>NMRB01000563.1:170168-185966 GCA_002633025.1 Notospermus geniculatus
GCTCGAACCCGGCGCCCCAGATTCATAGCCGGACGCTCTACCGATGCGCCAGCCGGCCAAGTCATGATAGTGGCTGCTCAATAAATGTTTATAAATATATCCCAGCTACTCAACATATTTTTATGATGATAGAAAATGACGTCACAAATCAGAATAATCTTACAAAAATCGCATTTTACAACAACCACAGAGCAAGTCCCCAGCAAATCTGTCAGTATATCGCTACATAATGTATCCATCTACGTTCACAGCCACTAAAAACGTGAACCAACCGTCCGGTACATTCCATCTGAACATTAGGTGCATATTTCCTATGAGTCCAGTTCTATTGACTGACCCGTGACAAGTCTTTGGCTAGCTTCGCTGTTGACCGCTACGCGGCGCATTGGGCCCTTGCGTCAAGTGAAATTGTGTGCGCTCATGGTGCAACAGGCGGCATCTGCCCCGGGATCTGCCCGCAGGGAATCGTAAACTCGAGTCAGGTCAACTGAATGGATTCGTGACCTTTTGGATTCACTTCTCAATTTCAGGTCCTCGTGGTATGCTTGGTGCACGTGGTGACCCAGGACTGCCTCCTCCTGGTCCAATTAGGGCAGGGGAGAAAGGCGAGCGTGGTGCCTTTGGTGTGGATGGTCAAAAGGGGGCACAGGGATTTGCCGGCTTGTCAGGTACGTATGATGACAGCCTCCCCATGTATCACACTGAGGATCCCTGAAAATGTGATACAGCCACTTACAAGCAGCCTGAACTAAGTCAGTGAAAGTGTGGGCAGATGACATCTTCTATAAAGTGTGGGCAGATGACATCTTCTATAAAATGTGGGCAGATGACATTCTTCTATAAAGTGTGGGCAGATGACATATTTTCACATCAAGTTGGCGACAGTCTGAATTTTTTCCAAAATGGTTGTTTGTGTCCTTCTCAGGTCAGCCAGGTCGAAAGGGAGAACGTGGTGAAGCTGGAGAAGGAGGTGAAGAAGGTCGTTCTGGAGAATCCGGCCGCAAGGGTGAACCGGGACCAGATGGCTACCGGGGAATAGAAGGACGCAGCGGCCTGCAGGGTCCAAAGGGTTTTGATGGTGAACCTGGTTTTCCTGGGCCAAAGAGGGGCTCGGCTGGGTTTTATTTCACAAGGTAAGTCGTGGGTCACCCACCTTGATAATGAAGGTCAATAAAAAAATGCCCACGTAGGTCCTAGTGGTTAGTAGTTAGTTTTTACTGCAGAAGCAGCATCAGTGGACCCAATTAAAATGTATAATTCTCTTCACTCACTCGGGGCTAGTCCATACGACCATAATCAATGTAATTTTGCTATCAGTAGTGAATATTGGGTCATATGAATAAAGGCTAGCAAATGCTTTTACTTCAGATTTATACAGCATTGCCTAGTGCATTTGTGTTTCAAAATTCAAGTAAAAGCATTTACAAGTCTTTATTCATATGATCCATTGTCTGCCAAAGTATAGTTACTCAGTTAAGTCATGAAATTCATGACGGATGTTGCATTTGAGGAAAGTGTTAATGGCCTTGGTGAACCCGCACATTTCAATAGCTGAAATATACTACGTAACAGGTAAACAGTACAGATCAATGCACAGGCAATCTGACAGCCTTTGTTGATCATTCAGTGACATCCGACGGGTTTTCGTATACCGCACACCAATGACAATTTTATTACTTGCTTTCTGGTTGATTTGCAAGGTGTTTTATGTGATAAGAGGAGACAACATTAACTTGATGTCTATTGATTTCAGACATAGCCAGACAGTCGAAGTTCCGTACTGTCCAGTTGGGACCACCAAGATGTGGGATGGCTACTCGCTACTTTTCGTCCAGGGTAACGAACGAGCCCATGGACAGGACTTAGGTAAGCTGTTAAACCTTTCCACCTTGCTTTCTCCGCATGGCCTGTCATGTGCATTGAAGAGTGCGATTACTATGTGGATGGGTGACCGGCGCACGTATACTGTAAACCGTGAAATTTTCGCGGTCATGAGCCGAAACGCGAACTTAAACAGCGCGAAAATACAAATCCTTATGCATTCTCCATTGAATTATGAAGGTAAACGCGGAAATTAGTCTTCGCAGTTTTCAAAAATGATAAATTCGCCAACTGGGCTTAGACCACCGGGCTTAGACGATTACCTACATAACACTTGCGTCAAATTCTGTTTCCAGGTACCCCTGGCTCCTGCCTACGACGATTCAGCACAATGCCCTTCATGTTCTGCAATCTCAACAATGTATGCAATGTCGCCAATAGGAACGACTACAGCTACTGGCTCTCGACGCCTGAACCAATGACGCAGATGATGAATCCTATCCAGGGGGAGCCACTGAAAAGATTTATCAGCAGATGCAGTGTCTGCGAATCAACTGCTCAGGTTTGATTTTCACGTTAATTTCTAGGCCTACACTTTGGCCCATGTTCTAGAAGCCTCCTTCACTCTAAGCTTTCGTATTCTGTCCTGTAAACAATTGCTAAAGGTAAACCTTAGAGTTAAGGAAGCTTATAGAATACAGGCCTTTGTGTCAGTCTGGGAAACGTCCTTTAAAGAGATACTGTGTTGAATTCTGAAAGTACTTACGTCCTCCGACCTTTGTGTAGTGTAAAATGTAGGCCTACTATGCTCTATCAGAATAATTGGAGCTCTGCAGGCAGTTGTTCATATTTCAGTGTCCGGCTAGCGTTTTGAGTTGGCATCCTGCGTTAGCCGCTCGTCAGAGTATGAATCGAGCCTTAAGGCCCGTTTCGACTTCAGCAAATTCCGCCGTGGTTTGCGGCAAGTGGTGCGGTTTTCACAGGATTTTGGATAGTCCTTGAATGATTTAACAATACATGGACTGTTGATTATCCCAATGCCTGTGAAAACCCAATGCCTGTGAAAACCCTCCGCTCGCCGCAAGCCGAGGTGAAATCCAGTGGAAACGAGCCTTTAGTCGGACTGCATGGAGCTGTCGTTCCCAAAATCCGCATTGATGAACTGGAATTCCAATAGACAGTTCTCAAATTGACGTAAACGACAAAGATCTGTGCGCACTTCTGCCAAAATCTCAACCACAACCTCTGTCTGAAACTGAATGACCCCACGACGGTGACGGCGAAGACTTTGTGTCAGACTCGACCATTGCTGAATCATGGATGGCGTCACGTCAGCCGGTTTCAGATCGAGGTTCTGGTTGATATTTCAACAGAAGTGCGCAGATCTGCAAATTCGAGAATCGTCTATTTGATGTTCTTGGCATTTGATCATAATGCAGTCTGTATATAATGTCTCCCTCAGGTGATATCTGTCCATAGCCAAACAATGATGGTCCCGGACTGTCCAAAAGGTTGGACTGGAATGTGGATAGGCTACACATTCATCATGGTAAGTCCCACTAGATAATTACAATGATGCAATTCTCATATTAATGTGTGTCTCTCTCTCGGACTATCCAGGTTATGGCTGTTCACAGTCAGACTATGGTAATCCCAACATGTCCGACAGGCTGGCGAGGCCTCTGGATCGGTTATAGCTGGGTGATGGTAAGACGTTAACATTAGCATTGTGAATGATGCTATAAATTTATAATAGCTACGAATGCTTACTTCTTTTGGCACTGTTCGCAGATCAAGCTGTATAGTAGTTCTGATACCTAAAATAAAAAATATTGCAAAACTGCCGCACCTGGTAGTATCGGGAAATCCTGTTTTCCTGAATGTTGCTGCCGTCGGCAGTCCAAAATACAGAATAAAAATGAGCCTGGCGCACCAGGTGATTTATGTGCAACAGTGAAAGTGTTAAAATACTTCGCATGCTCCAGCTTCTGTTTATTGCTTAGACTGATTCCCATCTTTGCTGCTCCGCCACTTCCAAAGCGCTGCTCTCCATTCCACAACTGTTATGGAATGGAATGGACAGAGGCGCTACAGCAGTGGAGCAGCAAAGATGGGAACCGATCTATTTAGAGCTGTACTTAGACGTTTTTCTTATGCTAGCAGTATGCAACTGATATACTGTAAAGCAAGATAATTTCGCGGCTGGAAATTTTCGCGAATCAAGAATTATAGACATATTCACGGCAGGATACTTTCGCGAGCCTCTGCCATTTTTAAAGTTTTTTTTTCACGGACCGTATTTATCACTTGCGTGTATTTATATTCACGACAGGAAATTTTCGCGACTCATACACTCTCGCGAAATTCGCGAAAATTTCCGGCACACGAAATTCTCCTGCTTTACAGTAGTGCAGTCTGTTGTTTCCTAACTGCTTTTATTCAACTAAAAGCGCTGCTCCACTTGAGAGCTTTCTCGTTGGCTCTCTCTTCTCTATGGGCAGCTCAACAATGAGCTGTCTTTTGTTTCATTGGTCTCAGTATAAGCCATATGGGAACCAATAATGTTGCATTGCCCATTGAGAGCATAATGTTGCATTGCCCATTGAGAGCATAATGTTGCATTTACCCCTTGAGAGCATAATGGTGAATTGCCCATTGCGAGCATAATGTTGCATTGCCCATTGAGAGCATTGCCCATTGAGAGCATAATGGATCACTGCCCATTGCCCATTGAGAGCATAATGTTGCTTTGCCCATTGAGAGCATAATGGATCATTGCCCATTGCCCATTGAGAGCATAATGGTGCATTGCCCATTGAGAGCATAATGGCGCATTTGCCCCTTGAGAGCATAATGGTGAATTGCCCATTGCGAGCATAATGTTGCATTGCCCATTGAGAGCATAACCCATTGAGANTACAATTGTCCAAACTGGCCAGATTTTAACTGCTTATTCAGATCCAGTAGCAGGTAGCCTGCTACTTTTGGACACTTGAACTGAGGGACCAACATATGATAGAAAAATCATGGGTCAGTGAATAAGGACCTGGGCCGTATGCATAAAACATCTGAAGTGTAAAATTTGGAACAATAGTTTAAGGGAAATTTTACACTTAAGATGTTTTGTGGGGCCGTATGCACAAAACATCTTAAGTGTAATATTTCCCCCTAAACTATTGTTCCAAACAAAAGATAAGGGAAATTTTACACTTAAGATGTTTTATTTTCCTTACACTTAAGTAGTTTTATGAATATGGGCCCTGGTTATACAGTACAGAATACGCAGTGTTGTGACATGACTGCAAAAAAATTATCTGTCTTTTCTATTTCAATTTGACCTTCTTTTCGCCTCAACTTTGACTTATTCATAAACAAACTTAAGTCAAAGTGTGATACTTATCATTTTGTGTTGAACAAAGGATAAGTGTCACACTTAGACTTAAATATAGTTTTATGAATATGATTCCTGGGTCCATATTCATAAACAAACTTAAGTCAAAGTGTGATACTTATCTTTTGTGTTGAACAAAGGATAAGTGTCACACTTAGACTTAAGTAGTTTTATGAATATGGGCCCTGGAGCTCTAACCACTGGACTGAATCGGGATATCTTGGTGTCTTCTTTCTTCTAAAAAGATTTGCCATCCATTGCTTGAGGAGTTAAGGGCTCTGGGTCCATATTCATAAACAAACTTAAGTCAAAGTGTGATACTTATCTTTTGTGTTGAACAAAGGATAAGTGTCACACTTAGACTTAAGTAGTTTTATGAATATGGGCCCTGGATCATGACAGTATGCTTGTGTGCATTTTTTGGCCACCCTGTACAGCTTTTTCTTTAAAACTCATAGGATGTTTCGTTTCATTTCCACAGCATACGGGAGCGGGAGCTGAATCTACAGGACAGTCACTCCAGTCCCCTGGCAGCTGCCTAGAAGACTTCCGCCCGTCGCCGTTCATCGAATGCCACGGACACGGAACATGCAACTATTACGCAACAACGTACAGCTTCTGGTTGGCCACAATAGACAGATATTCACAGTTTAAACGGCCGCAGCCAGAGACGCTCAAAGCTGGTAGTTTGACGCAGCGAATCAGTAGATGTCAAGTGTGTATGCGGAATAGTAGTCAACCAGCTTTCGAGTTTGCAAGTGCGAAACACTAGGTGCGTTGTTCGTTGGTTTGATGCAAAACCTGGATTGACTTTTGGATTGAATTCGTTGCGACATCTGGATTTTGGTGGAAGCGAACGTTCTGATTTATTTGTGCTGGAAGTGACAATACGTATACGATTATGGTGTCGCCCATAAAATAGGAATTAAATGTGGGCTGAAACTGGCTTTAGGCGTATTTTAGGATGTTTTGTTTGGATTGCTGATCTTTGGTGCTATAAATAAAATACTCATCCATATTCTTTTGGACACGAATTGATTGATGCAGGCGCGAATATTATGGCCAGTATTTTCACCGATGCCACTATATAACCCTACGGAAACCAACCGAATTGGCAATGGGCTGTCAGAGTGGTGTAATGGAAACATAGCGCCTGTCACCACTGAGGTCCCATGTTCAATCCTCAGTTGGACCTCCTCTTCACGTGATGGCGGAGTGACTCTCTTTAGCCGCGTTTACGCTGCCAAAAGTTACGTGAACTCGGACCGACCGAGTACGGTATGGCAAAAAAAGTGGCAGTGTGCACCTGCCAAGCGTACCGGTCCGGACCACAAGTGAACCGTACCACGACCCCGCAGAAGGCAAACTGAACTGAGTCCACTTACCAGCAGTTTGTCCTTGCGTCACTTGCGGGAAAACTCGGCATGATTCCGTGCGAGTTTCTTACCTCCACTGAATGGAGAGCGATGCTTCAGGGACATTGCGCGGTGACTCATCACTGCAGTCTAAACGGTACAAATGAAGTGGACCTGGTCCGGTCCGAGTACGGTTCACTTCAACTGGACCAAAGTGTTTGACAGTGTACACTGCTTTTGACAGTGCAGGTTTTTCTCTGGCCGCTCCGGTTTCCTCCTGCTGGGTTTTATTCACGCAATGTTATCAACATGTACAGAGCTAATAATGCCGTATTTCGCACTTAATTCAATATAAAAAAGCAACGGATGCACATTTCCTTGTACAGAATGAGGCATTTACATACATGTATTTCGTTTTTGTCATCAACTCATTAAATCACAACAACTCAGTTAATTTGTGTGAAATGTACATCCATTGGCTTGCAACTTATTTTAAGACCTCACTGGCAGAGTTTGACCATGGAGGTATAAAATAAGACTTATTTTATACCTCCATGGTTTGACTTAGTATTCCTTTGTGGCTGTATGTGGCAGATTGGTGGATACTTTGTTTTTTTGTGCCATTGTTTGTTTTTATTTGAAGTTGACTCTATGGACTGTATTTTAGAATGCTCCTCAACGTAAAGGCATTCCTCAAGTCTGTTTTTCTGAGGAACTCCTTTATGTGAGGAACTTACTTGAGGAACTCGTTTACATTGAGGAGCATTCTAAAATACGGGCCTATGTGTAAATCGGATGGTTTGAGACCATTTCGATCTTGCAGATTTTGGGAATCTATTTCAAAGTGTGCGAGGTATGTTTTCAGCATCCATTTTATATCTACAGCCAACTGTCAAACATTGCATGATTGACCACATTAATTAGTTGATGATTGATGCTAATTAACTTTGATTTCCTACTCATTATCAATCAGCAATCACTGCCAATCAATCAAATCCTTCAGTGATTAATACTCATTAAGAACTACTGGGCCACAAGAAATCGACTCCATCCATGTCCATTTCATGTGTACAATTTGTGATGCGATTCCTGTCTGTTGCACTTCCAATAACAAACTGAAATAATAGATGGCGCAGTGAGTACAAGACCCAAATGATGCACTGGCGCCACTTTTGTAGCTGTTGACGTCGCGCCGTCAGAAAAACTGTACATTTTTCGACACATTTTTCTGGGATTTTCCCCAAAGACTTTGCCAATATTGGCATCCTGTGGCATAAGGTAACAGCTCTTCAGTAGCCGATGCACAGGAATTACAGTTTGTTCTTTTTAGGTTTGGAAAGTGGATGATGGATAACATTTCTAAGTGGGCCCAGCTTATAATCTTTGTAAATATGTATATGAATGATAGGGAATACATAGAAGAATAGTTATCGAAGGACATTTCGTTGTGATGATGGTCTCAGTGTGCATTTTGCAAAATGCACTCGCACCATAAAATCGCTAATTTTGGGATGGATTTTATTTTGCGTTATTGTGTCTTTGCATTTTCGAAAGACTGTAACAGGGAACCGTTTAGATATTTTCATTTTCGCAGGTGAAATTTCCTCAATCATTAAACCTTTCAGAAAATAAGTGACGCAAAATTCAAACCCATGAGAAATAAATGATTTTACATTGACTAAACCCTAACTTCAACATGGGCAAAGTGCCAGGCTTGTGCAACAGACACCATAAAGTGAAGACAATGATTAAACCAGAAATCACAATATTCACCAATTGACTGAGCACAACCTTGGAGTGTTTTCTATAGGCTGTTCAAGTGACCCTAACATCATTAGGTAACTGCGACATGGGGCCATATGAATAAAGACTACCGTAGTAAATGCTTTTACTTGGATTTTTCAGTACAAATGCACTACGCTATGCTGTACAAATCTGAAGTAAAAGCATTTGCTAGCTTTTATTCATATCACCCATGGATTATTTACCACTGACTTTTGCAGTCATTTCCAACCTTGGCACTTTGCCCATGTTGAAGTTAGAGTGAATTATACTTTAATAGATGGTCTATTGTACCGTGTGCGTAATGTATTCTTAGATCTTCATGACAAGTGGCAAGTCCTTGAAGTTGTACTATCACATATATTTGTATTCTAGTCTTAATCAAATTACCGTACCGGTATGCAAATATCTCTGCAGATGCATGAACTGTGAACATGTAGATTATTTAAGACTGATTATATGATCATATGACTATGCAAAATAAACTAATCTTTCATAATGTACCGGTAAATGTACCATTGCATGCATGTGATTCGCATTTTGTATGTCACTTTATGAACTGTTGTTTTGGGGAGGGAGATATCGTCATCTTATGGTGTAAATACTACCTAGAGAACCAGTTTCATTCATCTCAAATCTACGATCAACTTGCCATAATTTACATTGCCAGTACCGGTATCTTATTAAGCATAATATTTTCGTTCGAAAAGAAACTCCATGATGACAAACCTTTTAAATTCATGAAGTAACTTCATCAGGCAAGCTCTTATCTTCATGTATGGTAGATATTGAATTTGTTACATATTAATAATATGGTACTTCGTTGAGATGAAATAGGCTGATCCAACGGTCTTCTAACTTCATTTGGCTGAGTGTAATAGGCTGATCCAACAGTCTTCAGCTTCATTTGGTTGAATGAATAGGCTGATCAAACGATCTTCCAACTTCATTTGGATGAGTGTAGTCGGCTGATCCAACGGTCTTCCAACTTCATTTGGCTGAGTGTAATAGGCTGATCCAACAGTCTTCAGCTTCATCTGGCTGAGTGAAATAGGCTGATCCAATGGTCTTCCAATTTCATTTGGCTGAGTGTAATAGGATGATCCAATGGTCTTCCAACTTCATTTGGCTGAGTGTGATAAGCTGATCCAACAGTCTTCCGGCTTCATTTGGCTGAGTGAATAGGCTGATCCAACAACAGTCTTCCAGCTTCATTTGGCTGAGTGAAATAGACTGATCCAATGGTCTTTCCAACTTCATTTGGCTGAGTGAATAGGCTTATCCAACAACAGTCTTCCAGCTTCATTTGGCTGAGTGTAATAGGCTGATCCAACAGTCTTCCAACTTCATTTGGCTGAGTGAATAGGCTGATCCAGTGGTCTTCCAGCTTCATTTAGCTGAGTGAATAGGCTGATCCAGCGGTCTTCCAACGTCATTTGGCTGAGTGTGATAAGCTGATCCAACAGTCTTCCGGCTTCATTTGGCAGAATGTAGGCCTAGTCATCACAAAGTTATTTGATAAAGAAAATTGATGTTTTTTTGTACAAAGATTTGTATCATCTCAAAGTCTATGCAGGACATTTTGTGGTAAAAGAAACAAGTGTCTTTTGATAAATTAGTTGGCAATGACTTTCAGTGCAGTTAATACTACTATTAAATGGTATTTCCAAAAATTTGTCTTGACTTGATCTTCTTGCTGAGAGACAGTTGCAATACAGCATTGTATTTGTTTCCATTTACTGTTTGATGCAGTGGATGAGACTCCAGAATATCACGACGATTCCCCATGGACAGTTGTCCCGGGGGGTTGTCCCCCAAGACAATTTCCCAGGACAAAATCCCCATGGACAATTGCCCCCTTGTGAATCATGGCCAAAAATCTTTACTTCATACTTCTGTGTTCAACTTTCCTGAGGGCCAATTGTCCGCCCTTACAAAATGTACCACGTGTAAATGACATTACCACCTAGTAATGGGCGAATTTTACACCAAAAATGTGTACTTTTACACGTTTGGTGTAAATTTCGCCCATTACCACGTGGTAATGTCATTTACACGTGGTACATTTTTGTAAGGGCAGGCAGAATTTCCTCGAGGAATTACCGTATCTGGGGGCAATTGTCCTTGGGAATTATTTGGGGGAATTGTCCTTGAATCCATTTCCAATTATGTAAGTGGTCGCATCATTGGAATGCATTTATTAGGCCACCAATGACAAAATGTGTGACTGCGCCTGCAGAGTGCCAGTTTAGTTTTATTAGGGACATCTTCGGCTGCAGTTTTATGAGGTCGTCTCCCGGGGTCGTCTTTACTCGTTCCAAAAGTGTCTCCCCATGCTCCCCCTTCCTTCTGTAGTCTGGATGTTTGCTGTCAGAATATATACTTGACAATAGCTTCTTTTACTTTTTGCCATTCACAAATCGCGTGAATGTACACAAAAATTAGCTTACATTTCCATAACAAACTTTCAAGCATGAGAAAAATCATGCCAACGAAAAATGAGGACAGTCACAACCCAGGTTGTGACTGTCCTCATTTTTAGTTACTATTCGTAACACCAGATGGCGACACTGACTAATTGAGTAGTTCTCCATATTGTTCAGTGGTGGCGCTCATTACAGCGCCAAGATGGCGTCCGGTAAAGACGGAGGAAAATTACCCTGGGGATTGAAAAGTGACGGCCTCGCACCGGGTTCAATGAAGGTATGTGTTCGATTTGATAAATCAAAGATGAACAGGACAATACGTAGATATGTTACATTACTAATTTTGGTGCGAACAATGATGGAAATCACGGCGATCATCGGTGAAATTTGAGTCGAAGTCGCGTCTCGCATCTCTGTGCATCATGTGTGGTACATGTACATGTACATATGGTGTGCATATCATGTAGGGCCATGTGTTGTGTGCATGTGTGCTGGTGTATTATGATGTAGTGTGCTTTGCCATTGCCATGAAATGCACACTACATATCTCATCTCCTGGAAGTTGTTTTAGTGATTAAGAAGAAGAAGGGCCTCAGATCAGGGCCGAACGTGTGCAAATTTTCAGACAAAGTCTTTTTGTTTTAGTTTTCAATTTCGGTTTCATTTTGATACCGTCGTAGCGTAGCATGCATGGTAGGCCTGCTATCGTGCGTGTCATTTGTTTGTTGTGTGCTGTTTATAACTAGGCCTAGGCCTAGTACTAGTAGAGAAACTACATGTAGGCCTCGTGTATTGCCATAGGCCTACATGATGTCGCGGATTGATGATATGATGATGCCCCATTTTGTTATGACGCCCTGACGATTGTTTTCGTATCTCATTATCTGACTTTGTTTTTTCAGAACATATCAGAAAATAAGTTAAAGGCTTTCAATATTGGCACAATGAATGTTGCCAAGAAACTCCTGTCAAAAAGAGAGCAGGAGGAAATGAAGAAGAAGGTAAAAACATATCAAAGCGATTTCATTTAACACGCTTTCACGGACCTCGAAGAAAAATACGCTTTCAATTTTATGTAACTTGAGTTTTTTTGTTGATAATTGATAGTTCTAGCCCTACATTTTGTACTTGTCCTCTGGCACATGTGTATCGATCCTGTGTTTGTATGTAAGGTGGTGAACATATCAGGTTGACGGTACTGTTCATTTTTTAGCCAACACTAAAGAAAATGTCAACCCTGCATTGGTTAAGGATCTTTATTTAAAAATTATAAAGAAATATAGAAAAATTCAGCCAATTTGAGGGCTAGTTGGTTGATTTGGCTAAAGAAGAAAATGGCATGTACATGTATGTGGCTCAGACTCTGCAATTTAATTAACATGAACTGTTCCAGATTTTCAGGTTCATGTTTATTCGTTTTTTCAGCAACAAGAAGAGGAAGTCGATGAAGTGTATAAAGAATTTGTAGCATCATTTGAGGATGCAGGCAGGCACCACAACAAGACGTGGGTGAAGGGTGGTGTAGTGAATCCAGAAAAATCTGGTCATGGTAAGTTGTTTTCCATAATTGTCGTGTTGATTGTTTGCGTCGCGGAGGCTGGAAAATCACATTTGCAGAGCCAATACGCTCTTAGGGCTCGAAAAATTGGGTGCCCAAATGCTCACAAGCACCTTGTCTGACGACCTGGGCACCAAAAATCAGTAGTGTACATACATGTATGTAAGAGAACATGATTTTTTTTTTGTCTCACGTCAAGACATGTGTGGGACATCATGACGCTGCCCCGTCAGGTGCTGCATGCTTTTGGAGTGATATCGTGCATTGAAGTATTTGATTCCTTCCAGGACGTGGTGGTAGGCAGGATTCTCGGAGGGACTACTCTGGTGACCGGCATTCAAAATTCCGTGACGATGACACACCACCGCGATATGGTAAATTAATAAGAATAAAGTTATTATGAATACAGTCAGTGGAAATGCTGATTGAGATGATGATCATCGTTTGCAAGAGCAACGAGCAGGTTGAAGGCTTCCACAGTACTTTGACAGCCTTCGGTCTGTCTGCTCCAGTGGATGTTTCATGCATACGGCTGTCTTGGTTTGGCCAAATGACAAAATAGCTGTGGTTCTGGTAACCCTTCTGACCCTACTTTTTGGGTGGCCCCAAAAGGCAAAAAAACAATTAAATTTGTAAAAACTGTCTAGCGAAACCTGGAAAGGTTCTGACGTGACGCCTGCATTGCAAATGGCGGCTTTACTTTAAAGATACATTTTTTATTACCGTAACTGAAAATATGTGCGGTAATGGCCAGTTTTGACTATTTTTCTTGCGGGTGATAATGGGAGTTTTGGTGGGAATCCCGCAATCGTGCTGCTTACCAGAAGCCCTGCAATTCTTCGATCATCAAATCGTACCTCAACTGTTCATTTGATCATATAAAAAGAAAATCTATGCAATGAATGAAATTTTGGTGGCCCACTGACAATTCAGCAGCATGTGCTTCCCCAATTCATGCAATACTGAAGAATTTCATCCCTTCCAGCACGTGGTGGTAGGCCGGATTCTCGGAGGGACTTCCCCGGAGACCGGCATTCAATGTTCCGTGACGATGACACACCACCTCGATATGGTAAATAAGGTTCAATTCATCCAGTTGTATAGGGGAAATAACCCCTCTGAGTATCCTGCTCAGGTCTTGCAGGATTTTTAAAAAAGGATGGACCTCCTGATAATCCAAATGAAGAAGCCGCTTGCTTTCAAAAAAATATTATTAACATGAAGCATTCATATCACGCTTTCCACTGATATGCGCTCTCAAAGCCTTTCACTACCAGTGTTCTAGCCAGGCCAGTTTCACAGGGCGGTACCTGGGGCGGTACCACCCTGTTCAAAATTTAGACTCGGAGGTCATTTTACCACCATGTTCAAATTTTTACCACCCTGTTTAAAAATGTTCTTGCAATGCATTTTCTATTAGTATTACACCACCCTGTTTGAATTTCCTGTTTGAAAATCCAGGGCCTTAATCATAGGGAAATGCAGTCATCCCACCCTGTTTAGAAAAATTTCTGGCAAGAACACTGTACACAAACGTATTACTCCGGTCTCCCTACTCCAGAAACCTTTTCTAGGGAACTCAAGGAGCAGCACATTCAGTGCACCACTTGACAATGCTTGATCCCTTCAGACATGTCAGAGCAGACCAGTCATGCCAGTTGATAAAACAAAATGGCGATTCAGCCAGGAATCGAACCATGACTTCTCGGTCTCGTGTCCGACGAACCGCTACAGCACTGCGCTCCCCGTCGACACAAGAATTTTCATCAATATCAGATCGAGATCGGCATTTAAATGTTAATTCTTCCATTTTATACTCGGCAACTTTTTCAGAAAAGAAAAAATCGCAAGGTTCTGACAAAATCTGGGATGACTCACCACCTCCTCGTACCCGTCGTGGTAAATAAATTGTGATAGAGGTGGAAGCTTCCTTTTTTCCGCTTATTCCTCATTTATTTCAGCGTGGTCAAGCATGTATTATCATTGACCATAACTCCTTGGACACCATGGTCCCATGTTCAAGTTCAATCAGAAGCGTGATTCGAGTGTTCTCCCCTGGCCAGTTTCACAGGGCGGTACCATCATGTTCAAAATTCAGAGGTCATTTTACCACCCTGTTCAAATTTTTACCACCCTGTTTAAAAACACCACGGAAAAACAATGCCTTCGAATGTTTCTGTGCAGGGAAACCCTCCAATGGAAAGCCACCCCAAGACTAAGACAAGAGGGATTGGATGGAAACTGCAGATTTTTCACCAATGTTCACCATGTCCTTTGCGAAGAGGGCTGGCATTTTAAGAGGGGAGGTCCTAATGGAAAACCATGCCAAAATCGTGATTTTAAAAGGGGTGGTGAAAATCAAGGGGAGGGTAGTAAACTGTAAAATAATATTTAAGAGGGGTGCTGCTCCCTTTCTTTGAAAATCAAATGGTGTGCAGAACACTGTGGTCGTTACCAAGGAGGCAGGTTTTAGCTGTTTACAATGTACGGTAGTCACAAAATGGACTGACGCTTTGGTACGTCGTTTCCTGGAAAGAAAATTCAAAGGATTGGTCTCTAGACAGCAGGAAACTACTTTGAAATGATTTTCCGTTTGATGCTTACCCTGTTCTCGAGAAATGCTTATTATATTTTGCTTATTTGGAGATAGACACAGCCTAGCTTTCAGTTTCCTTTCGAAATGTGGTGGAAGTTTGCTTCATTGACTTTGTGACTGTGGGCTGTGATATTCTGAAGGATTTCTGTACACTCATTAATTAAACTGCTGTCTGTCACTTAAATTGAGCAGTCGTTTTCAAATTTGAATCTTCACACCTTGTTTATGCCGTGGCTTTCATGAATCTCTGCATGTAAAATACAATTTGTTCGACTACACGCTGCAGTATACTGACCCATCCTGCAACACCTACATAGAATATTTTTGGCATTGCATCACAAACAAATTCATGACAGAATGGTTGTGCATGCACAACTGATGGCAGTTACTAAAAATTGTCAGTTTGTCTTGTGTTCACTGCCTGCTTGGCCTTTTGTTAAGACGTCATGAATTCAGTCCAAACTCAACTCAAAGCTGACTGTCATGACGCTCAAAAACTACAAATGGCATGTGTACCTCCGAGCACTACATGCACCTAACTGGATTAAAGCATTAAGCATGTTAAGGCCATTTCCACTATGCGGATTCCACCGTGGTTTGTTGTGAGTGTTGCAGTTTTCACAGGGTTTTGGATAATCCTTCGATGGTTCAACAATACATGGCCTTTTGATTATCCCAATGCCTGTGAAAACCGCTCCACTCGCCAAAATCACTGAATCTGTAGTGGAAACGGACCTTATAGACTATGAAACTGTAGTCCACAAATTACATGTAGCATCGTGCCTCAGCCTGAATACCATCTGTTGAGCGGTCCACAGTTGAGGCTTGTTGCTCGTGACATACCGGATACATGTGATGTTATGACCCCC
>NMRB01000563.1:185974-215936 GCA_002633025.1 Notospermus geniculatus
ACCCCCGACATGATCCCCAAACTGTGGAAATCACTTGCTCCTTGGGTCGTTGCATATACAGGCATCCTCTACGGCACGAGCGTTAAATGTTGAGCAGTTTTCTCCAACAGAATGACTAATGTTCTTTGACTTTCTTGTTCTCATTTCTCACAGGGTCGTCTGACAAGTCTGGCTCCATGGACAAACCCGACCCCAAGCTATACAAGCCAACCTCAAAACTGGCCGAACTTGCTGCCACATTTTCTTCCGTGAAGAAAGACAAGGAAAAGGAGGAGGCAGAAAAGCAAAAGCCAGTAAGTACATGTACTGTATAGTATTGTATTTTTTCCGTCAGGACCAAAGCCAGAGAATTATTGGCTTATGGTAAGTTAGGAAGAGGCCATCTGAGCTACTTCCGTTCCTCATTTGGATGGATATCCAAAAAACAGCACAAAAACGACACACAGTACATGTATACAATAAATCAGAAAGTCGTCTCCAAATATTTTGCAAATTTTTGACACCAATCGGGGTCTTCCTCAGGCGATATGTAGAAGATATCCCAGAGGGGAATGAGCTAGGTCACCATATTGGTTGGAGTCTTTTACTTGCCTTTGCAAAGACACGAAATACATGTACTTTCCTTTCAGGCTGCTCCAGGAAAGAAGAAGGAAAAAGAAAAGAAGAAGAGCAATTTGGAATTGTTCAAGGAAGAGTTAAAAATGTAAGTTGGATTTCATCTACATCATAACAAGGTAAAAAGTTGTGATGTGCGAGTCCTCCAGTACTGTTGGATCGAGTGCCAAATACAGCGTTATTGGCTCTATACAGCAAATTGGGCGAATTCAATAGCAGGAGGAAACAGGAGAACCATCAGAAAACCTGCACTGTCAAAGAGAGTTGCCCTCTCTATGATGGGTGGGTCTGATGACAAGGGATCGACCCCAGACTCTCAGAGGTGGCAGGTGCCAATGGTTCCACTGCACCACTCCAACAGCCCAAAGAGTGGCTATTTTCATGCACTATATGTGACATGTATGTGACCCACTCCAGCAAAAGTAGACGCTTGTCACAAGTGATCATCATTGGTCATCAGTTTACTCAACTATTAGGGAAGTTTCGGAAGCGCCCGGTTAGGCCATACGACGACGTTTATCTATTGTTTGGGTATACCCACACAATAGATAAACGTGTCGTCGTAGGGCCTAACCGGGCGCTTCCGAAACCTCACTATTATCATTGCTGTCCACTACTACTGTCAACCTGCAGAGACATAGGCCTACATTTCACCTATTGTGTTGTAAGGCCGTTAACCCTTTCCTCGGTTGTGACAAGTGGCTACTTTTGCTAGATCGTGTCACATATTTTCATGGGTTATCAGCATGGCACATTTGCATCATCCATGCATTTCCCTGCAGCAAATCAGGTGACAAATTCAATCGCAGTGGTGACGGTGGGTTTTAAAATGAGAAGTTATTTATGGCCTCCTCAATCTATTACAGAATGCAGCAGCAGAGGGAAGAACGTCATAAAGTGAAAAAGGGGGGGATGGTGAATGACGAACCTCAGGAGCCACAACGCGTCAGTCGATTTGAGCCCGTTGACACATCACCAGCACCATTCAGTGGAATCCGCGGTGGCCCACGTGAGTATTGGTATCTTTTGGGTGGACTGTTGAAATTGATTTCCTGAATACATCGACAAAATAGAATCGAACCTCCCTTAGCAGGAACCTCTGCTAGAGGACACCTCTCTCTCAAGGACACCAATATTTAGTCCTCAACTGGTCATTTCTGTTCATTTTAACCTCTCCTCGGTTGTGACATGTGCCGACTTTTGTTAGATCGGGTCACATTTCATAAAGATATGAATACTGTAGCATCCTTTTTGCATGCAATTTCTTCAGTGCTTCTCTTCAACCGTAAAAATCACGAATTTTTCCTATTTCAGTCGACACGTTCAAGACATTTGGTAGCTGGGAGGATGATCAAACAACCACAAATCTGTATTTAGGAAACCTCAATCCAAAGGTAAACCTGTTTTCAGTAACACAGAACCACAAAGCTATAATTTAGGAATCTCAACCTGAGGTTAAACCCGATTTTCACTTTGTACAACCACAAACCACAGCCCGAAGGTAAAAGCTGTCTTCACTTCACTCAAAGAAAGTGTTGTTGTTGTCGTAGCCCCATGAAATATTCCACTGAACCCTTTCATAGGAAACTGGAAACTAGGATTGATTACCTGAGAAATCCTGGTTTGATACCCTTTCAAGGGACTATGCAGATTTTGTTGTGTTTCAGATGACAGAACAACAGCTCTGTGAAATCTTTGGTCGCAATGGTCCCCTGGCTAGTGTCAAAATCATGTGGCCGAGAACAGATGAGGAACGATCCCGAGGCAGAAATTGTGGTTTCGTTGCATTTATGAATAGGAAGGATGGTGAAAGGGCATTAAATAACCTGAAAGGTGAGTGCATCTGCAGTTGAATGTCTCTCGAAGGGATCCCGGAGTGTGAGCATTTATGTCTTAAGAGTACCTAGAGAAAACGTGCACTGTCAGAGAGAGTCGTTCCTCTATCACATGAAGAATGGGTCTGACAGGGGAACGAACCCGGAACCTCAGACAGGGTGCCTGCAAGGTCTTAAAAAGTCTTAAATTTGGCACTTTAATTTTCAAGGCCTTAAAAAGTCTTAAATTTGATAATTTCTGTGGGAAGGTCTTAAAAAGGTCTTAAATTTCATATCAAGGCAGTTGTAAAAAAAAGTTGGCAGGAGATGCCAGGAATCTGCATCTTCTAAAAATCAAAATTTTGGCCGTGTTGATCTCTGTCATTTTTCCCTCACGGAAACCCTGTCAGTGGTCTTTCCAGGTGCTTCATTTAGAAGAAAATAGGCCTTAAATTTTGCCGATAATCGGTCTTAAAAAGTCTTAAAAAGGTCTTAAAATTTGGTGCTCCATAAGCTGCACGCACCCTGCTCAGAGGTGACAGGAACTGATGTTTCCATTGCACGACTCTAACCACTGGGGACCTCGCTAATAGCAAGAGGTTTTAGGTGCCTGTCCACACCGGGAGTGTTTCCTTGCCGAAGTTGGTTCACAATGAGCAGTTCACCATTGTGTCCTTAGGGCTTATGCTGAAACCAATGGCACAAACAGCTGCTCATAGTCGAGTTGCCCATAGAGAGCCACCTCGTGCAAGAAAACTCAAAACAACTGCTCAAATTTGAGTTACCTATAGAGAGGCACCTCGTGGAAGGAAACTAAACAACTGCTCATAGTTGAGTTGCCCATAGAGAGCCACCTCACGCAAGAAAACTCAAAACAACTGCTAATAGTTGAGTTGCCCATAGAGAGCCACCTTGTGCAAGAAAACTCAAAACAGCTGCTCATAGTTGAGTTGCCCATAGAGAGCTACCTTGTGCAAGAAAACTCCCATGGATAGACGCCTTAAGACCTGACTGTAATTTTACACAAATTCCATTGCAGGCAAAGAAATAATGGGCTATGAGATGAAATTAGGCTGGGGCAAGGCCGTACCGATTCCACCTCATCCGATCTACATTCCTCCCTCCCTGGTCGAGCTCACCTTGCCGCCACCCCCTTCGGGCCTCCCCTTCAACGCCCAGCCGAAGAAGAGCCAAGATTCCAAGTCCGACAAGTCATACGGAAATGTGCCGCCGCCGGATTCGAAGAACGGAACCACGGACGATGCAGATAAGGTATACATTGTGTCTATTGTGTTTTTTCTGACTTTAATGAAGGTTTAACTGTTTTCAAATCAGAATGTAGAAATGAAGCAAGGCAGTTTTTAAACTTGATCAGAAGTAGAAATGCCTCTATCCACTTCCTACTGATGTCAGGCTACTTATGATGAGTCACTACTACTGATATCTTTCCAAGGAAGTGTAGGTTTCTGCAACAATTATTCCTTATTCTGTTGTAGATCTGTCAAAATGGTTCTAAGGCCATACCAATTTGATTGTTAGTTTAACGGATCTTCTCTCACCAAAAGTGGCATGCTGCTGGCGAAAAAAAAATAAAATAAAATGAAGGAGTTGAGCTGATAAACTACATCAATGTGATTTGAATAACAATATTACCAGGGCTCTTCACCTCCTGGCGTCAGCCATTGATCTATGGGGTTACCACCAGTTCGCAACACGGGGTCCCAGATCACGAGGCACTGCGAGGTCATGTGCTCCGTGCAGCGTTTGCGACTTGAGAGACACTTACGCATGTTTTCCATTTTTATTTTTTCACTAAGGATGATTGAATGGTGTGGGCACAAAAAAAATATTTTTTTTTACTGAAAACACTGAATCGGAGATGCGGGTGAAATAAAAAAATTTTATTTCATTTTGGCAATTTGGGGTAGAGGGAAATCCGTTAAACGAACAATCAATTTGGTATGGCCTAAACTTATAAATGCAGGATTATATTCCTGAAGCTGCTTGCTCAATCTCGTTGTAAAATTTCTGCAAATGAGTCAATATTATCCAATGTTTCTGAATGAATGCCTTGCTGAAGTTCCACTCTTCTGATTTGTGGTGTTAGTCTAATACATCCCTATCAAATCTGTAATCCTTTTCATAAGTTATTTATCGGGTATTAAAAAAAAGGATATCTTATGTGATTGGGTGTCAGAGGAGTTACATGTACCTGCCCAAGTGAGGAATGAGGTCCCATTTAGCCATATTGGAGCAAGTGCTGTAAAATTTCTGGGGTGGGGGCCATTGGCAATTGCCTTTCGCCTTTAGGTATTAGACTGTATTGTTTTGCACACTGCAAACTGCTGCCGAATGCTGTGTAAAGGTACTGTCACACCGAAGTAGTTCTCAAAATGTCCTGCCCCATCCTAAAAAACATCGTAAAACAGGCTTGAATGTGTAACGTCGGTTAAATAATGCTTCGAAGTTCTGGAGCACGCTTCCCGTCCAAGCCCGGCAATGAAGTTCGTAAAAAGACTGTAAAAAGTTGCCACTACATCCACTCCGTTCGCACACAGTTTGAGCCCGTTTGGCAACATATTCAAGAATGTACTGAGAACTAGCTCAGTGTGATGGAGGCATAACATTGGGAAGTTCCCAAATGAAGACCAGTGGAAGTAGAGTACTCAGCGATAGTTTGGGGACACTGCCCCAAATCCTTTTACAGGGCCCAAATCAACCAAACTTGGTCTGAATGTGTCAGATGTAAATCTACACAGAAAGAGACAGAAATGTCAACAGCACTGGTTGCGCTGACTTGATGATAGAAAGGGTTAATTGGAAATGCAAAGGATTTTGGGCGATGACTAGTACATGTACTTCACAGTGTGAGGAACAGTGGTGGATGAGGAAACCTGATTGTGATAGCCTAGTGGTTTTCACCTCCACTTATTAAGTGGCAAGTCCCGGGTTCAAATCCAGCCTCGGCCATATGGGATTAATCATCCCGTGCTCTTCACATCCATCGCATGGGACAGTGATTCCATGTACCTTGTGCAAGGGCAAGTAATGACCCCATCCAAATGAGGTACATGGGCATTAATAGCTTGAGATGGCCAATAATGCTTTGGCGTCAGCCCTGGAGATGGTCTCTTCCATACTTACCGGGGCAAAAATGCCTTGGGTTTCGCCTTGATGAAAAAACTTCCAAAAGAATACAATGGACATGGAATGGTCAGCTGATAGAGCTGGAAGCCTTTCTTGTGGATGTTTCTCCATCCAGCAATTAGGCAGGGGCTGAGGACAAAACCATATGGCCCCCTCTATCTCTGACGTCAGTGCAATTTCAGAAGAAAAGGTAAGTATTTAGCAGGAAAAGGATTACAGATTATTTAGTTCTAGTTGCATGGTAACAAGCTGGTTGGGTACTAATATATATAAAGCATTGAGGGTAAATCTAAATTGTTTTGGCTCATGCACAGAACGTTTCATGGTTTGTTGCAGGCCATGCAAATCCGCCAGACAATAGCCCGCTTTTGTATGGTTATATTTTAATGGTCATGGTCTCTATAGCCACATATCGATACTTGTATTCTAATCCCTCACTGAACAAGAAACAGTCTTGGGTGGTCTGTAGGTGCTCGTAGTTTCTTCGCATATTACTCGTAGCTAGTCGCAGACTGTCGTAGATAGTCGAGGTTACTCTTCCATTAGCAAGACCTACGATCCTGCACAACTATGTATGACATGGGTGGGACTATATGGGCCGATCACAAAGCGCGTTTAAGACTTAGATGCGTGTAACTTCACTAAATGCACGCACTTCCACCATGCATTTGACGAAGTTACACGCGTCTAAGTCTTAAACGCCCTTTGTGAAATCGGCCCTATATGAGATAACTTTGACTAAAATTTTGTTGCAGGCAAATTTTGAACTTTTTGAAAATTTTGCGAGCCAGAGAATCATTGCAAACATAGACGCCAGTCTAAGAACTGTTACAAGGAGCTTCGATTTTTTCATGCGTCCCTTGTCACAGGCCCAAATGAGGGACTCCAACCAGCTTGTTGCATGTGTGTGTGCACCTCAATATACTGTACATCTACTGGTTACCTCCTGAACCAACATTGCATGGTGTTCAGCGTTGTCACCAAGTTTATAGTTGGTGGTTCATGTCCCGTGTATCCCAGTACATGTGCATGTTTTCCACCGCTTGTTTAGAGTTGCTTACAGAAAGACCATATCTGCTCTTAACTTATTCACAGATGACAATAAATGTATCGTTCATGGCTTAGTACAAGTTTAAAGGAAATTATGGTGGAACTCTTTTCCCCATGCACTTACTTATGACACTTCCGATTACTTCAGTCCATCAAATCGCTGTAAAGTATGATTCACCTAACTTCAACATGGGCAAAGTGCCAAGCTTGGAAATGTGCACAGGTCAGTGGTAAATAAGCCAGGTCGCAGTTACCTAATCATGTTAGGGTAACTTGGTTTACTTTCCATGAGCCTGTAGCAAATTCAAGGTCGTGCTCAGTCAACTGGTAAACACTGGTTTGTGGTTTAATCATTTTGTGTTCACTTGTTGTGTCTGTTGCACAGGCCTGGCACTTTGCCCATGTTGAAGTTATGGTGAATCATACTTTACATCAAATTTTCTCAGCACTATCTGTAAAGCTGATAATACTCTAGCTCACAATTCAGTATCTTAACAAAAAATTATGGTGACGCCTCTTCTGTGGATTGTGGTACTTGCCCTGTCACTAAGTTTTGAAATCAGTTGTCGTGATGAATGTTCAAATGCAGATGTGGTCTTTGCACTCTCTAGTTTTCTATCGTGTGTTATGGCTGGCGTCCACTAGAGCGCCGACAACATTAGGAAGGGTTCGGGAAGCAAATGTGTCATTTCGGCATTGCTTCCGCATCACGTCCTATTGGTACTTTTACCCTCTCCCGAACGTGCAGAAATGCCGCGAACTGTTCCGGAATGATAAAGACAGTGAACAGAACCTTTCAAGAATATGCGGAGTGGTTGCCGAATGAATGCGGATTCACTAAATTTGCATTCCGCGTCTTGTCCGCACCCTAGTGGACGCTAGGTTTTAGGAACCAACTTGACTGAATTAATCTCCGTTCCTCTTACTGATAGTGATGATACGATTCTTGGGCAGAGCCACGATTTATCAAAAGAGGGGGCACGTCCAGGCCATTCACATCAGAAACCTCCTTAATTTTGAGAATTCTCGATCAGACTCGAAGAATTTTCCAAAATAAGAGGCTGGGAGTGCCCCCTCTGTATCCGCACCTGTCTTGGCATTTGGAGTCACTGTTACTGGTGGTCAGTTTGTAGCCATTTTGAGCTGCACTGTGGCATGAAGTGAAAAATCTTAAAAAGGTTAAGGTACTGCCTTGTCACTATGGAGGACAGATTGTCTATGTGGTGGGTCATTCACATGGTATGCAGGAAAACCATTTAAACAGGAATAGTCAGACATTTCATTTTGATGTTGCTCTTGAAGTGCTCACATCTGTAAAGATGTATCCATGTCTTGTTCCCTGTGTGAAAATAAGGCAAAATTTGGAAAACGAATGAGTTATTTAGTCAGGTTGGTTCTGTGTATTCTCTTGTACTATCTTCAGATGTAACCATCATTCTTTTAAGTCCATAGTAACTGTACCTTATACAACTATTCTTGTGACAAAGCTATGAAAGTATAAACTTAAAGTAGAATTTTAGTTAGAAGATACTGAAACACGATATTGACTTTGATAACAGACTTCACTTTGGCTTTAGAAATTATTAAATGTGGATCTCCTCTGAACATACTTTGGCATGAAATAGCCCATTTCATTTGAATATTCATTTAAAATCGCTGATTTTAAGCTAGGGCGCTCATCTATAGAATTTAACAGTTTCACATCCCTACAAAAAATATGAAAACGTTTGATAAGGCGTAAAATATGCTGAATAATGTAGATTTTATACCCCAAATGTTGATGAAATTTGCTACCCTGTTTATTTTTGTCATCTTCTTGTTCATGAACACAATAATAACAAAACTCTTTGTCATTTTTTGATGACATCTCCAGAACTTAGCCAATGCCGTAGTGAAGGTCGTTATCCCAACAGAAAGGTATTTATTTTCGTAAAAAGTTTCTTAGAAAACGAACAAAAACTGAGCAATTCTGCGAGCCTGATTTCAATTGGCTCTTGAACACCGACGGCATTGGATCCAACCAATCAGATGATGGAAGACTGGTGTCGTGGTGGACGGAGGAAGATGAAGGAAGACGGCGTGATGATGTCGAAGACCTTGTCCAGTGATTGGTCGATTATTTTGATCAAGGGGGCAGAGACCATGATAAGTGTGGGGAGGGAGTTGTTGTGAGTTCGGGTTATGATCTCGAAGTTGAATCATGGGCTCAGCAACAAATGTGGCATTATTAGATCTCTATACACAACATTTGGCAGGAAACTGGAGGGTCCAGAAAAAACTTCGCTGTCAAAGATAGTTGCTGTCTCTGTCGCTGCATTAACATTTATTGAACTGGGGATCGAACCTGAAACCTTAGCAGTGACTGGCGTCGATGTTTTCATTGTGCCACTGTGGCTCAGACTCAGAGCAGGGAGTTGGTGCTTACTGGTGAATCAGTAATGGCACTATGTCGTGAGTGAAATACAAGTTCTTCTTCAGTAATTTAAACAGACGATATCACACCAAAAGAGTACAGCACCTCACGGGGCAGCGTGGTGATGTCCCACACGTCACTTAGTCACTTCATGACGTCTTGATGTGAGACAAAAATTGTTTCCCGACATCGTGATAGCTGAAACAACTGAATTCTTTTTCATGTCATGATGTTCAGAAATGGCGTGCGGGACTTCATGACGGCGCCCCGTCAGGTGCTGCACTCTTTTGGTGCAATCTATTGGTGGCGTGCAGTAACTGGTCACCTTTGATGTGGTATTAATGAATTGAACTAATCAGATAAACAATTTGTGGAGTTGAGAGCCAAGTGTCAAATACGGCAAGTTTCTTGTGCAGTATATTGGGGTCAAGTTCAGGGGGAGTATTTCTGTCTCTGTCTCCTTGATACTATGAGCCGCTAAAGATCGATGATGATACCTTTGTCCTCTGCACTGATTTACAAAGAGACTAGATAAAAAAATTGGGATGCTTCTAAGAGATTTTGACCAGTTTTGATGCAATTATCATCGGTCTTTTTTGGCAATTGTTATTTTTTGAATCGTCTTATTCTCTCACCTCTGAGAAGAACAGGTAAGTGGAGAGAATGAGAACGTGTCGTCTTTTGAAAAGACCTCGCTGTAGCATGGCTAATTCAGGATAAGTAGATTTACACTACCAGTCAAAAGTTTTGGGACACGGGCCAAAATCCATCTCATTTCTTAAACCTAAAGTCATTGCACCCTGTACTGTTGACATTTCTGTCTGTTCCTGGGGAGATGTGCATCTGATACATTTTCAGACCGAGTTTAGTTGAATTATTGCTGGAATTTTAGGCCCTGTGGTCCCTTTTAAAAGGAGGGAATTCAGTTCAATTCATTTGCCAATTGCGGCACATTACCTCTTAAGAAAGGGCCAAAATACGAGCTGTATAAAATAACCAAACTTGGTCAGAAGGTGAATCTGATGTACAGTTGAACCTCTCTAAGAACTGATATAAAAAAAAAGTTAAAGTTTGGGTTTATAGTCTGATATCAACAACGGTAGAGGTGTCATCCGACTTCACACTTCAACCCCAGTCTATCCTGAAACCTTTCAGTAGAACTCAGATGAGCTGCTCATTCAGCGCTGCAATCCGAGCATTTACGACCGGTACCCATTTATACACCTGGGTGGAGAGAGGCCATTAAGGCAAAGAGACCTGCCCAAAGTCTCACGCCAGCAGTGGGATTCGAACCCGGGATCCTCTGACCGCTAGTCGGAGGCCCGAACCGCTACACCACCTTGACTCTGCTGTCCTCAATTGGGAGGTGTCCTGATTACAGAGGTCAAAGTGAATGGAAATGATCCATTTAGGACTGAAGTTTCCTGTCCTTAAAAAAGCGGTGTCCCCTTGCAGAAGTGTCCTTTGGAAAGGTTTATACTGTACATGTATATCTAACCAGAAACAGACAAAAATATCAACAGTACTGGGTGCATCTGCCATAAAGAATAGGAAAGGTTACTTAGAAATGAGAAGGATTTTGTGTGGTTGATCCAAACTTCTGAAGGGCAGTGTATTATCATTAGGTTAAAATCCCTGTATAAAGTGGGATTGAAATTACCGGTATATGAAACAACAATCAGAATTATTAGTCTCATTTCTCGAAAATTCAAATGAAGTATTTCTGCAAATGATTCACCCTGCAAATTGCTTGTACGTTGCCAAAAAAGTTCCCTGTCTACTATTAAAGTTGTTCATCCCAATTGTTTGGGCAATGGGCAACGACCCTCTAAGGTGCACATTGGTACATATATATGGTACTTTTGCACTTTCTTTTTACTTCCAAAAAAAGCCATTGTAGAAAGCATCAAATCTGCTTCCCACTTACTACATCTATGACTATGAGCTGCATCTGGCTAGGCTCCTGTTGCACTCTGTTTGAAGAAAAATAATAATATGAAGCTTTTGTATAGCGCTTTCTCAAAGCACTTCACATTGTTCCCCTAATCTCCCTCGGAACACCTTTCAGGGGAACTCAAGGAGCAGCGCATTCAGCACGCACTTGTTCCTTTCACTTTTCAGACCAGTTGAGAATACAAAAGTGGTGTCTGGGCCGGGAATCAAACCCATGACCTCTGGGTCTTGAGCCTGACGGTGAACCGCTGTGCCACCGCATTTCCATCGAAATAATTACTGACCTGGGTACCTGAGTATCAGCAAGTACGGTACCAACTCTGGGTATCAGCGAGCGTAGCAAGTTGGATTCCCGTCATGAACTGTTTATGACAACAACCATTACAGCCTTCCATCATGGTGTACATTCTCTATTTGTTCAGTATTCCAATTGAAAGAGAGGAGCTTCCCCTACAATTTCAAATACCTGTGAACTCTATTCAAGATTTTACTTAGCCAAAAGTTCTTGTCTCATTTATAACCTACATGAGTTGATTTTGAAAGTCTCCTGTGTGTTGATTTAGGTGTAGATGATCTAATTAAGTTGTTAATGAGTAATTGTATTGTATTTTGTATTTGATTTGTGATTCTAGAATCGTCAGTTTCCATGAGTTTTAGGGCCGGAGTGAATCTTGAGTAATTCTACCTACATACTTTACTCCATTACTCTGATCTGCGTTTAGAGGACATGGCATTTAATTGATCTGCAAATATATCCCGATTATTATCAATTCTGAACAGGGATCAAATGTGGCAGTTATAGTGGAAGAGCTTCCCAGCAAAACTGGCCTTATTGAGAGAGAAAATTAATGCAATTACCTGCAGTATGTGATATCAATTACCGGTACAATTACAGAAATTCTTTACAGTTATCTGTGACTGTGGAATATGATATCAATCACAGAAATTCTAACAGTTATCTGTGGTTTATGATACCAATCACAGAAATTCTGACAAAATTATAACAGTTATCTGCCGTCTATGATATCAATTACACAAATTCTACAAAATGTGTTATACGATATCAATTACAGAAATTTACAATTATTAGTGGTGTATGATATTAATTACAGAAGTTCTTACAATTGTCTGCAGTATATGATATCAATTACAGAAATTCTTACAATTATCTGTGGTATGTGATATCAATTACAGAATTCTTGGCATTGCCCACTCCCAAGAAATCTGCCATTAATACAAATGAAAAAATAACCTTCATTCATTCTTTATTTTCCAAGTTTTAGTATATTTTTTACAGCTTAATATTCATCTCCTCCCTGGTCTCTGCCTTGCATGTATTTATGGCACGTAGATTGGGAGGGATAAACCATATAATAAAGAGGTCCACTAGCACAGCCTTATATCTAGTTTAGACAAAAAAAATCTGGCTACTGGCATAGCATCTCGCTGGCGAAACTATCCTGAAAAGTTAGTCAATTCTGTTGGTGTGCGCTGCCCCTGTATATAAATTGTCTGTGCAGTTCTTGGATCCTGCACGATGTGGCTAACCTTTGCCTTCCAGGAATTTATTGTGTGTGATCCACCGAATGATCGAGTTTGTCGTGCGAGAGGGACCCATGTTTGAGGCCATGATTATGAATCGGGAGATCAATAATCCAACATTCAGGTAAGTGTTTGATGACGTCGATACTGCAAGATAAAGTATGATTCCCCATAACTTCAACATGAGTACTTTTCCCATGTCATAACTTCAACATGGGTACTTTGCCCATGTTGAAGTTAGGGTGAATCATACTTTAAATGATGATGAAGAGTCCTGATAGCCTATTGGTTAAACACGACCGCTTAGCAAGTGCCAGGTCATGGGTTAGAATCCTGCCCGGGCCATTTGGGATTACTAGGCCTAATCATCCTTGGCTGTTCAGGTCTATCACATGGGACAGTAAGCTGTGGTGCCTTGTACCTTTGCAAGGGGAAATAAAAGACCCCATCCAAATGAGGAACTTGATCAGCCTGAGATGGCTTCTTCCTTACCTACCATTACCAGGACCAATGATGCTTTAACTTCGGCCCTGATGGAAAAACTTAGTACAAAAAAAATACAATGATGAAGCTAAGGATGGGATCAATGATGGAAAGAAACGAATGTCCACCTTATTCATGCCACTTGCAGTTGAACAACATGTCTGAAGAGTATGACAAGCCAGTGGCGGCTCTGGGGGAGGAGGGGACTGTGTAACAAGTTTGTGTTGCCATCGGCTCAAGTGCACTGAAGTATGATTCAACCTAAATTCAACATGGGCAAAGTGCCAGGCCTATGCAACAGACGCCATAAAGTGAACACAATGATTAAACCACAAATCACAGTGTTTACCAGTTGACTGAGCACAACCTTTGATTTACTGTAGGAAAGTAAAAAAAGGAAAGTAAACAAAGTTACCAAAATCGTTAGATAACTGCAACACTGACTTATGCATATTTCCAAGCTTGGCACTTTGCCCATGTTGAAGTTAGGGTGAATCATACTTTACAAAAAATTGGCAGCTGGTTTATTGCTTTCAAACCCAGCATCACCATGGGTCTAACCTTATGAACTCTCTCTCCGTAGGTTCCTGTTTGAGAACATGAGCCCAGCTCATGTCTACTACAGATGGAAGTTATTCTCCATATTGCAAGTAAGTTGGATTCTTTTGCTTGACTTCTGGAGACAAAGAACTCCTTGACCAACTGCACATTCTGTGTTGAAATCTGTGGAGGATGGATGGCCAAAGTTTCTTGGGTCAGCGAAAACCTACCTAAGAATTCAGCTTTTCAATATTATCGTAACTTGACAATGAACTTTTTTACTAGGGTGATTCTCCATACAAATGGCGGACGGACAAGTACCGAATGTTCAAAAATGGTTCGTACTGGCAACCTCCACCTCTGAATCCCTACACGTCTGGTATGCCAGAAGAGTTACTGGAGAAAGCTGACCAGCCAAAGAAAGGACAGTTAACTGATAGGTGAGACATTCTTCTGCTGTCCTTTTCTTACAATTGGGCCTACTTGTGTCCCAAAGCCTGGATCGTATTCATGAAGCTTCCAGAAGACTTGGGGATCCATAAATCAACTTATTTTGTTTTCCAATTCTACATGTGTATGGCTGAAAGGATAAGGAACGAATTTGCATTACTGCAAGTCCTACAGAGTCGTCTTGTTAATAAAGGTGTTCATCCCCATGAGAGTTTTCTTGTGGAAGTTAGCTCTCTATGGGCAGTCATTTGCGTCACTGGTCGGGGCATAAGGATTGCCCATTGAGAGCCAACTCTGGTGGATTGCCCATTGAGAGTCATCTCTGATGGGTTGCCCATTGAGAGCCAACTCTGGTGGATTGCCCATTGAGAGTCATCTCTGATGGGTTGCCCATTGAGAGCCAACTCTGATGGATTTCCCATTGAGAGTCATCTCTGATAGATTGCCCATTGAGAGCCAACTCTGATGGATTTCCCATTGAGAGTCATCTCTGATAGATTGCCCATTGAGAGCTAACTCTGATGGATTGCCCATTGAGAGCCAACTCTGATGGATTGCCCATTGAGAGCCAACTCGCACGAGAAAACTCACACATGGTCGAGCATCTTCAGGTCCCGATCTGTTATCTGCCAGTGATAGTCACTGAAAAGACCAACAAAGTTCATCTGAGAATTTAATTATCCTCAAAATTGTCCAACACACGCACAAAATGCTTGATGTGTGGATGTTTAAGTTGCATCTTACTTCATTCCAGTCAACGAGAGCGTTTTGAAGACCTTCTCCGTGACTTGACGCCCGAGAAATCCAAGATCGGTGATGCGATGGTGTGGAGTATGGACCATGCAGAATCAGCGGAAGAAATAGTCGATTGTATTTCTGAGTCCCTTTCCATTCTGGAGACTCCAATTCCAAAAAAGATTGCCCGGCTGTTCCTCGTTTCTGATATTCTCTTCAACAGCAGTGCCAAGGTTTCGAATGCATCCTACTTTAGAAAGCAGTGAGTAGAAATTCTCATCTTTGCCTTTATTTTGAGTCCGCTGAGTCTTCTTAATCCGGGGTGGCAGATAGTGATTTCGCCGCCAACTAAATTTTTTTGGTAAATAACTCTCCGATGTCATTTTATCCACCTTAGAGGAGCATATTATGAAAGTACTACAAAGTAGCTTAAAATGCCATGAAAAATCTGTGCAATTTTCAACCGTTGAGAAATATATAGACTTAAGTTTGGTTGTAGTGGAAAAGTTGCTCAGCCTTCTACCCCAGGGCCGACCGCACAGAAAGTCCGATAGTGGTTTCGGTGCCTAGCGGCAGTTTAGTTAATGGGAAAATGCGTTATAACTAACTACCGATAGGCACCGATAGCACTATCGAATATTCCGTGCATTCGGCCCAGGGCTGGGTTGCACAAAACTCATGTTAGCGCTAACTTGGTGTTAGCGCTAACTTTATGTTAAATGACGTAAAAAGACAAGGGATTTTGACGTCATCTAACATAAAGTTAGCGCTAACACCAAGTTAGCACTGTCGTGAGTTTTGTGCAACCGGGCCCTGGTCGATAGCCTCATACTTGAAAAGTTATTGAGCAGCCAGACACTTTTTGTCTTGTCCATGTACTCCTGAATGAATGATTGAAAGGAATGATGGAGAAAATAATTTGCAGGTATTTTCCCATTAAAAAGTGCGGTGGACTATGCCATTGATTCCTTTGTTCATTGTCCAATAATATTGATTGTTTTACATTCCAGTTTTGAGTCAAAACTTGGGATTATCTTCCAAGATATCCATGCAGCATATGAAAAAATTGACGCCCGGTTAAAAGCAGAACAATTTAAGGTGAGCATTAATATGTCGTCACTGTCACAACTGGAGATGGAACCCAGGGCCCATATTCATAAAACTACTTGGGCCGTATTCAAAAAAGATGATCATCGCACGATTAGGACTTAGACGCATGTAACTTCACTAAATACACACACTTCCACCATGCATTTGACGAAGTTACACGCGTCTAAGTCTTAAACACCCGTTTTGAATACGGCCCCTTAAGTTTAAGTGTCACACTTATCCTTTGTTCAACACAAAAGATAATATGTTTATGAATATAGACCCAGACCGTCAGCAATGGCACATGTCAATATTTCCACCTCGCACTCTGACAGTCTGAAGTAGTAGTGTTGTTTAGAATTCAGAGTAAGTTTATAAGAAGTCTATCTCTGCTGGAAAATTGGACCATAAAACTGTTGTGTTGCTTTCATTTCCTGCAGCAAAAAGTGATGAACTGTTTCCGTGCTTGGGAAGACTGGGCCGTTTATCCGAATGAATATCTTATCAACCTACAGAATATATTCCTTGGCCTGGTAAAGGTAAGGTTTCAATAAACCAAACAGTCTTCCATAAATTATGCTTGGTATCACACACAGTCACAGGAATGGTACAGCTCCTTCAGTCTACTGCCAATAATTACATATATCTTCATCACTCTGAGTGTTCCCCAGCAGTTTAAAATCTGTCGTCTTACTTCAGGAAAGGGAGGGCAAGGAAGCTGACCTAGATGGTGCTCCAATAGAGGGATTTGCTCGGCCACCAGAAGAGGACCTAGACGGGTTACCCATCGTCCGAGGGATCTCCCGGTCAGGGAGTGAAGATTATGACGGGAAACCTCTTGAAGAATCCGACCTGGACGGGATGCCACTGGCTGAAGACCTTGATGGCACGCCAAGTAGGATGATGTTTTCTTTTCTTGTAACTCAGCAAATGGGTCGTAGGGTGATCATCACACGATTAAGACTTTAAGTTGGACGTGTGTGACTTCACTAAATGCACACACTTCCACCATGCATTTGACGACGTTACACGCGTATAAGTCTTAAACACCCTTTATGAATATGGCCCAATGTATATTTTGAAGGTTTGGTCAGTGATGTCGTATGGCCGTTCACAGCTCCACAGTGGTCGTCGGACCATTTGTCGGACCATTTGTGAGGCGGTCTTGGAAACCCCATCGGATGTCGCATTCGAGCAAAAGTGTTTAAATGGCCTTGGTGAACCCCACACATTTCAATAGCCAAAATGTACTGCGTAACAAGTAAACACTGGCAGATCAATGCACATGCAGTCCGACAGCCCTTGTTGATCATTCAGTAACATCCGACGGGTTCTGCTAGACCACCTCACATTTTGCATGATGCTGTCAGATATCGCTCCACTGGACTGCTGACAGTGACAGTGCAGAAACTTCACCTGGTCAAAGTGTAAACCCACACCTGAATGTAACTTGCTGGCATTTGAGTTGAGTTGGGATTGCCACCACTCCCCTCGTACTGATCTTCATCAAAGATATCTTGTTATAATCTCTCAAAATCTCCTTTCAGTGGGAAAAGATTCTCCTAAAAACCAAAAGTCTGCTAAGAAAAATGCCTTTAGATATGCACCATCGAAGTGGGAGACAATAGATGAGTCTGCACTCGAGTCTCAAGCAATGACAACATCAAAGTGGGACCTCCTGGATCAGGAAGGGTCGGACGAGGAGAAAAAAGGGAACAAGACTGATGAGGATTTAGACGGCAGGTAGGGTCATTTATTTTCTAAGTCTAGAGTCTAAAGTTATGCCGACTATGCTCTTCTTTCTCAAATTTGACTGTAATGCAACTTGGTAGGGCATCACGGGTCCAGCTCCTGGTGGAGTCTGCGCTGAATGAGCTGCTCCTTGAGTTTTCTGGAGAGACTTGGGTAATAATGTGAAGTGCATTTAGACTGGATTACTGGTACAGTGGAAACAGCTACCCGGTACATAATATGATTAGAAAGGACTGATGGAAGAGTCACCACGGTGTATGGTCAGGGTGTCTAGCTAGTGGTGAGAAGGCCCCAGGTTCGCCCCCACTGTTGGCATAAGGTTCTGGATAACTCTATCTCAATGGGTGCAGCCCACCCTAGCTGGTAGACAGAGAGGTTATGTGTGAATACCAATCATGTGCGCTTTGTGACAGTTGGACTGTAATACTTCCTAGAAAGTGGAGTTGATCTGGATTGCATGGGCCTGTTGCTAGGGTAATAATGTGAAGTTGGAGACTGTAAAACAGTGGAAAGCACTGTATAAAAGGCCTCACACTATTATTCAATTAATGGCGAAAAATTTCTACTTTTGTGTTGCAGACCATATGAAGATGATGATGGGAAATCCATGGATGATGATGACGACCACTTCAGGCGGAGTAGCTCCCCTGATGCTGAGGAGCGGAGTCGAGAGTTGACGGAGGAACGAAGAGCCAGGCTGAGGGAGATTGAGGTAAGTTATTCCTCTGGCTTTAAACCTTTCACGCTCAGCAAATAAATATTTGTTGAGCTCAATTGCATTACAATGCACAGATAAGAAGCTTGGTCAGAACTAAGTGTATTTGAATACGGCAGTCGTGTAGGGTTTTGACTATAGTCGAATACGGCAGTTGTGTAATGCTTCATCTATACCGGTAGTCGAATTTGGCATTTGCATAGGAATTGGACTTTAGTTGAATATGGCAGAGAAAGGGCTAGTACCTGCTACAGCTAGAGAAAATGTTGGGCATTCCTTGCTATTTTTGGTTCACCATGATTGAAGTTACTGGAATTCAGAAGACTTTTGTTGCTTTTCTAGGTCAAAGTTGTGAAGTACCAAGATGAACTAGAGGCTGGCAAAAAGACGAGGAAACCAGGAATGAACATCTCACAACAAGTTGAGAGATATCGTCAGAAATTACTTAACAAAGACCGTGAAAAAGAGGAAGAAAGAGAGAGAGAACGGACCGAGAAAGAGATGCAGAAACGACGGGAGAAACGCGTGAAGGAGTGGGAGAGAGCACGGGAAAAGGAGAGGGAGAGAGAGCGGGGAGAGTATTATGAACGAGCGAGGGAAAAGGTCGGGGCGTCGTCCAGTGAGGAGGAGGAACAGGAGGTGACTCTGTCTTATTCTACGGGGAAGGTGAGATATATTGATTGTGTTTCTAAAGTATGATTCAACCTAACTTCAACATGGGCAAAGTGCCAGGCCTGCGCTACTTATATTGTTCTACTCTCCTTTCAGCGACGGAAAAGGCAGTATCAGAGTCCGCCAAGCTCGCCGAGCCCACCACGGTTCAGGAAACACCGGTCTAAGTCCCCACAACCGTCAGCATACGTGGGATTTAATATAGATTTCTCAGCATCTGAGAGAAAACGTAAACGCTCAAGATCAAGGTCACCTAGAAAATTACTCCCGGCACGGTAAGTAATCGTTCCCATGGCGGATTTGGTGGCTGTTGGGGTGGGTGGTGGCACAATGGTTATAGTATGATTCACNCATGTGAAGTTCCGGCCCGATCGAACATACAATATGGCGCCAGGTGGCATAACCCAAAAATCATCAAAGTCCTACCTGGGAGTGACTTGACCGAGATTGCTAACACTGATATGTACCTCCCTCTGTCATTAGACTATTATGTCCAACCCGGTGAGCACATGGTCCATGGACCATTTCATTTTTTTCATGACGTAACGTCAACACTAAAAACGACGTCAATGACGTCGCTTCGGTCGCACCGCTCGCAGCGCCGACCTGTCGGGATAAATGGCACTCCGGTTCCTCATTGAAAAGCTGTGGCTCAACCTGAGTTCAAGATAATCTTCATTGGTGCATACGGCCCTAGAGTTCAATGCCCTTTGGTAGAAACAAAATGATCATAGCAATTTCTTGATTGTCATTCCAGATCTGCCTCTCCAGTCGTGCAGCAAAGGTCACCTATTTTCAGAAGGTCAAGGTCACGGTCGCCGGTGCCGCGTCACAAACACAAGCACAAGAAGAAGCATTAGGGAACATAGTCATTTAGTTTGTGTTGCTTGTTTGTATGTAAATAGAACTTTTTCAGTATGAGGACTAGATGACATCTCTGTTCAGGTTCGAAAAAATATCATGAGTAGGCCTACCTCGTATATGTCTGCCATACACAGTTGAATTTTTCATCACGTGCTTGGTGAAGGCCTAAAGTATGATTCACCCTAACTTCAACATGGGCAAAGTGCCAAGCTTGGAAATGTGCACAAGTCAGTGGTAAATAATCCATGGGTGAATCATACTTTACAGATTTCCTTTGTCAAGAGTTCTACATTTCTGTTTGAAAAAGACAACACTAGCATTAGAGCTAATTGAACAGCTGGACTCTGTTTGAAAAGTATTACACCTTAAGTATTTTACAATGGCGGCGACTTGGCTCATAAAATTTTTTGTCTGAAATGGTCTAGTTTTAAACCCTTTCACTGCCGAAGCCAAATTTGTCGAAAACTAAAAAAAATGTGAAAAAGCTTGAAAGGCTCCTGAAACCCTTCACATGAATATTCGTTGGAAAGCTCTGTGCGACCGCTTTCTAACGAATACCTGTGTAAAGTATGATTCACTCAAACTTCACCATGGGCAAAGTGCCAGGCCTGTGCAACAGACACAACAAGTGAACACAATGATTAAACCGCAGTATTTACCCGTTGACTGAGCACAATCTTGGATTTGCTATAGGCTCATGGAAAGTAAACCATTAGGTAACTGCGACCTGGCTTATTTACCACTGACCTGTGGACATTTCCAAGCTTAGCTGAAGCACTTTGCCCATGTTGAAGTTAGGGTGAATCATACTTGAACATGGTTTCTGTAAGCTTTTTGGGGTTTGTTTGGTTTATAAATTAAAGTTTTTATGAAATAGCTGCTCGCAGTGAAAGGGTTCAGCAAAATCGAATCCAATGTTGACACAATTGCACTATGGGTATTTATATGAATGCGGCAAGCAACTTTTTATTGCCTTTGAGGGGAGTTCTGGCTAATTTAGTCTGTGATGTTTAATACTGCGCAAGGTTATGGCACCAGCCAAAAATATTATCAAAAAAATGAAAAATGTTTGATATCGATTATGCCTTGTTGAATTTCCACTTGGCATGTCTGCAAGATTTTGTGACCAAATTTCAATGAATTGTGCAAGGTAATGTATGTCTGTTATAGATTTTCAGCTGTCCTTGTCGTACTGGGCCATGGTGCTACCAGTAACGTGCTTTTCGTGAGATTTCTCCTCAAATTCAAAACTTTTCCTCAGTGTTAGTGGGTACGTAATTGATGACCCTCTGTGATCTAGCGAGGCAGATGTCAACCAAATTGTTCCCTTGACACTTTCGCTCCCACAATTGGTCATTACCGGGCCAGCTGGAAATATGTCTTTCCTACAAATTCTTCCCCTCCTTCTTGGAACCCTTTTTGACCGAATTAATAGGTGGATAGATACATGTAGAAGTTCATTAGATAGCAGCACTCTCTGGAACCAGTAAGCTCCTCAGCAGTCCTGGGGCCTGTTTCATAAAAGTGACTTTAAACTACTGGTAAAGTATGATTCACCCTAACTTCAACATGGGCAAAGTGTCAGGCCTGTGCAACAGACACCACAAGTGAACACAATGATAACCGCTAACCACAGTATTTACCTTGGATTTGCTTTTGGCTCATGGAAAGTAAACCAAGTTACCCCAACATCATTAGGTAACTGCGACATGGATTATTTACCACTGACCTGTGCACATTTCCAAGCTTGGCACTTTGCCCGTGTTGAAGTTAGGGTGAATCGTACTTTACTTCTAACCAAATGGAAAATGCATTGGAGTTCATGGTACCATCAGCTTGAAGTTTAAATCATTTTATAAAACAGGCCACTGGTAGGGTAGTTTCGGGTATTATCGCGGGTATGGGTAATATCGCGGAATTCATATATCTTGCATTTTCTCGGGAGCCTGCCCACAAACCGATGACGTATGTACCCTGTCCTCATATTTTGATGACGTACATCTATTTGCATACATCAATCATTGTCGCATGGCCTCGGCAAGTCTGATCTGGGGGGTCGGTACAATCCAGCTCAATCTTCAAATCTCAGCAGTTGAAAACACGAAAGCACCATGCATAGTTATAGTCCAAAATCTCAGGTTTCCATAGAAATGAAAATCCCAACTTGATATCAATGCTTCATCTTGTATTTTGCCTTCGATATTTAGCCGTCTCAGAGCCGTAGCAGGCGTGAAATTCATTTGCGGCCTCTGTTTTTCTTCGTAGATGATTCGGCAAAGATCGTGGGGGTGATTCGGCTAACATCGTGGATGAGATCGGCGACCTGTTTTTGTATTTTGCCTGTATTTACTTGGCAACTTATTAATTTGTTTGTGTTGTTTATTGACTTCCTAATGTGCACCAACAGTAATCAGGGCTGTATTGCAGCTGTTTTCTCCATCTGGTCCTGAACACACTTTGGTCCGCGATGTATGGCGACAATCCGTGATTCACCCCGACTTCATCCGCGATACTTACCGCATCAACGACGAATGCCAGTTCCCGCGATGTTAAACTCCAAACCCACGAAGATAGCCGAAATTCCGTGATACTACACTACTCTTCAAAACGGTTGTAAATCATCGATAATTTATTTATTGTAAGCGCGATTTTAGCTGAAGTTGTTGTAAAAAGTAGTTCTCATCGATATTCATCCGCCGACCGGAAGAGGGAATGTGTGTCATGGCGCAGAATGCCTGCAGTGCAGAGCTGGATTTCTGGGAAGGTCGTCACTATAGACGGGTTGCATTCTGCTGTTTTTGTTTACAAAATGACGTCATCAACGGCGCCAGTTTGCGTGCGCACGTCAAACGACGTAACGTCATTGGTGGAACAGGGCGCCAATTTGCGCACGCAGCATGTTTACATCGTGTGATGACGTCATTGAATATCCATCTATACCGGTCACACTAATTACCGACCACAACCGTCCACAACAGACCACAAGCGTCCACAACCGACCACAAGCGTTTATTACCGTCCACAAGCGTCCAAAAAAGTGCACTGCTGGCAATAGAAAATGGTATAAGAGGACTTGTCAGGTCATAAAATCGAGAAATATCAACAAAAAAATGTGATTTATTTTTGCGAAAAAAAAAGTCAAATGGGGCATTTTATCGCAAAACGACCCAATAAAGATCTTTATTTTATACCTCCATGGTCGGACCAACTGGGAAATGGACAGAAATTTGCCATAAATGAAACATGATTCCCTATTCCACCACCTCGTGCAGTTTTCTGACAAGTGTGCCTTTTTTACCTACCCGGTGATTTTTGTGTGCCTTTTTTACCGGTGCCTTTTTTTACCCGTGCCTTTTTTACCAGTGCCTATTTTACCAGTGCCTTTTTTACCAGTGCCTTTTTTACCGTGCCTTTTTTACCGGTGCCTTTTTTACCAGTGCCTTTTTTACCTGGATTCGGTGTAAACTGCTGATTTCGTGCTGATTTCCTGCTGAACTTGCTGATTATTCTGCTGAACTTTTTCAAATGGTGCGCATTCCTTTATGTTTAAATATATTTCAATGAAATTTGGTTATATTACAGTCCTGTATCATAACTTTATATAGGCAGGGCGAAAATGCTATTTATTTTTTAATTTGGGTGACTTTGATCGTGTTTTTGTGGGCACTTCTCGAGGATCGATCGCGAAGTTCAGCGCGGATTTTGCTGATCAACTTCACTCGATCTCCACCGACAGAATATCAACATATTCTTCAAACTTTTACGATTTATTGTAAGATTATGATATGAAGTGTTGAAAGTATGTAGTCACTTTCGATAAAAGTGACTTTGACCGAGGTTTTGAGGCCAATTTCGTGAGGGTCGTGGACTGGGAAATTTGGTTCCTAAACTTGCCGCTAGATGGACCTGCTGATGGCAGCCTGTGGATCAGCTGATTCACTGCTGATGGCCAGCACTATGAAATTTCAATTTTTCTCCTTCAAATTCACCATGACAGTTGTAAAACTGTATCTCAAATGATGTATGAATTGATATTCCTTTAAAAAGTTCTGACACCGGGGCATGATGTCAATGTTCAACAAAAGGAAATGGTTACAGATCCAACATGCTGTGATGATTGTGTCTTATTGCAGTGAGCCAGATCTGCTGACATAATGATACTTTAGCCAATTCCAATTTCTCCCTTCTGCTGTATAGGCCTACAAATTACAAATTTTTTACAAATTAATAAGTTTATTGCTCCGTATAAAACATACATTTATACAGGAATTGTAGATGTTTCCAGCCTTGTCTATTTTTATATTATAGTGGGGTACCCACTTGGTTTACCGTAGCTAGGCCCCACACACAACTAGCTTCACAAGGGCCTGTGGATAATTGTACTTTTCAAATCATATCACTTTTCGTGATATTTTGGAAACAATCATCAATAAATGAACTATTTTAGGGATAACTGAAGTCTTCTGTGGTACTAATTAAATGAAATTGGCTACCAAAAATATGTATGACCAGAAAAAAGTGATATACTCATTGTAAAGCCAGAATCTCAAAATGTCATTAAAGGGTAACTAGGGGAATTAGGCCTATCCAGTAGAAGAGAAATGAAAGAAATAAACCAACCTTTATGTTCTACACAATGTTATCTTTAAAAACGCCGATGATTTTTATTCCAAAAATTCACCCTACTAGGCCTACAGTGAGTTTAATCCACAAACGAAGTAAGCTCATGGCATGCATGGGGGCAGCCATGTTTCTGTTTATTTTCACTATCTCTCCTCCAATGCTGAAGAGCATGACATGTTGGGTGCAATCACGTGACCGGCTGCCCCATGTTGTTTACACAATGCCAGCATGGCCAGCTGACAGCGACAGGTTTGTTTGTGTGATCTTTTTTGTGTCAGGTCCAAGTTGTGTCGGATTACTTGAGTGATGACAGGTTCCATAGGTCAGTAGTCAGTGAACGACAAAGTTACGGCGGAAGTTTGGCGGAGAATAAACATGTGGTTTGGAATTGGATATGCATTCGAATAACAATACGGGTGATTCTATGGGAAGGCCATGTTTTCATGTCCCAGGCATATCTAGAGGGCCCAGGTTGACAGTAATTGAAATATGTCAGTCGTTTGTGTAAAATTGAATAAATGCAGCAGCTACCACATCATTAAAGGCCTTTTTACAGTAATTAACACCTTTTAATGAATTTTTAAAGTGTTTTAGAAAAAAAATATTGCCAATACCCCCTGTCCCCATAGAGGTGTTCTGTAATTTTGGAGTCACAAACTGCCTTAAATGAAGAAGCTGAAATGTAATTTTGCCCCTCACAGAAATAAAACCCACTGAGAAAGGGAAAAAATGGCACCCAGTGACCATATGTTGCCAAATTAAACAGATATGCAAAATATGTTCTGAAAATAATGATGTCCCCAGTTCCATGTCATCAACGTCACGGTGCGCCAGAACCGACCTGCCATCTACAGGCCAGATGTTTAACTACAAACCAGTAGGCGTCATCGAAGTTTTTTCCCGCCAGATTTGAATGGGAGGGTGCTGGCTTGGTTTCGACAGGCTAGATTGACCGATTTTGATAAGTTTATGACAGTTATCAGTGCGTAGCTTTATTCCTTGTCATCTACGAACGACTCCTGGCACTGAATATAATGAAATCTCGCACACATTTTGAGGTGCATGAGCTCAGAGGCGACGTCATTTTACTGTGATGAATAATCATTCGTCAAAGAAATAAAAGATGGCACCACTCTTTCTAAAAGTTCATCATCATCATCATCATCGTATTGAGAGCCACTATAGCCATTTGTTGACTTTGGGCTCCTCCAGTTGAAAGTTAAACATAACGCGGTGCCAAAAAACGCAAAGGCTTAGGTGCAGACGGTTAAGAGTACCGGTAACAAAAAACAGTGGTATAGTTCCTCACGTGTACACGTCGCAATACAGTAAAATATAATGTCTCCAATCCATCTCTCTGTTGTTCGACCCGAAAATAAACATCTACTGTCCATGATCTTCAACAAGTACATAAACGCTGAAAACTGGTCATCCTCTCTTATTTCCAATAAACCAAATGATCCGTAAATAGACAATCTTAATTCAATATCTAGCCTTGTAGTCATAAACCGTTGCCGCTTGTTTCCAATACTTATCCAGCCGTGCCTTAAATGCATCTACTGATGGTGCGCTAATAACAGAGTCGGGGAGACCATTCCAGTCATTTGTGACTCGTCTAGAAAACAAATTGGATCCTACAACCGTGCGAGAGCGAGACTTCCTTAGCTTGGCTGAATTTCCTCTTGTACCAGGGTAGGGGGAGGGCTCCAATTTCAGACTGTTATAAGCTTCGGGTGATATGAAATACTTATACACCTCAATCATGTCACCCCTACGCCTCCTGTGCGTCAATGACCACAAACTTAATCTTCTAAGTCTCTCAGGGTAAGATAGACGAGCACCTGAACGGCTACAAATCATTCTGGTGGCCCTTCTCTGAACTTTCTCTAGTGTATCCACATCATTTACTGTTGTTGGTTTCCAGGCCGCATTACCATATTCCAGGATTGGTCGTATGATTGATTTGTAGAGCAGTACTCCATTAGTTGAGATGGAAAAAGTCATTGTTCGCTTAATAGTAAACAATGCTCGAGTCGCTGATGCTGCAACTTGTGCAATATGCTTGGATGGCCTTAGGTCGCTCGAAATTGTCACCCCCAAATCTTTCTCTTCCATTTTCTCGATTAACCTAATCCTCTCACCATTGTCATGTTCCATTGTGTAAAAGAACGTTGGGCGATTCTGGCCAATCCGCAAGACTACACATTTCCCGACATTAAAGCAAAGCTGCCATCAAGTTGTTTGAGGTTGTCATCAACATCACGGTCAACTACGTCACATTTTATGTTACGTTGATGACATTTCCCGTGATGTAGATGACATCACCTAGGCTTAACCCTTTAGTACCCATACTTTCTCGTCTGAGCATTTGGGAAATGCTAATCGGTGGCCAGTTTTCAAGTGGTTTGTGTTTCTGTTCTAGTATATTGGCCTTGTGATGATTAAATAAAAGAAAACACAATTCTAAAGTAAATTGTTTGTCAATGTGAAAGTATAATGTCCAGGTCATTCAAAATGTCATCAACGTCACGCCCTGTCTTCTACATCACGGCGTGTCATCTACGTCACAGCAGTTGTTTCACTGCTTACCCTGGCACAACAGAATGATACCTCATGTGATTGATATTTAAACGAAGCTATAATATTAGCTCTACACTTCATATAGAAATTTAACATTTTCACTTTTATGGTTTCTACAAGAAAAGCATTGCCAAGTTTAAATTTCTTTAGAATCAGTACTTGAGCCATCCGATGGGAGCTGCATTTATGATTTGGACAGAAGCAAAAGTATTGCCAGAAAAAGGAATTTGAACCCCGCAGTTTCATTCATCTGATAATGTATTAAGTGTATAAATGCAAAAACAGACAACAAATGCTGTAATTTAGGTATAAAACAAGAAGCAAATCGCATGCTGTTGTGACGTAGATGACAATTATGTTACCTGGCCGTTCAACCCCAACTTTGAGTATGTGTAACAGAAAACACACACTTGATCATTCGCTGCTGTTACATTATTTAGAAGTCGTATATGCCCACCTGATACATGGGACACAAAGGCCTGTAAAAATACCACTGCAATATTCTAATTAGTTTACATCATAAAACAGGGCCTTCCCGTGGAATCACCCAAATACAGGCGATCAATACACATTAATAATATGCCGTATAACACAGGATAAAAGAAAAGTAAAAGAGAAAAAAAAAGGATAATGATAAGAGGGGAAAGAAAAAAGGAAATTAACTTTAAAAGAGAAACGAGAGAAAGTTGATACTAAGTTTAAAAGGAACAAGAAAGAAATTTAAAAAAATAATAAAATAAATAAATAAAATACAAAATCAAAAGAAAAAAAAAATTAAAACATAAAATTTAAAACATAAATAAAAATAGATAAATATTAATAGGATGGAAGTAAGGGAACGAGTTTAGAATCCCCGATCAGTGCCCAAAAAAAGGTCATCGATTGACGGAATAAGCCGCATTGTACAATAGGATTTCCATTGTGTGCTATGGAGTAACGTCACTTCCGATCGGGGATTCTAAACTTTAGCCTTATTTTCATGCAATTCCCGCTAATTAACCCAATAATCCCGCTAACTAGGTTCAGGGCCCTGTGCCCTAACCCTGACTATTAAGATCAAAGGGGATGATAAATGCTTAGATCACCCTTGGAGGAATTCCTCCAAGGATCACCACAAGATCAAAGGTATCAACTTTGAAGGGCCATAAACCTCTATATACTACATGGAATTTGGGGCTGACTAATGTATGGGTGGTTAGCTGAACTGACAAAAAAAGAATGGAATGATAATTAAAGATACTAGTACATTCAAGGAAAAAGAGCTAATTGCTACACTGAATGTAAAACTGGCCTGAAATGTCCATCGTGTGCGCTATATTGTGGCTGCCCTTTGGTTTCTACAGAAAGGTTTCTGAATCATAGGCTGGGGTAATAATGTGTGAAGCGCTTAGAGAGCGTAATACGCTATGAAGCGCTATATAAGAACTCGCCATTATTATTATTATTATTAAATGAATAAACAGCTTGTGCCTGCTGATTGTGTTAGCACATCACCAAACAACATTGTGTCCAGAGCAAACAATAAACACTACAAGCCTGGTTCTACATTTATATCCCTGTGGCCCTTTCCCTTAAAAAAAGATAGAAATTTCTTACTGAACCTAATGGGCAATATGAATAAAGACAAGTATACTTGAATTCTGCAATACAAATGCACTAGGCAATGCTGTGCAAATCTGAAGTAAAATCATTTGCTAGTCTTTATTCATGTGACCCAATGTCTCCAGTTATGAAAAGACAAGGGACTTTGAGATTCAGAACCCAACCTAGGCCTACCCATCATCCAGCATTAGGCCTAAGAAGTATCCTTCCCTGTATGGGGTTAAATTGGGCTCACCTTGGCGTAACTCTAAAAGACTGCCAGTAGTTTCCAAATAACCAACAGATCCTTGCTCATGCTGATGTCTCCCTTGATGTGGGAATATTATAAATCTTTGCTGCTGAATCTCTTGATGGCAAGGCTATTGTACCTGCTATAAGCAAAGATTTGGTTTATTTTTGGAGATATTTATGTCCCGGCTGTATAAGAGATGAGGAAAGGGGCATCCACCTGTTTCTAAAGCTACACAATGCAGATGAAGCTAGCTACATTGTACTTGCTGATGGAGCAGTTGATTTTCATTATCATTCATGTCTCATGATTTTCTTTTGATAAAATTTGGAGCACCAAATTACCGGTACCATGGTACTTAAAAACCCTCACCACAGAAACTCCAACATGATATGGAGCCTCTTTTCTAAACTGACATCAGGGAAAAAGAAAGCACTTATGACGTGAAAGGAAAGGAAGGATGGAAAGAGAATACACTCGATGACTGTAAACAAAAACAGATACCAGTAGCTTATCCATGGAGGTATTAAAATAAGTCTTATTTTTATACCTCCATGGCTTATCTAAAAAACAAAAAAAAATTGTAAATATGACAAGGGGACAAGGGCCCAAGGGCTTACTTTCACCATGTTCACCAAGCTCTCAATCTGTCTTAGTGAACACAGTAGGCCAAAATACCACAGTTTTTAAAGGAATATCAATTCATACTTCATTTGAGATACAGTTTTACAACTGTCATGGTGAATTTGAAGGAGAAAAATTGAAATTTCATTGTAGTGCTGGCCATCAGCAGTGAATCAGCTGATCCACAGGCTGCCATCAGCAGGTCCAGTCCACGACCCTCACGAAATTGGCCTCAAAACCTCGGTCAAAGTCACTTTTATCGAAAGTGACCACATACTTTCAACACTTCATATCATAATCTTACAATAAATCGTAAAAGTTTGAAGAATATGTTGATATTCTGTCGGTGGAGATCGAGTGAAGTTGATCAGCAAAATCCGCGCTGAACTTCGCGATCGATCCTCGAGAAGTGCCCACAAAAACACGATCAAAGTCACCCAAATTAAAAAATAAATAGCATTTTCGCCCTG
>NMRB01000563.1:216338-229168 GCA_002633025.1 Notospermus geniculatus
TGGTGTCATGCACCTTTCTTTGTCACGTGAGGCTCCCCAGTTCCATTGCAAAATTCAGCCCCCCCCCCAGACGACATCCATAGGCAAAACGCTCCGACGCCCCTGGATACCCTTACACCTCTACCAACCAATAATCATAGCGTTACAGTGTTGACATGAGTTTTAAAAATGCTTACGGGAGGTGTCAGACCTCCCTTAAGTTTACGCAGGCCGACGCTCCTTTATGATTAATAAGGTGGCTTTGTGAATAAACCGTAACCTCTGTGAATAGGACGTAGCAATTTACGGGACACCTTACGCAAATACGTAAAGTTACGATTCGTTTGTGAATACCACGTATCTAGTTACGGAATGTTTACGGTACCGTAAGTCCTTACGGAGGCTTTGTGAATAAGGTCCCTGATGTTTTGTACAGATATTAATTAGTACTGTTCATACTGGTACGATTAGTCTGGTTCCCTGACCTGCTGTATGATGGCTCTGACTGATGGTGCGATACAGAGGTCAGGTAAACGCCGCCGTCAATACTGATCTAAAAATAGAACATTAGCCATGCGCTGACTATTATGGGATATCGGGGTCCGGTAAACGAGTTGTACATTGTGTGTGAAAACTGTCAAAATGCCGGGTGTTCTGAATGTTTTAGGTGTACCAGTATCAGCTCTGCCTCTGCATCGTCCTGTACAGGTATCGTAAGAGAAATAATCCCGAAGTTGTAGGGTCAAAATGCTGCACAATCGGCTTGATGTTCGATGTAGCGAAATCGTGTTACTGAGGCCGTTACCAAGTGACGTCACAGCAAAAATGTCAGGATCCTGACAATTTTAGATCACGTGATCAGTATAAACGGTGGCGTTGACCTGACCTCTGTATCGCACCATCAGTCAGCGCCACCATACAGCAGGTCAGGGAACCAGACTATGGTACGATAGGAGAGGAATTGACTCTGTTGATGTTTACTGTAAATAGCTATGACTCGAGTCTATGAAGAAGGATCTTTCAATGACAAATGTGTTACACGAGGACAATATCATGGGATTACGAGGATCAATTGTTTGAGACTTTATTTTCGCGACCGCCCCTCTTCGCGCAGTACAAAAGAGCGGCAAAGTTCCTGATGGAACATGATGCTGAGGATGATGATGATGATGATGAAGTGGAATAAGTGTATAACATCTGGGGGATGTTTGGTCACGTGGGTAAACAAAATGCACGCGGCCATGGACTACTTTGGTCTCAAAATAACTGTGAGTCGAAAAACCTCGAGATATCTTGCCACAAAATGATTATGCTTTACAAATATTTTTATTGGGTCTTGCATCTAAGCTTCATTTTGACCTAGGCAGGCCTGTGTAATATTATTTATGCCTTCCTGTGGGCGTACAACCGTGCACTAGATCTACTGCGCATGGCGACGCTTGTTTATTGAGTGAACGGCCGACCGCTTCACAATGGTAAGGAATTCTTACACATATTATTGCGCTGCACTTCTTTTCAACATGGCGATGGCTGATCGATACTCAATTTCAATTTCAATTTCAATTTATTTCTCTATATCCTTTACAAGGGTATTAGAGGCAACAACATATTTACATTTCATTTACTTGGTGGATGGCGTAGGTAGCGAAGTAGTTACAGTTTTGATTAAAGGGTGGACAGTACAACGAGATAACAGAAGGAATGAGGGAGGGTACATGAGTCGAGATATTTAACATTATTAATGGTGGTATATACCTGGATATTCATTAGTTATTAAAATTTGAAAAGGATGTCATGATTGTATTAGACATCCGTGCCAAGGCATTCAATTTACGTCTTGATTTACATTTCATAAGATTGTGAAAATAGTGAACATGAGAATAAGTGACTGGTACAACCAAATTTCCAAGTACATGTATATATTCAAAATGGGGACATTTCACTAAGTAATGGCACTCATCCAAAAAATCTTCACATGCACACAATGGACAGGTGTCCTTTTGGATAATATTTTCAAATTTTCTCCCTTGGCTTGTGGGTAATCTGTTTGTACTAGTTCGAAATTTACATAACCAAGTTCTTCGCTGTTCTGACAATTTCAAATGTTCTTCAACAGAAAATTCAGTTTTAAATGATCTATAAACTACATTATTTAGGGTCAGTCTGCAATTCATTATTCCAATGCTGTTCAAATTGATGTTTCAAAATTTCCGACACAATTGTGATTTCAATTCCTGCTAGAGGGTGTTATTTGTAACGCCCTCTAGTGTCAAGAATTATTTGTAACGCCCTCTAGTGTCAAGAATGACAAAACGACTGGCTCAAAACTAAAATAATAGATGGCGTTGCTGAGATATTAATACTTTTACGTTTTTGGCCATAAGTTCTGAATGGGTTAACATATTGACCTAATTCTTGTACGTTTATCATTTACCTTTAACTGCCACGAGCGCCACCCAACGTCTCCTTTGTGAACAACTCCAAACCATGTCAACGTCTGTGTATGGCGTACCATTCAAAATTATCGCTACGTTTGAAAAATGTGAACGTCTCTGATAAGGCACGTCTTCAAATTTTGTTAACGACTCCAGTAGCCTACCACCCAACGTCTCCTTTGTGAACGACACCAAATCACAGCTAGGTCTCTGTTTCGTTAAAGAACGTCTTTGTTTTGTTAAAGAACATCTCTGTTTTCTAAAAGCACGTCTCTGATTTTGTAAATAGGCCCTATACCTACGTCTCTGTTTTGTCAACGTCTACCTTTTGCGGATATAACCGCCCATACTAAGGTCTCATCGGCCAGTTTTTTCGCGTCTGTCTCAGCAAAATAGTTCCGTAAAATATGAAACCCTACTCTATTATGGTACAGGTGCAGTCCTCGTATAGTTTATCAAGAAAAGTATAGTTTTATAGAAAACCGGGATCGAAAAACAATTCTACTGAGGATAAATTGAATATGCCTTGTATGGGGTGATTTGCCCATGGAATGATATGTACAGTACCTTTTCCAAACTTGACGCTAGGTGGCGATATCAGAGAATATCACCATGCACTAGTATTGGCGCTAGGTTTCCATCTTGAAAAGTAGTGCCAGCGCGGAGCGAACAGTAGAAATTCTACTGATTGTTAAGCGGTCACCCCATCACTCGTTTTCTACGCTTACAATATAGATCGTTGAAGATAGGTGTATAAAGGTAGAGAGTGATCCAAACATCTGTGGAGTAGATATAAAGTAATGATAAAGTTATTCTGTTTCATTTTCGACAAGATAAATACTGTTTTCTGCAAATAATACGATTTTGAAAAAGAAGTTTATGTCACGTGATAGACCAGACCGCCGACGATGACGTCAAGGTTTTCAAGATGGCGATCTAGCGTCAATGGCAGTGTTAAAATTTTCGTCCACAGTGTGGCTATTCAAATCTTGGGATACGCTGGGGAAGAAGTTCCGGTACGTCACACTCGAGCAGACGACAAGTTGCATTTTGTTGCGTAGGCCCTGTTTGCAAGGACAGTGACCTCACAGTAATAAACCATAATGTTAATCTTCCCAGTAAGGTCCACAATTTACATGCATTGGTTTGAAGAGAGTCGCCATTCATGCATGGTGGGATGAATTCAGCTGGCGAGGTGGGTTTTTTGGCCACAGTTCCCTTTCTATGTATCTCATGCGCGGTTGTACCGTCAAATAGATGAACATATTTAAAGTCATAACTTATTCAACTACATTTATGGAAAACCATGCATTTTGTAGCGAGAAAAATTGAAATACGTCGAATTTAGGATACGCTGAGCCAGACACAGCGGGGTANGGTTGAACTCAAAGTGGTCGTAGATAACCAATCTTGACTAACTGGTTCTGGAAAGGTCATGATTTGCAATAAAATCAATTCCGAATCAGCGATACAAAATGTTGTGGTGTCAGTCGCGATTCAGTGACTACAGTTACGAAGCATTTATTTGGTAGCAAACTGACTTTGTCTTCAGACGCAATCCTCTCAACACAGGGACATTCAGACGTAGGAGGCGATGGCCGAGTGAAATGACCTGAGTCTCAGGATGTCAGACGCAGACGCGGCAACAGACAACATCGTAGACGCATGACGCGACAACAAATGACGTCATCAATCACGTATGAGGAAACAATATTTCATTGATTAGATGACTTAACAGCCCGATTTATAAAACTTCAGATAATGTTTACATGTGTAATAGGATAGTTACAAAACTCATTAAAATTGGAAAACAATCTGTTGCCATGGAAACGAAATAAGTAGAGAAACTAAGCAATACACGGGAAAATGTGTGTTGTCTGGTGTGTATGATTGTCCAAAAATTTCAGGAAGAAACGATCAAAATTGGCGAAAATATAGCGAAAAAAAACATTTTTAATGAAAAACAGGCATGGTTGCTATGGCAACGTTTTTTTCGACTTTCCGATGTTGCGATTTTTTGCGATTTTTGATATGTTGTTAACCACATTCAATACTACAAGAAACCATCAAAAAAACCTTTTGTTGCAATTTGTTCCAGCTTCGGCAGTTTTTTTTCGTATATTGACCCGACTAGAAGGCAACATGAGTTAATTCTCAACCCTTTGAGTAAGTTAAGTTGCAACCTTTACAGTTAATTTTGGTATTAGAAGGCATTTTTTATCGACACCGTCGCCCTTTTTGGCCCTGACCACGCTGCTCAGTGTCTGTACATTTGCTACGTGCATTGACTGCACGCCCGTGTATTGCGTGTGCTCTGGTCCAATAAATTGGAAATTCATATGAATAAATCTGTTGTGTTGTCACGCACATTTAAGAAACACTACCGCAATAGAAACATGCGCAAATTTATGAGGCAACCAACCACAGTTCTTACAAAATGCCTGGAATAACGACATTCTTTGAGATTTTACAAAGCAAAAAGGACTTGAATTAGATACAAATCCAACCCAGACTTCAACAGGCCAACCTCCTCATAACCATGCACTACCCCGGCTAAGAACAGTAGTATAGGCCTACAAACAAAAAATTGAAACACTTGACACTGATATGTGATCGGTGTTTTTTGTTTTTTAGATGTACATGAAGACAACCCAGGTGGTGGAGAACAGTGAGTCAGAGTCCAATCCAATCCAATCCAATCCAGTATTTCTCAATCCAGGGTTTTCGAATACCCTCTTTTAGAAAGTCCGTGAATACAATATTGAGCGACAGCAATCTATTTATTGATGATTTAACATATATTTTCCAGAAGAGGGTTTCCATTTCTGACAATAAATCAACAAGAAACCCGAATTTCCAACTGATCTGTTAGATGGTCTGCAACCGGGGACCGTTCGTGACGAACTCATGTCTCAGCTGGTGTCCCCGTTTCATCCAAGGACAATGATATGGGTAAATGACTTGAGGCGCAATCCAAGGTGACTATTTACTCAACCAAGAGATCACAGTTAGAATCATTAACGACAGCATTGAATGAATGGTTATGAAAACGTGATTGGTTTGTGAACCCAGCATGGGTTATGGAACAAGTCACGGAGCTGGCGCTCTTAATGGCTACTTTAATGGACATTATGACAAACGATGTTCACAACCCTGCTGTTTCAACAGTATGTGATGGTGATGTCAAGTGATGGATGATATGAAATAGGATCTGATATGGCAAATGTACTTGATTCGGTTGCCAGTCAAAATGGTCGCTTACAAAAGCGTCCCGCTACTGCAATCAAAACGTCCCCAGCTTACAGCGTAAATTTGAGTCAGTTTATCAGGCAAAGTCTTGTTGTTTGTTAATTTCAGTAACAAAGATGTAAATGGGAATCTGTTTGATGCTGTAGAAGACATAAAGTCAGCCAACAGAAATGTCCCCTGAAAATACTCAAAATCAAAATTATCTTCTATGCCACAAATAAAAGATACTGTAGGCCTAGATTCCGACAGATACATACGGGGGTTGTAGCCGTCTTTCATAGTTATATGGTAGTACGTCTTTTGTAGATGGGTAGCACGTCATGTTACTAGTATGTCGGTCATGTCGGTAGATCGTCATGTTTGTATTGCTAGCACTGATGTGGTCACATTGCCTTCCCCGCCAACACAGGGGATACGATAATTTTATATCAGATTGGAAAATAATTCAAGACTCGGGTTTTCAAAGCTTGTGCGTCGCTTTAGTAACATCCAGTGGTCTTGAACGTTAGTTGGGATGTTGATATTTTTGGTGACTAGGTGGGGAATGCCGACGGTCGTCAGCTGCCCCTGCATTCAGAGAGACTTTAGTGAAAAGTCTCTCTGAATGCAGGACAGCTGACAGGGATCTGTGGTTATAAGTATTTATTAGCAAATGCAGATTTGAAGGGAAATGGAAGGGCTGGGGAGATATTCGTCCTGCGACTAAAAGTGTTCAGAAAAAAAACAGAGAAACAGATTCAGCAAAAAAAATAAATAGAGAAACAGACGCCTGAAAAAAATCACCTATCGCAAGGCTCGAACCCGGCGCACCGGATTCATAGCCCGACGCTCTACCGATGCGCCAGCTAACCATGATGGTGGCTGCTGAATAGTTTATGAATACATCCCAGCTACTCAACATATTTTTATGATAATAGAAATGACGTCACAAATCAGAATAATCTTACAAAAATCGCATTTCACAACATCCACAGAGCAAGTCCCCAGCAAATCTGTCAGTATATCGCTACATAATGTACCCATCTACGTTCAGAGCCACTAAAAACGTGAACCAACCGTCCGTTATATATAATATTCCATCTGAACATTAGGCGCATTTCACCTATAAGTCCAATTCTATTGACTGACCCGTGACAAGTCTTTGGCTAGCTTCGCTGTTGGACCCTACGCGGCGCGTTGGGCCCTTGCGTCGAGTTCATACTTCAAAGGCTGAAAAAGGTCGGTCTGCCCTCATTGAGTGACGTCAAGTATTGTGTATTTGAGTTTACCTCAGATACAGGTAAACTCTGAATAAACTCTTAGTATACCTTGGGAAACTCTGAAGTAACTAAAACATAACCCTCAATAGTAATCCCAGGGAATTGCATGTCCATGCCTACTCAGATTCCTTGAGTCTACTCTGGGTCTACATCAGTGCATGCTTCATGCTGTATACATGTACATTACACAACAAGCAAGATGGACAAAGGACAGGGGAAGAATGAGAGATTTCGTTGGAGCGAGCAGAAAATACCCGAGGCTTTAAATCACTCTAGAGAAATATTATATAACAGGCTCAAGCAGCCAAAAAGAAATCAGGTCCCCACATATTCCATCGAATTGTCCATCCGTAAGCCGCAAATGTCTATGCACAGGTTCTTCGCTGTCTGCTGGCCTCCTTAAGTAATTTTCATGCCTTTCTTGGGCAAGAGCATGAACTAAGACAGGCATAAAAGATGGCTGACCGTTTCTTTCCTGCCTCTAAAACTGAACTCGGAAAGAAGTCAAGTTCTGGGTAAACTCTGAGTTAACACCTAGGGATTAAGATTACCCTAATGCATTTGTCCATTCGCTTTTATCAAAGATGGCTGCTCTGCTCAGGTATACTTCACCCTGGGGTATAATTTAAGTAAAATTTTGAGTTTACCCAGAATAAACTCTAGGTAAATTATGCCCTCGTTGAGAAGTCCAAGTTTTTTGTATATTGGGGGTTATCTTTACCCTAGGGTAAAAATCTGAGTGTTACCTTTAGTTTGCTCAAAACTTGACCTCACCCATTATACAGGGTGTATCAGAAAAAATTAGACTCTCAAAAAAATCACCATAAAATAAACATAGAGATGAGTTTTGAAAAACTGTCTATATCCCTTTGTAGAGGTTGTGATTCTGCATCGAATGACACCAGTGTCATTGTTTACACTTCACGTTTCAATGAGCAGGGACCGTTTGAATTTTGAAAAATTGAAGTCCTTTGCGCACGGAAATGCGAGGGTTAAAAATGGATCTGTCAACGTGAATAAAAAGCTTAGACAGAGTTTTACTAACGTGCCGAAGCGTTTTTTAAATAATTAATCCTTTCACCCTCTAACCCCGAAACAAAAAGTCTCATTTCTGAGCTGATCCTCACCAAGTGTGAAGAAACATAAATTTTTTACTGTGGCCTGACCATTTTTCATCCGCACCACTGGCCACAAGCCAGAAATGGTCAGGCCACATTAAAAAAAGTCCGTTTCTTCACACTTTGTGAGGATCAACTCAGAAATGAGACTTTTTGTTTCCGGGTTAGAGGGTGAAGGGATTAATTATTTAAAAAACGCTTCGGCACGTATGTAAAACTCAGTCTAAACTTTTCATTCACTGTGACAGATTCAATTTTAACCCTCACATTCCCGTGCGCAAAGGACTTCAATTTTTCAAAATTCAAACGGTCCCTGCTCATTGAAACGTGAAGTGTAAACAACGACACTGGTATCATTCGATGCAGAATCACAACCTCTACAAAGGGATATAGACAGTTTTTCAAAACTCATCTCTATGTTTATTTTATGATGATTTTTTCGAGAGTCTAATTTTTTCTGATACACCCTGTAGTGAACCAGGTAAATTCCTTAGCTATATCTTCAGTTAGTTCATTAGGGCAGTGAAAAGGATGGAAGGACTAAAACCCCTTGCTTGCAGGTTGCGGTCCCGATCATATTGGTAACACTTTCAGCATTGTTCAGTTTTGTCCCCTATGTTTCAGTTTTTTAATTTAATCTTTTAACTAATCATGCACAAATGAACAACAATCTACGCACCAAATTTACGAGTGCTGTGTGAAAAATCCCAGGATCCACATCCGTTCCTTTGCGCCTACGGCACTCGCATTCTACTACGGAATTCGGTAAGTGTGTGTGTGTGTGTGGGGGGGGGGGGCAAACACTCATGGTTCTTACATCGCACTAAATATTTTGACCGACCTGATTTGATGCTGAACCCCGTGACTTCTTCCAGCAGACCTCTGCAGGAAGAGGAAAGACCAGTGTTTGTCAAGTATCAAGTATTTGCCTTGATCGAGCGAAACGGCATATTTTAAATTAAGGGCGAATTCTTGAAGGAAATGTGGTCTATATACGTGTACATGTACATCAATGGTTTTGAATGAGTGGCATGTGATCTTAAAAGCAGTGATCACTGGATAGCCAGATGTATAGCTGATTATCAAGAGCATCCTTGCTGCTCTCTCCAGACTCCAGCGTATTTTGATACCACGAGGAGGCAGAGGGACTGTTTCAAAGCGCACCTGTGTCAGTGAATTATTCAATGTAGCATAGTTTATGACATGAAATACGGAATGCACAAAACCAACTATCACAACTTCTGAATTTGGCGTAATTAGAAATTCCGATTCTCCGACATCAATTGTAATTCCAGACTTTAAATAAAAAATGGTCGTATTCTTTGAGGTGTGGGTGTGGTATTTATAAAATTTGCAAAACGATGGACCATGTTTTCTTGGATGACAGCATATCATAGCAGAACTCTCCGTGATCAGTGGGCAAGCTGGTACTGCTGCCTTGCAACAGGGATTCGATTTTGGAACTGGAATTCTAGCAGAGAAAACGCCAGTGGTGACACCATACAGGACATACTCTTGCTGATCAAACACACTCGCATTTGCAACAATTAGAAATGTTTTATACATGCACAAATGTGCTTTTAAAATTCTGATATAAACTGGTTCGAGGAATGAGGACACGTACTTCATTCTGTATATTCCTTCTCGGCCTTCGTAGTCGTATACGTTGACTGTAATGACTTGACTGAGTAGTTTCGTCAAAAATACAATAAGAAAACCTGTGCTGGCATCATAAAACCATCTATTTCCTGTGTTTAATTTGACTGGGGGTATAATCTTTCTAACATCCTGTAGTGTATATGTCAGACTTGACTCCACCTTAAGAATAATACATGGGTCGCTAGAGGCAGTTCCCGATAGGCATTTTGAAACACGCAATAGATGGTGTGAGGATCAAAATGCGACATTAAAGCATGCAGCGCACTGACCGTCAACTTCGTAGTCTCGCGCAGCCAGACTCTTTCATTACCATTACAGAGTCTGGCCCCAAACTTGATTTTTATCGTTCGATGGTAGTCTCGCGCAACTGCGAATTTCGGGTCAGACTCTACTCACTCAACTCAGTCTCACAACCTTCCAGAATGCCTGAATCTGGCAATGAATCGATTAGCGAAGTGATCTGAGACAGCATCAACTTACTGGAGTTGAATTTCAGGCTGAAGTCTGAGCAGGAATTGTGTATCCGTATGGAAAGCGAGATCGAGAAAACCCAACTGACATTTATGGTCGTCGCCATGATGAGATCACATGATCAATTCTCTTGCCCAATCAGCAGCCGGATTGTGATTTTCAAATGGGAGGAATCGGCGGATGAAAATGAATGATAGCTCTGTCCCTGATTAGCCAATCAGCGAGCGTACCAGGATCTTGGTACGCCTCCGAACAGTAATTTCGCAGTTTGATCCCAGACGCTTGTTCGATCCCCAGATTCGAAACAGCGGCTGGGTGACCGAGACTATCAACTTCGGCGTCCAGAAGGTTTTTTCGACGCCAATGTCGGAACGCCAGAAAAATCCCCAGTGTGCTACGAATGGACGCCGGACGCCACTGAACTCCACATATCAAACGTGTTTGATTTTGGACGCCTGTGAACTCCCGAAGCAGCCAAGTGTGCTACAGATGGCAGCCAGACTTGGAGTAGGCGGCGAGGCGTTGGCCTGTCAGCTTGCGTCTTGATGTCACATGATTTCAATATGGCAGCCTCAATGGCCCGAAAAGATGCTACTGAACGCCAAGTTTGGTATGGGCTCTGGTGTCGAGAGGCGTTCAGTCGAACGCTTCTGGACGCCAGATTTGGCGGCCAGTGTGCTGCTAGCTGTAACATTGCATGAAAAATTAACTACATGGCAACATTTAGGCCAAAATTCATTATTTACCAGTTGGTAGCGCCACCTGTGATGTAAAGTAGTAGCTGTTGCTTACGAACAGTAGCCTAATAGCAAGCTGCCTCTAGGGTCCTTTTAGGAAAAGATGAAATTTAATTACCAGTATATCACTGACCAGTCTAGTAGCGTCAGCAGGTTAACTTACAGTGAAGAAAAAAGAACCACGAATACAAAATCAGTGTCAGGTAAGATACCATTCTTGAACGTATTCCTTTACGAGTAGCAACAGCCTCATGCCAAATTAATGGGCCGAATTCATAAAAAAACTAGCATTTGCTTTTTCTGGGCTTTTTCTTGAAGTGGTATTTATAAGATTTTGCTTTTGCTTCATAGAAGAAGCAACTCCTTAAAGAATTAGCAGAAGCTTTGTCTTGCGAGCATTAGCTTCATTAGATAGAATGCTTCATCACGTACATGTATACATAAAGATGAGCTTTCCCTCATGCCACGAAGCATTTGCTGTCATTTTTGCAAGCTCCAGAGTGGATTGACCTCTGCCTTAGGAGCATCTTTCCCTCTCCGAACACTATATTCATGCATGTAAGAGCAGGGCGGATACAGAGGGGGTTCTGGGGATTGAAACCCCCCTCGGTGACTAAAGAAAACAGTTTTTATTAATTGCTACACATCAAACATCTCGCTTTTTGCGAACTCGCCGAATCGTCGATGCAACAACCGTATCATCAAGACTAGGCCTACGTCAGACGGGAAGGCGCTAGACCACAAGCGAGATGTTTTTAAATGTTTAGTGATTACAAAAAAAATTATCATTCTCTTGTCGCCGAGCGGGGTTCCAACCCCCAGGACCCCCCTCTGTATCCACCCGTGCGACATGTGATGAAAAGTATACGTTCACCAGTAGTGCCTCTACCATCCAACAATAGTTATGTACTGCGGTACCCAAGATCTTGCTTGGCCTTATAAGAAAAGGTCATTAGCTTAAGCAATTGATTATGAATATGTTTGTGAGCAAAGTCTTTGGCTTGTGCTTCTCCTTGACAAGCAAAAGCTTGGCCTTAGGGCTTTGGCTTGTTAGCTTTTGCTGTTTTTTATAAATTCGGCCCAATAACTTGGTACATTCATATGCGCCTAGACGCCATGTTCCCCGAACGCCGCAACGCGGCCAATCTTCGAAGCTAACTGACATTAAATGTGCAATACCGCTGTGAAAATGGTTATGTAAAGGATTTTTTTCCAGAATGACAAAAAATGGAACTCAAGGATTGCCCGGGAACATTTCAATTTAATTTGTCATTTGTTCTTCTGGTAGGCCTATACATTCACGCGGGTGAGCACATGGTCCATGGATCATTTCATTCCAGTAAGCCATGATCACACATGATGATGATGAGACATTAGAGACCTTTCGCACCCTCACGTTTAGGTGATCGACTACATTTAGTTTTTCGTAACCGTAACCGGTTTGGCTATTGCCTAAGCCTAATAACTATCCGTGAAGACCTATAGGTGTTTACGGATATTTCGTAGGCAAGGAGATGTAATAGGTTTTTTCACATTGGCGCATGGAGTGAGCATTCAGTGCCCTTTTCCCATTCATATTATAATAAGCACTATGATTGACAGGTGGCGGCGGGTAACACGTCACTCCACGACAGGCCACGTGGGATTCTACAGGGGCGCGCTGATCTTCTGTCATGCCTGGCGCAATTGTCGTGGTTGTGTTTACATGTAAAGTCTGGCAACACCTATCTTCGACCTAATGGAATGCGGAAGTCATGTAATGTGGCAGAGCTTTGCAGTTTTTAATCACGCCTGTCAATAACTTGTGGTCGTTCCCGATTGTTCGTGTTGTCCACCGGTCATTCAATAGTCGCATGTGATTAAAGGTCCGCGGAAAATCCAACGATCAATTTCCTAACTTCCGCATTCCATTAGGTCAAAGAT
>NMRB01000563.1:229649-251262 GCA_002633025.1 Notospermus geniculatus
TGGCGGTAATTTGTAGCTACCTCATTTGTCACGAGAACACTAGATTCCTAAAGTACTACAAGCTCCACAACATCCGTCACTGGCCTGAAAATTGGAAACAATTTGAAGGACGGTTCTCATGAAAGACAAAGACAGTAGCTGTTCTCACGATGAGTATGGTACGACCACTTTCACATGCTAATGATGGTAATATCAATCATATGATAACCTCCGCACCATCAAAATTTGAATGTCGACATCATCATCATTGTCCGAACATTATCCCTTCGTTGAGTAATTTATAACTTGTCTGATTCTCACAAAATAATGCCATGATGCCGGATAGGATAATTCGGCGGAGAAAGTCCCCCTATTTTTGTGTTAGCATCGTCCGTGCGGTAAGGGATCAAATATCGTGGGAACGACTTCGCTCAGCGCCAAGAAACCGAGGCATATCGCATCTTCTTTTTGACTAACTTCCGTTGAAGAAATCGCTACTTTTAATCGGAGTATTTAAACACCGTTTGGGATGCTATGACCCGGAACAGTGAGGAACAGACACAGAACACAGAAGATCCTATAAACGACAACTTTACCATGATACTAATCAGTGTGACGTGTATTTTCGTTTGTTTTTTTATCACAATGACATCAATGTCGATCATCTTGCCGAATCTGGATTCGACCATTCCACGATGCTCAGGTAAGAAACGCATGCACTTATTTTATTCCCGTCTTTCCCAAATTATTTTCTGTCACGGCAAAAGGAGTATTTTAGAACTAGAATACCGGTGTGAACGCAGAAAAAGTCCCCGTGGTATCAATGGCCCCCTTTTTACAGGGGTCAGGTCAATCCGGTTCGAGGGCAGTTCACTGAATTTTTAGCTCAACTGGTAAGTGCAGCGTCCGTCGTCGTCGTCGTCGTCGGCGTCGACGTCCGTTAAGCCTACGTCACATATCCACTCCGGGGCCCGTACGGCGAGTAAAAACAGATATTTTGGCCAATTTCTACGGTGCCCAGTTTGATCCAGTCTAATTTCCACTTATCCACTGAGGCGATTTCAGCATAATTCATCTTAGATCCGAGTTTCAGTCTCTAAAATCCACAGCAAGCCGCTGGGTGGGGAAAATCGTACGGGGCCCGGTGCATTTGTGACCTAGGCTTTAGCAGGGCACGCTTCGTAACCGCTGGGGCTATTGATCTGAAACTTGGCACATGTATACCCTTCGGTCAGATGACCTATGACACCAAGTTTTGGTGCAATTCGACTGTTGGCTTGGCCACCAGATGGCCAAAACCTAAAACACAAAAAGTGCAATAACTCCTGAACTAATGAGTGGATCATCTCCTAATTTTTACCATAGGTTTATCTGATCAGGGTACACCACATACCGGTACCTAACGGTTTTCTATTTGACCTACTTTTCAAGGTCACAGAGGTCAAAGTTCTAAATTCACGCCTGTCGAGGCTACTCCTTGCAAAGCTGGATGGCTGTCCAAGAATTCAGCAATATTCATTCCCCCTTTTTGCATTGCAGGAAATGAATCGTCAGGGATATTCCAGCTAATCAAGGAAAATCTGCCCCCTGGTGTCGAAATTGTTTATGATGATGTGTACAGTACTCATGCGTACGGATTTTCAAATTCCGCTGCAGACGTACAGTTTCCATTGACAAGGCTATTCAGCTCATGTGTCTTACCCCCTCTGGGTGACTTCACTTTGTCAGTCGTGTATCGCGTGAACCCACAATCGTCACGATCCAATCATCGGCAATGTCTGTTCCATTTGGTTCGGGAGGATGGTGCACGGATCTCACTCCTTTTGCAAAGAGATGACGTCCTTCTACAATACGGTGAAAGTTCATTTTTAAGAGAAATACGGCTGGTGCAGATAGGCTTGGGTGGCGTCGAACGATGGCACAGCATACATTTACAATTCAACTCGGAAATAATAGAGGTCAGCACCGACTGTAAAGGTCCCCGGATAAGAAGTTGGAAGGGATATCTGTACCTCCCCCTGGATCCATCAATATGGCATGTGAATGTGGCAAATTGTGATGGTGAAAACACTCAATTTTGTGGCCTAATCAAAGATATCAAATTCACATTCGGGCGAACGACACCCCACACAGAATGTACACTTCCGCCTTCGGCTGGCAGACGATATGATTCCAGACGAATGCGCATGCGTGCTGATGAATACGACTGGACAGTTCCGAAGGTAGAATACGGTAAGTATTCTGATTGGCCGATCTCGTTAAATGTTACTAGAAATTATTTACGAAGGTCAAGTTTCTACCCCCGGTGTAATATCTGTCAGCTTTCTGTGTGTGAATGTTCCACCTCATTGTACTGCCCTAGAAGAGTCACGGTCTCTCTAAAGGCCTCCATACACTGAATGACAAAAGTCGAAATTAGTCGCTACAATTGTCCGTTCCAAAATACTTTTTGTGGAAACGTTCCATAAATGTTAAAATCTTCTGACACTTTTGTGGAGTATTTCAACATGTCGCAGATCAAGTGTTGTCGAACTGACCATGGCAGCAACTAATTTCGACTGTTGTCATTCAGTGTATAGAGGCCTTAACGGTTTTTTTGTCACAATGTTTCCGATAGAAAGAAGGAAACGCTGAAAAATCGAGAACATTGGCAGATGTTACACCGATAAAGCAGCCTTGTTCCAAATTAAAGTTTCTGTAGCAATAGTTGATATGGGGAAGGGGACATTTTTTTCCCGGATTGACGTCTTTCCAACACAAAGAACAGCCGCTCAGATTCTCCTCGCTCTTGACAGTTGCAGGCAAGGATTTCAACATCGGCGATAAAGTATGCTACTTCCAAAGTCGAGGAGATGTTTGGTTTGATAGCTATACGAAGACAGTCAGGATGTGTTACAGTGGCCTGATTGAGGCGCGGCCACCTCACCAGGCAGTAGAGCCACCAATACAAGGTATGCTGTCTTCAGTGTGAGGATCCCTTAAAGGGCCTCTAGAGGCAGCTTTTTAGTGCATATTGGTATGATTGCTAACACAGAATTGGTGGCATGAGGATCCAACTTTGGTATCAATTTTGAGGTAAAATTTCATCAATGTCAACATTTGGTTAACAATTCATGAGTTCATGGTCACTAGCGCCATCTATTGCATAGTGGAAGTACTGTTAGTAGCCTAATAACAGGCTGCCTCTAGAGTCCCTTTAAAGCGAAGTGGTCGTGCTAGTCAAGGTGTCAAGTTGGTAGCACAAATGTCCCTGCTGCAAGTGCGTCTCACAACATATCATGTAAGACCGAGAGAGTTGGTGCATCTTGCATTTTTAAATTTCCACTTCGTATCTACGCAGTGGAAACGAAAAATAAATGTGTGGCGGATGTCGCATTTGAGGAAAGTGTTAAAAGGCCTGGGTGAAACCGCACATTTCAATAGCTGACATGTACTACGTAACAGGTAAACAGTAGCTAGGCCTAGTAGATCAATGCACAGGCAATCTGACAGCCCTTGTTGATCATTCAGCGACATCCGCCAGGTTTTCCTAGACAGCCACACAAATTTCGAAGTTTAATACATGTATACACCGTTAACTCTATCGGTCTAACGTCATACGCTAAAAGACGCTCTTGCAACAGGCGATTTTGTGGTACCAACCATCTCCTGAAATACATTACATCATGGAAATGAAGTCCAATTTCGTATTTCGTACTTCGTGTTTCCTCAGATTTGCGAAACCTCACTGATCCTGGTTGTAAACGAATTCACCAATAAATTTTTCCTTCAGCAACAGGTGCACAAGTTCACAAGAACAAGCTTGACTACCCCGTTTTGCACCAGACCCTGCCGTCAGAATTACCATTTACGGACCTTGAAGTCTTCACCATCCCAAATGAGGGACTGTTCTTGGCTGCAGCTGCCTACAAAGAGGGTGCACCACGGAAACAAAGTTCTCACATCTACAAATGGGTCAACGGGAAATTTGAACTTTATCAGAATATATCGACAAATGCTGCCATGTGTTGGGAATATATTTCAATAGGAAAACAAGTGAGTTGCACTCTTTGCCTTCGTAAAGGCCCGAACCCACTGACGCGTTTTCACGCAGCGGGAAAACGCAGCTGCAGAAAATGCTTTGTTAAAAGGCAGCGGTCCGAGAAAATAACAAAGGATTTGTCGGGCAGTGATGAAACCGCGGCGGCAAAACGGGTCAGTGGGTTCAGGCCTTTAGAATTATCGGAAAGTCGATTTCGCCGAAGTACGCTTCTAAGCATGAAAGAGAGTTGTTGTAAAATCGGGCGTACAGTCTGAGTACGCCCAGGAGTAGGCCAAGGCCTTTATACCTCCACAAACCGACTCTGCAGTTTGAGTAGGCCCAAGGTTACGCCTATATTAGGGAGGTTTCGCAAATCCGACGAAAAACGAAGTACGAAATACGAAATTCAACTTCATTTCCAGGACCTAATGTATTTCTGGAGATGGTTGGTACCACAAATGTCGCTGCTGCCAGTGCGTCTTTTAGCATATCAGGTAAGACCGAGAGAGTTATGGTGCATCTTGAATTTTTCAATTTCCACTTCGTATCTGCGAAGTGGAAAACGAAAGATAAATCAAAGTTTAATATACACCTTACATGTAACTCTATCGCTCTATAACGTCATACGCTAAAAGACGCTCTTGCAGCAGGCGATATTTGTGGTACAACCATCTTCTGAAATACATTACGTCATGGAAATGAGGTGCGGTCCAATTTCGTATTTCGTACTTCGTGTTTCGTCAAATTTGCGAAATCTCGCTATTGTTGGATAGTGTCCGTTGTCAATCAGAAATCTTGCGAAAATTATACCAGACTTCCCTCATGTGCTGTTTGATTTTTCAGTCTTTCCTTGCAGTTGCCAACTACGGTCACGCCAGCCGCGGCAGTGCAAACATGTCGGCTGTCTACAGATGGGACAAGATGAAGAAACGTTTTCGCTTGCATCAACTTATAGCCACGTGGGCAGCACGTGACATGGAACACTTCACCATAAGGGGGCAGCACTATCTTGCGATAGCCAATCATGGAAGAGGTATGTGAACCACATGATTGGGTGTAGCTTTGTCAACTCATCTGCCCCTCAGTTGGAGCAAAACGATCTTCTATCACAGTTTTCTAAAAGCCTTGGAAATCAATGAATTAGAAAGAATTCAAAGAAATAAAAGATTCTTCAGTTTATTAATCAGAACCACCTTTATTCTAACGTTTTCCAATTGGTTCAACATAGAGCACAAAAAACGACACACAAAATGATAGTAAACATAAAGTCGTCTCCGAATTTCGCAAATTTTCGACCCCAACCTGGGTCTTCCTCAGGCACTTTCTAGCAGATATCCCGAGTAGGGATCTAGTAGAGATCCCTTCTTTCTAGTTGAGATCCCTACCTAGAAGGGATCTCTACTAGAAAGTGCTTGAGGAAGACCCCGGTTGGGGTCGAAAATTTGCAAAATTGGGAGACGACTTTACTTATACTTCCAATTAGTTCCACTGGATTCGAGAAACATTCTACAGCTGATATTGTCTGCTGGACTCTAGGGGCAGATGAGTTCATTGTTAATGGTCAACTTTGGTAACGTCAGCCACACTAGAAATGTCATTTGAAAAATGCCAACATTTAAAGTCGTACGATCATGAGAGCTACCCTAGCCGTCGATTCGAGTTCTTGTTCGAACACGAGTTAAGAAAGTCGCGTAAATGTCACATACTTTCATGTGAAATAATCCACTGATTGATGATCGACTGTGACCGTAACACTTTTTTCATCATTTAACTGTTGCAAACAAATGTTCTCAAGTCGTGTTTGTACAAAAACACGAATCGACGGCTAGCGTAGCTCTCGTGATCACGTATGACTTTAAAATGCCATGTCCATTAAGGCAATTAATACCAGTCAATAGCTTGGTATTGTTGTCTCTCAATTTTATTACCATTACATTAATTCTTTCAGGGAATGTCAACAGTATTCATTCAGTTGTTTACAAATGGAGCCGAAAAACCCGACAGTTCGTACAACTTCAACCACTGCGCACAACTTCCGCCACAGATTGGACCTATTTCAAGGTCAATCGACAGCACTTCTTGTTGGGCGCTTATTCATTCAGTGGCACCACCTCGCGGGTGAAATCAGTATTATATGTATGGAAAGGAAGAAGTTTCCGGGTGCATCAAAAATTTGAGGTAGGTCTACCCAGTTTTCTCCATGTTGTAATGGGTCTAGGGCCTGAACAATTCCCTAATCCATTTCGGTTGTTCATAATAATAATAGTACATTTATTTTAATAATATACTGGGCTTTTATGTAGTGCCTTTTCTGCAGCGCTTTCACAGCGCCACAAAGCGCACATCATGACTAGACATTCACGTAATCCATCTCTGCCAGCTAGGTACCCCTTTAACACCTGGGTGTGGTGAGCCAATAAAGCCCGTGTCACACTGTGGCGACTTAGGGGGCGAATCCCCGCGAACTGGATTGAAATGGTCAATGTACCATGTACATACCTCTCTCTCTCATTACACTACAGTATTATGTCCAAAGGGGTGAGGACATGGTCCATGGACCATTTCATTCTAGTTCGCGGGGAATCGCCCGCCTAAGTCGCCACGGTGTGACCTGGGATTTAGGCAAAGAGACTTGGCCAAAGTCTCACGCGGAGGGGTATCGAACCTGGGACCTTCCTACCGCTAGCCATTTAGACCCGAGCCACTACACCACAGCGTCTACATTCCTTCAGTCATCTGTAAAGTACATTGTGATCTAAAGCGATTCAAAAGAAATATTCTTTTTATGGAGCTTTTTAAAAGCTTTAAAAAGTTTAAAAGTAAAAACACTAATACAGTCTAAAAGCTCTTCCTACTGAGCCTCTCCTGCTGAGAAACCTTTTGTGGGTTACTCAAGGAGTCTGACAAGTTGATCGGAGCATGCTGTTGCCTGTAGCGATACTCCTCAAAGGAGTCGATGTCCCGCCATCCTCTCAGCACGTCGGTCTCCCAGGGAGCTGTGGGGGTGGCCGGTAAATGGACGGAGATTCTCACGATGATGTCCCGCCAAAGGAGGGAACATTTCCCAACTGAAAGTAGAGTGAGCCGACGTTTCTTGTTTCTTATAACTCAACGAGTCATTCATTGAGTTGTCTGGCCAATGCACATTTTCCATACCGTGCTCCAGGTCTGAATATTAGTGAGGTTTCGCAAATCTGACGAAACACGAAGTACGAAATACGAAATTCAACTTTATTTCCAAGACCTGGGCCCAGTTTCACAAAGAATCTTAAGTCTAAAGTTTGACTTAAGTCATCATGTGACCAGGTTTCAGCAAATCAGATGGCTTCATTTCAGACTTAAGTTTTTTCTTAGACTTAAGATTCTTTGTGCAACTGGGCCCTGATGTATTAGTGCTTCTGCCAGGATTCCAAAAGGGCAGGGTATTTTGGCCACCTCTGAAAAAGGGCATGGTACTAGATTTGCAAAGCAAGGGCATAGTTGTGTCGGTGAAAAGGCAACAAGACTTGTTGCCAGTCCTACCACACAACAAGCCACGGGAATGAAAAAGCCGCTGCCACTCGCCTACCCGTTTTTGCATGTTTTATGTCATTTTTTGATAAATAATCTGTCATTGTCTTCCACACTTCGGGTCTTTCTGTCATTGTTCGGAAAGGCTCTGCGTTGAGAATGGATTTACGCGAGTACAGCATGGCGGGGTTTCGATGGGATAAGGCCAGTTGATACTAAGAGGGCATGGCGTAAAAAAATATTGATCTGGTGAGGCAGGGCACTTTCTGAAAAGGGGCATGGTGCTAATTTTGGCCTTGAAAAGGGCAAATGGTGCTTAGAAAAAGGGGCATGGGGGAGCGCCATTCCATTTTGCTCTAGCTGAAGCACTATGTATTTCTGGAGATGGTGGTACCACAGATGTCCCTGCCGCCAAGACAGAGAGATGTTATGGCGCATCTTGAATTAAATTATTCGCTTCGTATCATGTACGAAGTGGCAACGAAATATAAATTTCAAAGTTTACTATACACCGTAACTCTATCGGTCTAACGTCATACGCTGAAAGACGCTCTTGCAGCAGGCGATATGTGTAGTACCAACCATCTCCTGAAATACATTACGTCGTGGAAGTGAAGTCCAATTTCGTATTTCTTACTTCTCGTTTCGTCAGATTTGCGAAACCTCACAATTGCTGGGAAACATGCGATCGAAGTTGCCCATGGCGCTGTGAACCAAGGTGCAGCAGTCGAAAAAGCCAAGGTTCCCATCCAGGTTTGAACCCGTAGACCTCTTGCTCCGAAGCCGAACACCCTACTGCCTGAACTAAATGGGATTTCTCAGTAACCCGGAATTGTAGGGCGCTGACAATACAAAGATGACTTCTACTTGTTCACGTCTCTCCATTTCAGACGAGGGGTGCTACTGACTGGGAGTACTTCCGACTTGCTGATGGACATTACATCGCCGTGGCTAATGTGCTTGACCTCCATCAAAACCTCAGAGTCCGAGCATCAGCTTACATGACAGGGTCGGCCATTTATAAATTCAACCATGACACGAAAAAGTTCGAATCGTTTCAGAATATAACGACTCACAGGTTTGTATTGCAGGCACGAAAATCGAAAAAAACGGAGCACCCCTCAGTATAAGTGGCCAGACCTGCCAGATTTTAACTACTACTGGTACTTATCAGATATCCAGTGGCAGGCAGCCTGCCAGTTTTGACACTTGTACCGAACATAGGAGGTTCATCGCATTTCATTTATGGGAAAAACGACATGGGACGTCTGAACAATGTGGTTGTGTAAAGTTACGCTTCAAGGGCAATTATTACACCTGTGCGCCCTACTTGGTGGCCAGGAACTTGTATAATTAGAAAATCTGGGCAGGACGATCTTCCCGGCCGCGGCCACTAAACACATCGGATACAGTAGGTCTTGACATTAAGCTCTCTTTCAATAATGTGAAATAATAGTGGTTGAAAGGACATGAGTTTCTTGAAGTAAGAGCAGATTTTTAAAAAGTTGTCTTTAAGCCTGCAGCACACGCCACCACTTTCGTTGCTCATACAGCCAATTTTCGTGGTAGCCACGAAAATGGCCAAGTGTGCTGCGGCCGGCAACGACCACTTACCACGGAAATTCTGTGGTGACCACGAGTTGCCACAAGTTGCCGAAAATCAAACATGTTTGATTTATCACCACGAAAATTGCTCGTAGTTGCCAGTAGTGGTAGCGTCTGCGCCAAACCACCACGGCAATCGGCAACAAAATTGTTCACAGACCAATCAAAATGCGCCACAGTCACATGGGTACCAGCATAAATTATCAGAGTCAAAATGGCGACTTCCATGAATTAACCAATCAAAATTCGCGCCACAGTCACATGGGTACCAGCATAAATTATCAGAGTCAACATGGCGACTTCCATGAATTTGACGTGGACGACCGTTTTGGAGGCAGAATTGATAGATTTGTGGTCGGCAAGACCATGTCTTTTTGATTTACAGTCTCCCGAATATAGTAACAGGGTAACTAAAGCTGCTGCCATTAACGAAATAGCGCAGGCTCTTGGACAACCGGGTAAGAACAGTGGGAATCGTAGTCAAGTCAGTCAACACGTGTAGGCCTAGGCTATTGTATGTGGGCTGACTGTGTGTGCGGTGTGCATGCATGGCATGATGCATTCGGCCTACCGGTGCATATGCAAAGCATGGTTGGAGGCTTATGCCAGTCGAAGTGGATTTGGTATTGGTAAAGTCTGCAGCCCAAGACCAACAAGCAAGTGTTCAACCCGAACAACACTAGCTAGGCCTAATTAAGGCCAACTGCACTCAATCAATGAAATTATGAGCTAGGCTAAGAGACAATCCTTTGAAAGCGTCTGGTTTAGATCCCATCCCACACGACACACAGTCGCAGTGGATTTGGTATTGGTAAAGTCTGCAGCCCAAGACCAACAAGCAAGTGTTCAACCCGAACAACACTAGCTAGGCCTAATTAAGGCCAACTGCACTCAATCAATGAAATTATGAGCTAGGCTAAGAGACAATCCTTTGAAAGCGTCTGGTTTAGATCCCATCCCACACGACACGGAATAATGAGCTTGCTCGTTTTGTTTTAATAGCATACAAATTAACATATTACAAAAACAAATTTGAATTGGAACAATTTTTTATTTACTGTCCATAGGGCCTATGTTACAATTACATGTCTCTGTCATTTTTGTTTCAGAAGCTGAGGTGAAGAGAAAAATGAAGGCCCTGAGAACACAGTTCGGGAAGCATTTGAGGGAGGTGAAGGATGTCCCTAGTGGAAGTTCAGCAAAGGCACCTTCAAAGCGAGCAGCATGGTTGCTTGAAAAGTTGCAGTTCCTGATTCCTCATCTTGGTCAAAGAACAACTACTTCAAATCTGGACACTATGGTAAACAGGCCTACTTAATGCAAGTCTAAATCTGATTAGGCCTACTTGCTACCATACTTTCTTGCCAGGAAACAGCACCGTGCTCTGAGAGAAAAAATTCTTTCAGGATTTCCCTCTGATTTTTTGAACTAGCTATTGAGTTTCTGCCTAGTGTACTCTCCAAATCTAACAACTGTGGATCATTTCTCCATGAGCCTTCAATTAAGCCATGCTTGTCATCTTCATGGTCAGTGAGATTTCCAACCATGTAATGAGGGGAAGCCATGCTTGTCATCTTCATGGTCAATGAGATTCCCAACCATGTAATGAGGGGATTGGTTTTCAATGAGGTAATTGTGTAGACAACAAGTTGCAAGGATGAGACATTTAGTGAATTCTGGTTCTAACTGTATGGGGGCTAGAAACACTCTGAACCTGTTGGCAAGGATAGCCTACCAAATGAGTTTTCAATAACCCTTCTGGCTCGACTGAATCTGTAGTTGAATATCTGTCCAGGATGGTCCAGATTTCTGTGGGGGTATGGCTTCATTAGATCCTGCCTCGGGGGAAATGCATCATCCCCTATGATATGATAGGTACATTTCTTGTCACTGACTGGTATATTCTCAGGTTCTGGAAAATTTAATGAGTTTTCCTGCATTGCTTGGAACAGTGATGAATCTCGAAAAATGCCAGCATCACCACTTCTACCGGTTGAACCAACATTTACATACAAGAATCGGTAATCAGCATCGGTCAAGGCTAAAAATACTACACTAAAAAAGTGTTTATTGAAATACTCTGAGCCAGTCCCATTTGGTTGTCTAATCGCCACATATTTACCATCCAATGCTCCTAGGCAAAATGGGTAGTTCCATTTCCTATAGAAATTTTGAGCAACTTCTTTCCATTCTTGTGCTGTGTTTGGGACCTGCAATCAGATATGATATACATGTACATTTATAAGCCTACATTCCAATTTTCAGCAGTCTGCAAGCCAATCTGTAGAAAATGATGATGATTTGTATTTGTCAATGAAGAGGGCACTCCTGAAGATGAACAAGCTGAGGAGATTGATGAGAGTGTTGGCCAATCTGCAGTTACATGCAGGCCTAAACCCGATGCCTGTAAAGTCTACAAAATGCCCTCTTCCCTCTGACTCAAAGAAGCTCAAGTCATCAAAGAAAAACAAGCGCGACGACCTGGAACTGGAGGTTTTGAAGTCCTTGGCAACTTCACTGTCAGAGCCACAAAGCAAGCAAGACCGTTCTCAGTCACAAGATGATGGTGATGGTGAGGACCATTTTTGTTCATACCTTGGACAGACTCTAAGGAAAATGGATGGCATAACCCAAAATATTGTCAAAAATGCAATTCAGAACACCATTTTCCAAGGTCAAATGCAGATAGAGTTTTGGTAGCGAGGTACATTTATAGAACCAAAGAAACGAGCAAATCCAAAATGTGATATTCATATGCAGATGTTGCCTGGTCAGAGATGTACACCTCCTCAGCCAAGCTACAATTCAATTCAACACCGCTTGGCACTCAACCTCGACCACCACCACCACAACAATCATTCACACAGATGTTGAATGAATCCCACGATCTGTCTTGGAATTAGACATAAGTCTAAGGCCCGTATTCAAGAACGTTCCTTAACGTTAAGGTCGACCTTAAGTCTATTGTAAAACCATCGAGAACAATAGATTTAAGGTGGACCTTAATGTTAAGGAACGTTCTAGAATACGGCCCTTAGTCTAGCTTGTAGGCCTACTTACATTGTAAGTTTCCAACCAGGTGAAAGTGATTGATAGTAATTTATTATTAATTTATTATACATGTCAAGTTGACAAATTTTTCTAATGTATCCTTCCAATATTATTACCTTGAGGTACTCTTCCTTCAGGCAATCATACAAAGCTACAGCTGCTGTTTCTTTCACAATCCCTGCTATTGTCCTCTCACCAACACGATAGGACATCTGTAGGCTACGAAATGTTTCACCTGCAAATGGCAATGCAGTTGTTGTAATTGTTATGTGTTCCTCCTTGGAGGAATTATAATTCCTCTAAGGTTGCTCTGAGCCATAGTTTAGAGTACATTGTTATAAAAGTACAATATACTGAAGGTTTTCAGATGTAACCTTTGTATACAATATGTACACTAGTGTACAGGTTTCACCGTCCTGCAAATGCAGTTGTAATTGTTATGTGTTCCTCTCAGAGTCATAGTTTACAGTACATTGTTATGAAAGTACGATACTGAAGGTTTTCAGATGTAACCTTTGTTTTCATTTAATGTATATGTACTGGTACATGTACACTATAGCGTACAGATCTGTTGTTGTTTTAAAAGGTTTTTATTTTGATGATAAAAAGTTGAATGTTTTAAATACATACTGCTGTTGCAGAAGTCTGTATTTACTGTTTGAATGCAGTGAGTAAACAATAGNCAAAGAAAAACAAGCGCGACGACCTGGAACTGGAGGTTTTGAAGTCCTTGGCAACTTCACTGTCAGAGCCACAAAGCAAGCAAGACCGTTCTCAGTCACAAGATGATGGTGATGGTGTGGACCATTTTTGTTCATACCTTGGACAGACTCTGAGGAAAATGGATGGCATAACCCAAAATATTGTCAAAAATGCAATTCAGAACACCATTTTCCAAGGTCAAATGCAGATGTTGCCTGGTCAGAGATGTACACCTCCTCAGCCAAACAATGCCGACTTTACCCACAGTATTGTATTTATTGTAGCCCAGAGCCTCGAAGACAATACACCATGTGCTTCAATGTATTGTAAAACGTGCACATGCACCACGTTATGAAACGTCTTTCACTCCTGTGGTGTGTCTAATTAACGATAGATGGCGCGCGCTGGCGGTCGGTATCGTGATAGCAACGGGAATAAAAGTGGAATAAAATGTGATTTTTTTGAAATATTGCAAATAAAAGTCGGTGGAATGTCTTCGGACAAACCCGAAGCATATGTATGTGGAAAACCACGGCAATCTGTACGGCGGTTTCCGAGGAGATGTGTAAAATTACGCAATTCGCCACTCAGTAATAATAAATAGATTAACAGATTGAACTGTATTTGATAATAATGAACATTTTTTTTTACAAATATAGTGATTCATTTTAATGAATCACTATGTTAAAACATCAAAACCGAGTGATTGAACATGTTGCTTGACAATGTCAGTAAATGGTACATAGTCTTGATAGTTTTTGATGTCCATGACATACACAACATCAATTTTAATCCCCCTCCTCTGGCAAATCCATCATTCCAATAGGACCCCATAAATATCGCTCTTGCGTTTTCAATCCCACCATTCCTGATTCGTTGTCCGATGAAAGGACTGAGTTGGAGAGGCATACCGTACGTACATGTACGACCAACAGGCTGATGTTGTCCATTCTCAAGAATGATGAACAAACTGCATGTCGTATGAGTTGTTGTTTTCGATTTGCATGAAAATATCGATCCCGCTTCACCAACTTCAGTTGTTCGTCGGAAAGCATGGCATCTTGAAGAACAAAAACAAAGTATATTTACCAGTAGAAGTAGGCCTATCACAATATTTGTTATCAGTATCACTTAAATCCTCATCTTTGTAGAAAGTCTATACGGCTGAAATAAGAATTATACAATTAAACGTTGAGGCGGACGAGATCCTCCGCACATTCCTTTGCCAACTGAGCCCGGGTTTTCTTCCCTATACAGGACAGTCACGTTTAAAGTGACCTTTGCCACAAGTTGGGCATATCTCGTTTTTGTTTTGGCATTCAGTGGCAGAATGCCCCCTCCTCAAACAATTAGTTCATTGAATGGTGAGATCCTGTCCCTAGTATCGGAACATGATATTCACTCCTTTGATAAAAATATGAGTTGGTATTGACTTCAATACCTTGGCATATTTACAGTGCCTGATACCTGACTCTATATGCCTGTATAGGCTTCAAGTGGTCTCTGAAAAGGGCGACGACATTCACGAAGTCCCCCAGCCTGACGCGCAGCAGGTCATCAGGCAATTCATAGGGACAGCCTATTATGTGTATGGTCAAGAGTTCAGGGCGTGGCCGATAGTAAATACTCAACGCCTCCTTTACATTGAAGGGAATCGACTTTATTTCGATTTGAGAGTGGTGTTTCATAAACCACTTCTTTTCCGTTTCATTTTAAAAAGTTATTTCAAAACTATTGAACACTTTCTGTACACATAGAATTCCGTCTCCGCTTATGCGTATTTCAATGAAACGGTCCGCAGTGTCAGTTTGTGCTAAGAAATGTTCGTGTTCAGTTAGATGTATGACCGTCAGGTGTCTTCTCACATTTATGCAAGATGGAGTCGCCGAATCCACGTAAGAATCGTATACTCGTGTAGTGGGAGAAGTGAAGAGCACAAATAATCACAAGGAAAGTCAAACGATGAAGTCGAGTGAAATAAATCAAAGGAAGAAGAACACAAAATACTCAACGAAGGTAAATGTGAATCCAAATATACGGTCCTCCCCCCTTTTTTTAAAGAACATGTTAATAATGTTAAGTATTTAACTAATAAAACAGTTTTCTATTAACAATTAAACAATTAATGAATATTTGTAACTATTTACATTCTGTGCAATTAATAATCATAGTAATATCAGTGTATGGTTTGCCAGGCCGGGAGAAGATACAGTACTACATGCATCAAATCCCAAATTCCCAGCATGAGAATTTGCCTCTATATCCATCGCATTAAGGATAAATTTATGTATAATGTACGGTGTGGGATGTATGTGTAAGGTGAAATGGCACTAATGCTCATCAGGTAAAAAATACGTTCTCAATGTTGATGTCTTTACTTTCATCGGCCAATAATAATTGAAAATAATCCCTTAATATAATATCAACTCTTTCATTCTCCTTGAGTTTCTTTGCCTTACACCTAACCCGCCAGACGGCATGGCGATATATGGCCAAAACACGGCTTTGTTCTTTTCCGCAGTCAACATTGAATGACACCATCATTCTTGCAGCATTGTATGATCTGAAGACATCATTCAGTATTGCTTTTATTCTTTTTAATCTATTGCAGTTTGGAAACAGATGTTCCAAAGTTTCCAAGTGAGTTATGTCCCTACACAAAGCGCAAAAAAACGGTATTCATATTGAAGCGCTGTAATCTTTCTCCAGTGGGAAGGGCATTGTGGACCATTATAATAGGTGGTATCCTTTATCACATTATTTACTGGGCATGATGCTATATTTATATATACTTTCCTCCATGGCACCCAGGGATAACAAGATTCTATAGTGGGTTTTTCTGAAAAACTAAGGACATTGTAAATTTCTGGTGCATTCAGTGTCAGAAAACGTCGTCCTGGGAACAGCTGCGTTATTTTTTGGATTGTTTCACTAAGCAAATCGTTGTAGACATTTGTTCTGGTGAAGGTTTGGACGTACTGGTTTGATCCTAATCATCTTAATCATTTTCTTGGAAACCATACAAAACTGTACATTAAATTTTCTTTTTCTTTAATTACGACTCCCGGAATTCCTCTAATTCGCCCTACATATCAAAGATTACTTAAAATATATGTGTTAATTAATAGCTTCTTTCCAATTAAAGATAACTGCCTTTGCTTCCACATGTTTAACTTTTTCTTTACCTTATCTGAATTATACCTTCCCACACTTTATCAGCATCGTATCCAAATGTCCCCAAAATTGTACAGGTGGTCTTAAATAAATCCGTGGGGAGTTTTTGCGGATAATTCGTCCGCCATTTGCCCAATGGAAAAAATAACCGTTTTTGATTTATTAATTTTGTATCCTGAGGCTTTGCCAAAGAGGTCACAATCTCTGTAGATATGTTTAATACAATCTGCAGTACTGATCAAACTTACCAAATCATCAGCAAATTGTTTTAATTTTTGTTCTTCTAAATTTGGCATTTTAATTCTTTTTATATTGGGATTTGAACGGATTTTTTGTCCGAGGAGCTATATGCAAAGTACATACAGTATCATTGATATTGAGCAGCCCAGGCGGACAGATCGCTCTATGGGAATTCTGTCCGTCAGGGCTCCATTTACATTAATCATATTTATCGTGTTGTTGCACAAGGTAGTGATCCACTGAATAAAACCTGGACCAAATCCATAAGCCTCCAATACGTTTATGATAAATTCTCTCTCGAGTCGATCAAAGGCTTTTTCTTGGTCTATACATACTATTCCTCCTTGTAAATTGTTTTCATTTGAATAGTCTACTCACAGCGATCCAGTGAAGTGAAAGAGAGGTGCTAGTGTAGATGTGGGTGGTACGGAAGATGAAGATGAAGCAGGTAGAAGGTTGATGCATTGAAGCTGCAAAAGTTGCACTAAATAATGTGTTGCAGGAAGAAAATCGAGTCTAGAGAAAACAAGTGCCAAATTATGAAATAGATGAAAAAGAGAAACATGAATACTAGTAGCTGAATGATATATAGGCCTACTGCTATAGTTGTACCTGAGGTTTGTTACGTGCATTCTGCAGATCGGCTGCGAGCAGCCCATCTGCAGAATGCACTTAGGCCTACATGTAGGCCTAGCTAGGCGTATGCGCATGCATGCAACATGCCTCGCGCCTGCCGACATGACCGGCGGGTAGTGTAGGATAGGGCTACACATGTACCCCCGGTATGTACACCATACAATGCCAAACAATGTCATACATCGCCGATTATAGTTATTATATACATGACGCATGACATGCATTGACTGGCACGCCGAGAGGTTTCTGTTGTGCTGGCAAAAGTCAGTCAGACAGTCATTCATTCACAATTGAGACTGCCGCATTTTCGCCTTTTACAGCTTATAATTACTTTGTAAAAGTATGGGTAAGACTTGGGTAGTTCTTACATGTGTCAGTTGGTCCACATACGGTACCGCGACCGCTGCCACGTCGTTGCACATTGTGACCTGGGGCCTTATTCATCAAGCCGTCGTAAGTATAAATACGTACGAAATTCTTAAGTAATACGTACGCATTTTCTTACGTGGTATTCAGGAAAGCGTGCGAATCATGTTTTCTAATGTGTTCTAAAGCGACATAACCTCTTTGGATGGGTAAGAAAACGTCTTGCGATGATATTTGAAAGTAACTCTTTGAAAAATTCACGTTCATCACATGCTTTATTATACATATGTTATAAATCCGTTATCTCTGGAATTCTTTTCAAGTAATCATCTCATCCATGTATTTGATCCAAGATAAAGCCTCACTAATTACATGTATAAAGAGGTAACTGCTGTGCAAACATGGAAACTCTGGTGTGATTATTCGCATTGTAAACAAGATTTACTTTCCCCGGTGAAGTCTCTATAAATATGCTCAAAATCGGTATGCTTTTAAAGAGTTGAAGAATCAGTATAGTGTTGAAAGCATTGATGTTAATCGGAAAGTATGTCACCTTTGTGTCATTTTTACGACAGTCATAGCCTATTATTGGCCGGTCGAAAATAAGACAAAAAGGGTAGTTTGTGAGCATGCCAGCAAATGTCAGTTATAAGATGTATATAAAATATTGAACAGGAATCCCGTCAATGCCTGTGTTTTCTGAGGCATTCGTCATCCTCGGTGATGAGACACTGTTAGCCTGATACATGTACTGCATTGAATGGGATTCTAGAAGAGATTATAATGGCCTTCATTTCACATGTTATATTATAGTGTCGAAGAAAATGATAAGGTATATCGATATGATAGATCGTGCGACAGACTCTGATTGCAGATTACCACATTCAGGAATTTGTATAAACTCTAACCCTACCCCTACCTAACCCTGCCCCCCATGCTCCTGGGAACACTTGGTAAAAGCAACCTCAAAGATTAATCAGGGTGCGTCTCATTCCTTTCATAAATCACCAGCGCTCTATCTAGTTCTAAAACTGGACGAAATGGCAAATTTCAGCATCTTTCAGTTTCGATGAAATGTGCTGAAAGGTAGAGAACTTTCAGTCATCCTGCAAAGTGGCTGGACATACATACTGGTGTAACGTCACGTCTTTTCCATATTAGGAATTGTGATTCCCCAAATGTTGTACGTAATTCGTTTCCAAGGATGCAAACAAAGTTACATTGGGGAAGCTAATCTTAGGAATCTAATGAACACCTACAACACTTAAGACATGCTGATCCCGTATCACGACATTTAGGTTCATGAGGGGGAGGTAAATTTGACTTTTTCCCTTTTACAAAATGAACACTGAATCTACTAAAAGGAGAAAAATTTAGGAAAAACACTATCAACAAGTTCAAAGCAGAATTGAATTAGTCGGGTTCCAAATTGTCCAAAAAAGGCTCCCGTGGGAATTTCGTGAAGAAAGTTGCCGACATACCTCAATCGAAAGAGTATCACGTCCTGAACAAGAAAATCTTTGCCGGCACTTTGGCATTTTCTTTTGATAGGAATATGGGCGGTTTCCATGGCAACCAACCATGAAAATCGCATTTTTTGTTAAATGCTGATTTCTGAGCCCTTGGCAATGATATTTTGTTCGCTCAAGTGGCTATTAATATTTGACACCATCCCGGCTAAAATCCTATATCATCGTCAAATTCATCAGGGGTCAAGGTCATTCCAAAAGGTTAAGGTCAAATGAAATTTTGACGTTTTCCCCTGAAATTTCCGGACTCTAGGTTCAAATCTCGTGTGTATGAACATACTGAGAAATAACAAATACTTCATGGTTTAGAAAATATCTGCTGATAATTCCTTTTCTTTTGATGTATAATACATGAACCTTCGCCATGGGTGTTTTGAGGAAATAAAGGAGAAATACACCATGGTGCGTAAAATAGTAGGACAATGACTTTATCATTGGACCCAAGAACTGAGCTTTGTACAGGAGAATGGGACCCGATGTACAGCTAACTCTTGAACGGTTGGATTTATACCCCATAAATGTATTACCAACAGATAGAAACATGGTGCCTCGTAATCATATAAGCATGTTTTTAGTAATTTTTAACTGGTTACGTAATTGGAAACGGCGTTTTTATGTATTTTGACCCATTTTGTGTTAATTTGCATAAAAAACGTCATTTCNATGTCAGAGCGATTAAGCAATTCCTACAACAGATCTAATTCGATTAGTTTGTTTTAGCTTTCTTCAGCTCAATCGCAGCACCACATCAGACCGACTGAGAAATCCCCAATCCAGACTTTTGAATGAATTTACCTGTGTTTTAATCACACATGGTCCTGGTTCAACATACATGTAATTGTTACAAAAACATTGGCCTGGAACTGCCGGGGAACAGGCTTTAACCATTCTACTTATGTGTACATGTACATGTATACATGTAGTATAGACAGCAAACATTTTATTTTGCCTACTGAAGATTTTTCGTAAGGAATGAATTTAAGCGCTATGCAGGGGAATTAAAATGGGGGGGGGGCAATTGTGCAGTTATTCCACTTTTTGAAGGGGCTTATTTCACATTGCAATAACAGATTTCACTTCATATTGATGAGGTTATAGGGACAAAAATGCTCCCTGCACGATGATACCCTACAATTGCAGATATGGCTAATAACAGTAAAATGAAATTCCCATATGTTTTGAAGGTGAGGATCAAGTCGAGGGGAACCCGCCAGTTTGGTTTGAGGTTTGGGTGGGGGCAAACGTATGGTCTGTAGTCAAGCTAGCTCGGTAGTGGTACCAGGGGCACGACTAAGAGTTATAAAAAAAGACCAACGTGGGCCTAGGTATTATTGGGGCCTATGTGGGGCCTTCACCACGATTTTGTGGCAATTAGATCTTCAATGGCATTCCCGGCAAAACTTCGATTCTTCAGCCCAGGCCTAGTTCTTTAGCTGGGACCATGGCATTAGGGACACACACCGCATGAGCTACTGCAAAATCTTGTCCGCAGTCAGGTGTACTTCACTGCGGACAGAAATTAGGTCATCCAGGTGTGCTGTGTGTATTTATATATCGTGGTATGCAGGGCTGGCCTAATACATTAGTTTCGCAGTAGCTCACGCGGACTGTGCCCCTTATGGGAAGTATTGATAATACTTCCATTCTGGGACCAACCAGGCAAAGTTCCCATGAAAATGACAGGCATGCCAGGGCTTAGTGCAAGGGGTAATATAGGGCCAGTAATAAGGTGTAGACAGGTTATGCGATGTATCATTATATTTAACTACCGGTATTCCAACTTTTTGGTTATTCTTTCTAAGTTTATTTTAACACGACGTTTCTACCAGTGTTCCCTGGTGTTAAAATAAACTTAGAAAGAGTAACCAAAAAGTTGGATTAGTTATCCGAAACCTTTCTAAAAATGCCATTCAAGCAAATCATCAGATTTGTTCTAACCCGGCCTATTCCGAAGAAAAATGCATAGATATCCATGTTCACTGACATCCCATCAGTATAGTTTGTCAAAGTTTCAATGAAACTGGCCAATACAGTATAATACAGTATAATAGCTTATTTAAGGTAAAATAACTTTAACCACTTCTGCAAACTTTTTGGTTTCAACATGTTCAATCAGACTGCCCAATGTAAGTTCAACTTAAATGATAAAGTCAGTACCAAAACTTCAAAGCGCTATATCTCCCACACCCACCATTGCTTTCACGCCAGACGACCAGTTCTATACTCAGGGATGGACATGCAATACTGTAGGGTACCAGAAAATTGGTAACCTTTCCAGCTACCCTGACCCCCCTGGGCTTACGACTTACGACTGTGGATGGCCAGGTGCTGCAGGTTGTGTTGTACATAGATGGAGTAATCGTAAAAATCCAGAGACCTGATCACGTAGGGGATGCCTATTTCTGTGGTAGGCATGGCAAATCCTGTGACTCGCTAAACGTCCAGTACATAGTAGACAAGAATGGTCGTGTAAGACATGTGATAAGTGGTATTCCAGGGGCAACCCACGACAAAACAGCTGCGGAATGGTCCGAGGAGTCAATGACATATTTGGATGCATTGCCAGAGAACTTTGCTGTGCAGGGAGATCCAGCCTACCGTAATATCCACCCCAGGGTTATCACTCCATTTGGGGGACATGATCTGCCGCCAGAACAACGTCAATTCATTCTCCAATGCACCAGATTGAGACAGATCGTTAAGAGGGCTATTCAGTCAGTCGGCCACGGCGGCGATCGCAGCGCCATATGCGCCATTCTCTTGACACGTTTTCAGTGGCGGCGCCTAGCGGGAGAACGAA
>NMRB01000563.1:278541-290073 GCA_002633025.1 Notospermus geniculatus
CTAGTGTGGTTCCCGAACCCACCGCTAGGGCTATGAGGGTTCGGTATTGGCTTCTGAACATTTCCTTTTATGGCGTTACTATTTTTAGAATCACTATGTAAACATAGGCACGTGGTTGGCAAATGTCACAAAGCGAATTCAACATGTTCAAGGGAAAAGCCTAATGTTTTCGGCCCGGAACGCAACCATCGAGAAGCGGAGAAGTTTATTTCATTCAGAGGCGGGTAAAAACGACAAACTTGCTGAATTGTTGGTGAAATTCGGCGGTGACCTGTGCATGCATGCTGTGTGTTGTAGGCACCGCGTACATAACATGTGCAGAAAAGGTCGGGGAAAGCGTTAGGCCTATGCTCTCGAAAAGGCATTCAAGGCATTTGACTCAAACGGTGTGCCAGGTCAACAACAACCAAACCCCTAAGAAAATTCGGTTGGAGATTCTCTCGTTGACGTCGCATAATGTATTCCACCATTTTGTGTACTAACTGATCATCTGATAACGGCGTGGGTTGGAGAGTGTCTCCCTTGCGGTTGGAGAGTGTCTCGTGGCGTCAGACACCAGAAATCTCGGTGCGGCCTCATAGCCCTAGCGGTGGGTTCGGGAACCAAACTATTACGACTTCGATGCTTTCAACTCGTTTTTCCGACCGACTTCACCGCGAAACCCCTGCAGTAACTGATGACGTAAGACGCAAAAAGGGTGTCACCTCGGAGTGGGAGTGGGAGTCGTGACGCAGCGCATCCTCTCTATTACCCCGAGTGGCAGCCGAGTGGAAGCCTTTGTAGCCTGGCATCCAGATCGGTCGTTCTTTTGGTCGACGAGTATCTTGCAGGGTGATGATTTCTGGCTCAGTCTCATGGACGAGTTGATCTCGGCGCTGGTAGAGTTAAAGCCTTGGCAGTTGAGGTGTAAAATTCTAGTCTCTTCCTCTTGTCCATGTTCGTTTGGGATGGAGTCATTGGAACTTGGCTTGGTTTGCTGGCTGGGGTGGGCGCTGATTACTTTTTCTGGTGGCGGCTCTGTTTCTGGGTGGTCGGTTGGGGTTGTTGATTGTTTGTCTTTGAAGAGCTGAGGTGGCTGGTTGGTGGCATGTTCATGTGGTTCATGATGGTGGTGAGGGCTGTGGAGAGGTTGTCTAGTTTGGTGTCCATCTTGTTCTGGCTTTCTTGTGAGGCGAGGGCCAGGAGTTGGTTCTGGATCTCTTCAATGGCTCTGCTGTTGTCGGCAATCTGCGCTCTGTGCTGGGCAACTTCCCTGGCGATTGCGGATAGCTGTCTCTGTATTTCTTGAAGATCTGTGAGGTTGGCTTTGGGAGGCATGGCTGGCTTCGTGGTGATTGTGGTGGTCTCTCTTTTCTCATTGAGGAGGGTTTGCCAGGCTGGGCAATCTTGCTTTAGGCCGGGTGAGGGCCGTCACAGTTAGCACATTGGGGCTGTTTTGGGCATGGAGTGGCTTTGTCGTGGTCGCTGGCGCATCGTCTTTCAGTGGTACAGGAGGTTGTGAGGTGGCCAAAAGCTTGGCAATGGTAGCATCTCTTTGGTCTTGGCTGTGATCTGGGGGCTTCGGCTGGGTAGTGCAGTGAACCCATGAAAAGGTCGCTGGTCAGGATGGCGTTCGCCATGTGTTGGTCGGCGGTGGTAATCTTGATGAAGGAGGTGGCCTTGTCTGAAGCTCTGGCTATGATTCTGGTGGCCGACGTCGCTTGCGAGAAGGATTCTTTTTTTCTTCTCTGGCGAGCCCAACAATAAAAGTGACGAACGTGAAACTATTTAAAAGGCATCCAATTAAAACATTTAAACCAACTAAAACATTTAAAACATGCACACAAAAACTCATAAAACAATTTTTATACAATATTAAAATATAATTATTTTTGACATCATCTTTCTATGCCATTACATGTACATCCCTTATGCTGCACAGACCCATTGGACCCCTGTGAAATCCGTTTCAGAGGGGTCCGATTTGGAGAGCCGAGATGTTGACTTTGCTTAATCATGCGTAATCCTATTGTTTTCATCCTCTGCCAGATTTATAACAAAATGGAAAATAGGCTGTTGCCTTGCCGGAAGGTTATGCAGTTGAACAGAGAATTCTTATATCAAAAAATGCTTTAAATGTTCAAATCCGATGAAAATTAACGATTTGACAATGCTGAATTTGTAGCCTGTTTGGGCCGTAACCATTATGCATTCCCCCTTGCCTTGAAATACAATGATTGCTTTATAAATCTGTCCTGGCATGACTCACTTATAACAGACTGAGAGGGGTGCAAGGTGCAATTAGGTCAGTGGCTCAGATTAACCAGGTGATGTAAGATTATGTAAAATTAGTCAATGTGGGAAGGTGTATTTCTGCAACATATTCTCTAAGGCCCTGTTTACCAAATGACACAAGTTGGTCCTCGTATCTTTTTCTTTCACCTGTACTTATAAAGTTGAAAATTAAACATACTTGCACATATTGACCAAAATAGTTTCCCCTACCAGGTAAGTTCGCCCGCCTGTTTTGTAATAATTTGACACCGTTAATCCTTTCCCCCTTTTTCATTTTCCCCCTTTTCACCTAAACCCCAGCCACAAACCACCCATATAAAGCTAATTTCTCTTTGGTTACACCACTAGGCGCTTCAAGTTCTTCATAAGACATGTTTGATAAATTTAATTTCCTTAAATATTCATTTACCTGGTTTCGTTTATCTTGTGCCGCCCCCCCCCCTCCCCTACATTCCCAGTAAATATGTTTGATAGTTTCAACCTTCCCCTTACAAAAATAGCATAATTTATCTCTCCCCAGGAATTGTATAAAACGTTTTAGTACAGGCAATTTATGGTGAAGAAAAATATAATGTATCCTTTTCATAATTTTTTAAATATGGTGAGGACCAAACTGACACCCAAATTGCTTGCCATTCTGACAGAGGCCTCTTGTAAGTCACAGAGATTCGTCCATCCTTTCTTATCTTTTCTTTTAATAACTCAATGTAAACTTCTTTAGTTGTAATATTTGTCCAGTTATCAACTCGTAGGGGCCTACACTTCCAAAATTTTCTACAACCTGCCCCCAGACAGTTCATCTGGGGGTATTATACCTTCTCGCAAATTGTCTATTTGGTAGACCAATCAGTATTCCCCTCAATCTCACCCCAGCACGGTACACAGCGTAACCATGCCATGGTTGGGAAAGCTCATTTAATTTACTCAGATACAGATATCTTCATTAAATGCAATGCTTTGCATTTTATTTCAATATCAATTACTTTTAAACCACCCTCCCCCAAGCTTCTTACAAGGTATTCCCGCTTTATCAGTTCTAATTTCCCTCCCCATAAAAACTTAAAAATATGAGCCCTTAATCGTTTTATTTGAATTTTGGTCATTGTGCTAACTCTTGCACCGTACCAGACGGGTGCAAGAAGAACCATATTAATCACTATTATTTTTTCCTTAAAGTTTAAATTTCTTTTTTCCCACAATTTAATCTTCCCCACTATCTTCCCAATAATCTGGTCCCAATATTTTTGTTTTTTCACCCCATTTTGGGCCCATAAAAGCCCCAGAGTTTTAGTCTCTTCTTTTATGTTCCCCCTCAGTTCTTGTGGTACATAGTAGTTTGATAGTTGCCAATTAGTAAAATTTCTGTTTTAGAAACATTTAATTTAGCCCCAGAATCTTTCCAAAAGTCCAGGAAGATTTTAAAGACCTCGCCTATAGAACTGTTGGTGATAACTCCAGTAAGATCATCAGCAAACTGAATTATTTTAGTTTCACTAACATTTGGTATTTTTATTCCTTTAATTTCATTATTTTCTCTAATTGTTATTGCTAATGACTCTTGACATAAAAGAAATAATAACATTGATCAGGCAAGATAGCTTATCTCCACCCTGTCAAAGGCCTTCTCAAGATCCACTTGGACTAGAGCCGCACCACCGGAACCAGCATGCTCGATTATCGCTTGTAAGTTTAAAATTTGGTCGATTATTGTTCTGCCCTGAACACGGCATGCCTGGTTTGGATGAATTAACATGTCCATTACATTTTTCAATCTATTTGCTAAAACTTTGCTTATGATTTTCGAATCTACTGTCAGGAATGACACTGGTCTGTAGTTTTTGATTTCGTTTTTCTCCCCTTTTTTATATACAAGTGTGATGACCGCGATGACCGCCGAAGTGTAAACTTACATTACACTTATGGTAGCTCGACTTGAAAGTGCCAGCCTGATGAAGACACCGGTTGGGGTCGAAAATTTGCTAAGATTCTGGAAATTGACTTCCTGTTTATCATCATTTTGTGTGTCAATTTTTGTGCTGTCTCTTTCTTTGGATTGCATGTTTATAAAGGGCTAGACTGCGGCTTTGCTCTTCTCTGCAACCAATGTTAAAAAGTGCCATTTCTTCCGTTAATGTCTGGAAATTGCATACGACGCATGCACGTTGTTGCACCTCCCGCAGTATATTACAATGGATAAAAAGGTGTTGTAGTGTTTCTAGTTTGGCCTGCTCTCGAGAGAGGGCGCAGAAGTATTCAGCATTCATCCTAAAGCGTTGGAGTCTCTCTCCCGTTGGAAAAGCATTGTGAATGAATTACCTGAAACGAAGTGTCCTTGATAAAATTGTTGATTGGACATAAAGCGTGGGATTTGTAGACCCGATCCCATGGAAACCAGGGGTATCGGGTCTCTATTGTTGTTTTTTCTGATAAGTTCAAAGCTGTATATATTTCTATTTGTTTGATGTCAATATGTCTCTTTCCAGGAAAAAGCCGGTCGATTCGATCGATAATGTTCGAGAAAAGTTTGAATAAGTCGTTTTTTTGTAAAAGTATGAAGATACCTATTCGACCCGAAATCGGGATTTTGCTGTCGAAGTCTATATTATCCAAGTCTATAGATTATCTGGCTGGCCCACTGTTTTTCTGGATACTTTAATCCTCCTTTTATTGTACTAAACTAAAACGTGTGTAACTTGTGTTTTATGTTGATTATTCCTAGACCCCCCTCGCTTGGTGTTTTTTCCAGAGTTGTTCTTTTAATCATCTCATTCTTCCTAGGATGCCATAAGAAGTTGTAATTTAAAACTCCCACTTCCTTTATAATGTTCTCCGGGATCCCCCTTATACGAATTACGTACCATAGACCGCTCAGTACGTAGGTATGAATAATAAGTTTTTTTCCCCGTCATCGATAGGCGTCTCTGCTTCCACATATTTAGTCTATTATTGATATTGTTTCGAATTTTTTTCCATATATTATTTGCTTCTAAGCCGAATTTCAATCCCAGTATTTTTATTGTTGTTCGAAAAAATTCCCTTGGAAGTTTGCGTGGATATTTTTTTCCATTTCCGGAGTGGCAAAACAGAAGTTTTTTCTTTATTTATTTTCGACCCCGAGGCCCTCCCAAATAGTTCATGTACATGTTCTACAGAAGATACATTGTTATAGTGTGGTGTTGGCTACCTGGTGGCCAAGCCAGGAATCGGACTGAAGTTCATCCCCAGTTCTTGTACTCTGTACAAAGTAAGTTGGTGGTAGTCTCGGTGTGGCGTGGCAACAGACATGACAATGAACGATAACGGTGTTGTATGTTAGAGCTCACGTGGCGAGCTAGAAATCATTGGGGGGGGGGGGTCGCCATTAGGGACACACACCGCATGAGCTACTGCAAAATCTTGTCCGCAGTCAGGTGTACTTCACTGCGGACAGAAATTAGGTCATCCAGGTGTGCTGTGTGTATTTATATATCGTGGTATACAGGGCTGGCCTAATGCATTAGTTTCGCAGTAACTCACGCGGACTGTGTCCCTTATGCATTAGTTGCTTTCCCGTTTTTCTTCATCCTCCTCCTCCATCTCGTCGTCTGTGTCCAAGATCTGAAATTGATTTGGGGACGTATTCAGTATTTTATACTATACATTGTAATAGGAGTCTGGAAACGGAAATTCTAGAATACAGGTAAGCTGCACCCAGTGTGCTTTGTCGTTGGTATTACTCAATGTTATGTTACCCAATACGTCGTTCCATAGTTGAGATACCTTTTTTATCTTAACTATGGGACATAGTATGTCACTGATGGGCGACAGGTGTTCGTATTAAAAGGAGCAAGGTATTGGATCTCAGATGGGTTATTTGACTGCCGACGTAGAGGGGAGGTACGTAGTGGCAGTAAGACTAACTACAAAAATGTATTGCAAAACGTACAGAGTAAACTGGGATCAATTCGCCGACTACGTAGTTAGCCTCTGCTTGGAGAGTAGCTCGGTGGTGCCGATATCAAATACGAGAACCTCGGAATCTCATCTCGCCATTGTTTCAGGTTTACTTTTTGCAGATCGTTTCCACGTGACGAGAGAGCGGCCATGTTTGAGGCATACAACGAAAGAATACACTAACCGAATTGGAAGTTAAATTTCCATAGACCGTTACCTCTGGTGGAAAATTGTTTCGTGTATACCTGCAACATGGCCACCGTTGCAAATACTATTGAGATACATGTAGGTGTACTCACTCGAGTTATCTCGTTGTCCTTTTCTGTGACAACCAAGCATTTTGAGGTTGGGATCATCGGCAGTTGTATTGAAGGATTAACCGTATAGACATCCGCTGTGAGTTTTCCTTTTTGGATTGCCAGAATTTCGTTCCCGGAGTGCGATATTATTTCAANCTGAAAAGTCAAGTACTTTTAACACTAATCTTAATAAATATTTGTAGAATAAGAAATGTGGTGTATAAAAACTATAAGAAAGTTGCTCCCTCCTATACCAACAAGGTAACAACATAAATTTGTAAAATAAACCTCGCTCATTATTTTTGTGTGTGTCAAAGTTTTCAGAAATGAGGCTTCATTGCACCACGCATATCATAAACTTTGTTTGAATTGAATACCCTTTCTCTCAAATATTGTGTATCAATGGTAACTTAAAAGTTACGGCTTACTCAGCCAAACAGAGTCCCTTGATCAGGGTTTATTTTGATCGACAGGAGTATCCCACTCCTGCCAAGGCAGGGTTTCTGCCTTGTTCCTTTTCCACCATTCAGTGGTGGTAAAGCAGCGAGGTAAAAACCAAGCTTACAAATATAGTGTGGCCTACATGAACATGGTGACTGATGACTGGTACCCGAAATCAGGACCCCCCCCCAGATCCGACAAGCCTATACTAACGGATCTGTACCAGATTACCCCCACGGATCTGAACCAGACTCTTCACACAGATCTGGGCCAGACATGTTTTCCAGATCTGGGGACAGGTCTGGCCATGTTTGCACTTGCGGGGCTGACCCAGATCAAGATGCCAGATCAGTACCAGACCAGGATACCCTGTCGAAGCAGATCAGAACCAGATCTGGGCCAGACAGACACTGCTAGCTGGGTGAGGGGATCTGGATGGAGGAGGAAGATTAGCAGCAAAAAGTAGGCTAAAATACACTAAAATATCCCTATTTCCAGGCTTCGTGCAATAATTATACCTACCTAAACTTGCAAACTAATAAAATCCCCTCCATCCAGATCCCCTCACTTTCCTTATACTATAAAATTCTCGAAAAATAAATAAATGGAAACCGAACAGTACCTTAGAGATTTATATTTCAATCCTGAAAGTCCCGTTGCTTATACAAATATAGCACAAATTTGGAAAAAAGTAAAATCAGATAATAAACTTATCAAGTATAAACAAGTGAAAGAATTTTTAGATAATTTACCAACTTTTCAACTACATAAACCGGTTCATAAAAAATTCTTATTCAGAAAAACGATGGTCTCTTACATAGATCAACAATGGCAAGCAGATTTAGTCGATATGCAAGCTTATGAAAAAAAAATAATAAAAATTACAAATATATCTTAACTGTGATTGATTTATTCAGTAGATACGCTTGGGCTCTAGCTTTAAAGAGTAAGAGGGGTGAAGAGGTTAAAGATTTATTCAAAACTATTTTTAAGGAATCGAAACCAGAAAAAATACAATTCGATGACGGTAAGGAATTTTACAATAAACATTTAAAAGACCTTTTAGAGAAAAATAACATAGAATGGTTTTCCTCATTTTCGGATAAAAAGGCTGCGGTTGTCGAACGTTTTAACCGTACTTTAAAAACAAGAATGTGGAAATATTTTACAGCAAAAGAAACAGACAAGTGGTTGGATATTTTACCAGATTTAGTGAAAGGTTATAATAATACATTTCACACATCAATCGGAATGAAACCAGTAGATGCAAGGAAAGCGGAAAATGAAGGCGCAGTATGGTTTAACCTTTATGGCGCTCATTTAACACACGATTTCGGTTCACCAAAGTTTAAAATTGGAGATGGTGTAAGAATTTCTAAGTATAAAACTATTTTTGCTAAAGGTTATCTTCCTAATTTTACTGAAGAGGTGTTCAAGATTAAACAGATTATTTTCACTAATCCAATTGTTTACCAGCTTGAAGATTACCAGAATGAACTGATTGATGGATATTTTTACGAGCAAGAATTAAGTTATGTTCCCAATCCAGAACAATTAGAATACAAAATCGAAAAAATCATCAGATATAAAACAATTAAAGGAAAGAAATATCGATTAGTAAAGTGGAAAGGTTATAGCGATAAATTTAAAGAATGGATACCAGTTTCGGACATAAAAAAACTTAGTTAAAAAAAAATTCTATTATAAATAGATGGCGAAGAAAACTGACAAGCAATTCTTAATGGATAGATTTTTTCAATCTATGGACCGAGATCCAATTATTCGACCTATACCTATTCGACCCACACCGCCGCAACCCGCAAACTCGGTTCAGTCAGGGAAAATCCGTTGTGAAGTGTGTAGTAGTGATGTTACACCTTCAAATCTTGCAAGACATAATAAAACTAAAAAACATTTACAAAACTGGACTAAATTTTATGAGGAAAAGAAAACTCAAACCAATACTCAAAATAAATCTGATCTGGTTGACATTAGAAGAAATCCTACTACACCACCAGTAAGAAATGCATTAGATACAACTCTCGCTGTTGATCAACAAGGAAGAGAAATCCCATATGAACAAAATACTAGATATTGCGAATTCTGTAAAAAATTAATAAAAAATCGCACTTGGAAAAATCATCTTAAATCAAAAGTACATAAAAATAATGTAAAAAGTAATATTGATCTTTATACACCAAAAATTCGAAGAGATATTTTAAGAGGTCAAGAAAGGCAAGAAACTAGAAAATTGTTTGAGGAATTACCAGGAATTAACCCACAGCAGGAGGAAACTAAAAAATTATTTGAAGAATTACCAAGATATTTTCACGAGGAATCTACGGAAAGGGTGAAACGTGAAGCTAGACAAACCCGTTCGGATCGTAATTTATAATCGTATTTATAATAGATTATATCCCTGAAGAGTTAAGAACCATTAAACAATTCGGAAGAAAAGGAAATTACGTTTCAATGCAGTTGCAACGGCGGCCTATGATTGACAGCTGTCATCCACTGACTGTTTATCATAACACGTGTTCAGTCACAAAAGTGTGCTATAAACACGCAAAAACATCAGTTTTACTCAATATTTTTCTTTCCTTTATAGTAAACGAAATATGTGCTATTTTTTAAAGTGTAGATCTTGAAAGAACCCTTTAAAGCCCCACTGTATTGAATTTGAAAAACGCAAATCATCGCCGCGATTCCTGACGTCAGTGCACGACGTCAGCGTAGTATAAAATGTACTGCGCTCCATCTGAATACATTAGAGCTCTCCCTGTCGTTTTTTCTAATGTGTGCTGAAAACTAGGCCTTCATTCTCTGAAGTACGTATCAGACAAGCATTTTGGGGACCTTCACGAGGCTATGAGACCTCTTGTGCTGTCTCCTAACATTTTGAAAATATCGTAAAATTCAATACTGTGGGGCTTTAAGAGGGTTCTATATAGAACTTTTGGGGTACTCCAGGTGTGGCTAGCCAAAAAACCCTAAAAGGTTCTACCTGGAAACTTTTTGGCTGAGAGTGTGTGCAGTTCAAAATAACGGTCGTGCCAAAAAACAGCTGATCACTCGTTCTTGAATTTTAGGAAGTCTCGAATTTTCGGACAGGACCTCCGATAGATTCAGACGACCATAAAATTCGAACGTCCCGAAATGATGGCAAGAATCCCTAATGATCGATCTCGATTATCTCCCGTTGTTATGATTGTAGTTTCTTGTTAAAAATTATCACTGCTAAACCGAATGAACAGTAAATTTCCGAGTCCGATTGCGCATTGTATGTTTTTGTGACTTTACCTCTGAACAGTTATTACCGCAAATAGAGGCGTTACAAAATGATTGTCTTTGTTATTCATATTTCAGCAACCCAATATTAATAGCATTTGGCATGGGTAATCTCATAGGATTAGGTATATAACCCACTTGCCAAAGGTAAAAATGTTCTCATCAATAAGAAAAATAATTAGTGGTTAGAGACAAAGGAAGGAAAAAGAGGAAAATGACTTAGAATTTTGAAAGTGTCCTGTCAGCCAGTGTAGACTTTGTTATTTATTATCTCTAGTCGTTGAGATGTGACCTCGATTCGTTTGGCTGCATTTGGCGCTCTTGGTCAATTTCCAGGAAATGTACAACGATCCCGCGCAGTTTTGCTGGACGCATATTCCCGGAACGCCGCCGTGCGGCCAATTTGCGCAGCATTCAACAGTCAGGGGTGAGTATAAGGAAAGTAAGGGGATCTGGACGGAAGAGGAAGATTAGCCACCAAAAATAGGCTAAAATACACTAAAATATCCCTATTCCAGGCTGTTTTCAAAATTTATACCTACCTAAACTCTAAAATATCTTCCGTCCAGATCAACCCTCACTTTCCTTATACTATAAAACTGTTCAAATTCTCGAAAAATAAATAAATGGACACAGAGTTAGCTGTCGAACAGTACCTTAGAAACCTGTATTTCAACCCTGAAAGTCCTGTTGCTTATACAAATATTGCGAAAATTTGGAAAAAAGTAAAATCAGATAAAAAACTTATAAAATATAAACAACTGAAAGAATTTTTAGATAATTTACCGACTTTTCAATTACATAAACCGGTTCATAAAAAATTCTTATTCAGAAAAACAATGGTCTCTTACATAGATCAGCAATGGCAAGCGGATTTAGTCGATATGCAGGCTTATGAAAAAAATAATAAAAATTATAAATATATCTTAACTGTGATCGATTTATTCAGTAGATACGCTTGGGCTCTAGCTTTAAAAAGTAAAAGAGGTGAAGAGGTTAAAGATTTATTCAAAACTATTTTTAAAGAGTCAAAACCTGAGAAAATTCAATTCGATGATGGTAAAGAATTTTATAACAAACATTTAAAGGAGTTATTAGAGAAAAATGATATAGAATGGTTTTCATCATTTTCGGATAAGAAAGCTGCAGTTGTTGAGCGTTTTAACCGTACTTTAAAAACAAGAATGTGGAAATATTTTACAGCAAAAGGAACTGATAAGTGGCTGGATATTTTACCAGAATTAGTGAAAGGTTATAATAATACATTTCACACATCAATCGGAATGAAACCAATAGA
>NMRB01000563.1:298159-322713 GCA_002633025.1 Notospermus geniculatus
GGTTCATTCCCATTTCGCCAAATTGCATTTCGCCAAATTCCCAATTCGCCAAAAAAAGTTTCATTTCGCCAAATCCCATTTCGCCAAATTCCCATTTGGCCAAATTCCCAAATCGCCAAATTCCCATTTTGCCAAAATCCCATTTCGCCAAATTCCCAATTTGCCAAATTCCCATTTCGCCAAATTCCCATTTTGCCAAATTCCCGTTTTGCCAAATTCCCATTTTGCCAAATTTGTTATTCAGGCTATAACCCCTAATCTAATGGACTGATCCAATGCAAAATACTTCAAAATAGAGCGTTAGGGTTAGGATAAGGCCCTTGGGTATCAAACTGTTTCACTCAGGATTTGGAAGGGATGGGGCTAATGTCTTCACCTTCAAAAAGGACGGGTGTAATTTGCCACACCGAAGGTTACACAACTCTAACAGTGTTTGTTCCCTTGACTATATCTGCGAAAAAAACGCGAATTAGAAAAAAAGAAACTAAGAAACGCATCTTTTCTCTGAAAGTTTGCACTATTTCTTCGTCTGAAAAAGATCGTTGAAGAATTCACGTAGAAAATAACATCAGTCTTTATCTTCTTTGGAATGAATACCATGGCATTCGCTTTATTAAACTTCTAAGCCTGCTTCAAAAATTGTTAATATTTGGAACGATTCATTTTGAAACGACACAGGGGTGTCAAGTAAATTTTTGGCGAAACGGGAATTTGGCGAAACGGGAATTTGGTGAAATGGGAATTTGGCGAAATGGGAATTTGGCAAATTGGGAATTTGGCAAATTGGGAATTTGGCAAATTGGGAATTTGGCAAATTGGGAATTTGGCCAAATGGGAATTTGGCCAAATAGGATTTGGCGAAATGGGAAGTCACCCATTCCAACTGCTTTGCTTGGCCTTGTTATTTCATTTTTATTATACCTTGCATGTGTTAAGGCCAGTGTATAGTTTATTCCATCGTTAAAAGCTTTAATTACAGTTTCGGATTCTTGGCGGATTTCCGCGTTTTCTCCATGCCGGTTTTGATCCCGTTTCTGGCCACGATTACCCCTGACGTCGTCTGAGTATTGTCTGCGCCATCCACCGCTTGCCATTTCACTGTCTGTCTTGACCCGACGCTGATGTCCAGCCTAGGAGTGTAAAAACATAATGAAAACAAATATTTCAAATTTGGCGACCCATATCAAGAATACATAAGTACCAAGAATGTGCAACTCCGAATATGTGCCAAAACGTGAGTTTAGTAAGTTGCCTCTGGTGACGTTGTAACCGTATGGATCTTAATTTGTAGAGGATTATTGCGTAGAGAAGATCATTACGAACATAATGACGCCTTCCTCAGTTCTATGCACTCAGAAATAACCAAGCTACACGAACATTTTTAAATGGACCATATTTTCGACAAATTGATATTGTAATCGATCTCCGGGTTGGGCACTCTGACCTACAACAAATCCATGGTTTCACCAAAATAAGAAAAAAAAATTGAATGCTAGTACTTTGTCTGTAAATTTACATAAGAATTTTGATGATATTCTAAATAATACAATTCAGTCAACAACCGTTAAGCAAGAAAGATTTTTTCTTCAAAAGTGGTCGGAAGATGGCCAGGATGGATAAAAAGTCATCACAGTAACTTTGCGACAGAGAACTTTTTCGATGCCTAAATCTTAATATTGGTTATTTAATTAGAAGCCCTATAATTACCGTACGCCCTCTATTATCAGAAACAACTTAATGCCCACCCTTTTGCTTGATTTCTAGTTATACAGTCAGGGGCAGATCCAGGGGGAGCAGGGGTTGCGCACCCCCCTTCAAAGGGCAAGAGTGCCCTTTTTCGGCATAGGGTGCCTCTTTCGGCAGAGAGTGCCTTCTTCGGCACAGAGCCGAAAAAGGCATTTCCATGCCGGGAAATGGCGTAAACGGTTTTCCCATTAGGGACACAGACCGCATGAGCTACTGCAAAATCTTGTCCGCAGTCAGGTGTACTTCACTGCGGACAGAAATTAGGTCATCCAGGTGTGCTGTGTGTATTTATATATGGTGGTATGCAGGGCTGGCCTAATACATTAGTTTCGCAGTAGCTCACGCGGACTGTGCCCCTTATGCAAGTTAATGCACTACATGTANATATCGGCCCTGTCCCGCCCCCGTCCAAGTCGCTCGCACGTTTCATCGAGGGTGCTCTTCATACATGTAACTACCGTTAATTCGAATTCCGGGCTTCAAATCACGGAATTCGATGTAAATTCGAATCCACTGTTCATATAGCATAGGCCTATGATGTTATGTTTCAAACTTAGTCTCTGAGGACATGAGGCCTGGGCTTTTGCACCAGGGTATTGCCCTTTTGGCCCTGTCTGTACCGGGTATTGGTAAACAGAGAAATCAAGAAACGAAGAAATCTAGATTGGTACCTGATCCTCCGCTAGTGGCGCTGGCGGGCTGGCTGTCGCGAAGGATCGGTCCTGGCAACTGAGGACGGCAGAAATCTGGCTGCCGCCGGAAGTGACGTAAGTAAGACTGGTACCCAGTCATGACTGTACTCAGAACACGCACAACCACATGATGAAGGATCGGATACCAGTTGCAATCAATGTTAGACGAGAGACTGAGTATGGGTTCTTGAAACCAATGCCGGCAAACGCCTTAAAAAGTGCCATAGCCAATGACACAATGGGTTTTTCCATCCGATCATGTGGCAAGTCGTTGGTTTTCGAATTGTTGCCATGACAGCCGAGCCGATTCACGTTGACGAATCAACGCCAAGAAACTCGCAGGCAGTACCGGTCTATATATTTTATATTTATAGACTGGGTGCCAGTCTACGAAGAAATCGAGAACTCCCAATATCGACTAGTTAGACCTATTCAGTTCGCACTTGTGTATGGGCAGTTATTTCCGCAAATATAGACAGGGCCTGAAGTAAGCCGCGGCCACTGGCTGTCGTGCCCCTCGAATATGGCCGTGTGCCCTCCCAAAAAGTGCCTTGGTCACAGCCACAAGGGCTGTGCCCCTTCGTCGTGCTGGCTGCAGTGCCCTTTTTTGCTCGGAAGCTGCAAAACAGCGTCAGCCGTGTCAGCGAGCGTCTCTTCTCGACTGCGAACGAAGTTTCGACGGAGATTTCCGACGATCAATTCATTTGCATTCGAGCTGTTCCAAAAATGAATCACACCCACTCTTAAGTTAGTTATTGCCGTATACAATACGCGGGAGGGTGCGTAAGCGCCACACTCAGCCATCCAATCCCGCCTCCTGGAACCATTAGCATGGGTATGTACTGGGCACTCCCCGCCAGCCAGCACATCGGTACTTGGCAAAACTAACCGGGGACGAGGTACGCAGCTGATGGTTAGCTGGCTTCAACAACATGCCGAGAGCAGACAGGAGGAAGCGGGAACGGCAGGCAGAATTAGCTGTTTCCGCTTGTAAAACGCCAAAGCTGTCCACATTTTTCAGGTAAACATAATATTATAACATTTCATGTTTCATAACAGCGATATTCAGCCTAAATTATTTCGCTGGTGGATCGTATTTATGTGGAATGAACAGTCAGCCGGTCTGTCGTATCATAGTATCAGTGCACATGGTGTACATTGAAATGCATAGTGAAGTCGGCCTACATGTATACAATGTATGAAGTGTCATAAATGGCATCTGCTGTCATGTCTGTCACTGACTCCTCAGTGCGACTGACACCGTGTCAAGCTATACTGATATGATATAGGCCTACATGAACTTTAATAACATGAATTTTAATAGGCCTAGTGTAGAATTTTCCGGCGGTGGTTGTGTGGGATGGGATTAGGTTACGGGGTATGGGTAAGGTAGCTGTTCAGTGTTAACATAATCATGGTGTGGCCGGCCAGATGTTCACTTCAGGACTGGGCAGGGTGGTTTGCTAATAATGTGGCAACGGGATTACTCTACATTAGGTGCATGCCTAGGGCGTTTTTTTTGGGGGGGGGGCGATGTGGGCACAGCTGTCATGTCTATAGTGTAACGTGGTGTACTGTTCTTAACTTCAGATGCCCACCTCCCACCCATGTCCCTGACCCAGACCCAGACCCAAGCCCAAGTCAGCCTCAGACAACAGATGATCCCGCAACTCCACCTGCTGTTAGTGTGGGACTTGAAGGAGATGCTCCAGTCTGCAACAGTGCCCGATATCAGGGACCCCCGCCTAAGTCAGCAGGGAAAAAACGCCGTACAAAATGACAACCGTCCAATCCTGGGATTTCAAGTGGTTAGAATTTGAGAAGGATGGTGACTTTGCAACTCGAGTGTGGTGCTCCATTTGTCGGGAGTATGGAGGTGCCTCACTGGATAGCAATGCAGGTCATAAGCTTTGCGACCTTGACGCCTTTGTAAAAGGCACAGAAAACGTCAAACGTGATACGGAGAAACAAAATACCATGAAAAAGCATTTAAAAAGAAACAGCTTGCAATGGGAGCTGCTAAGCCTGTTGACTCACTGCTGGTACAGCTGCAACCTGAAATGAAACAGCAAATGTGCCGCTTGTTTGATGTCGCATACGAGGTTGCGAAATTGGAGATACCTTTCATGAAATTTGGTGAACTAGTCTCTGTAGAAAAAAAACATGGGGTTGTCTTCCCAGAAAAGTACATCAGCAACAAACAATGTCAACGATTTGTTGAATGCACGGTGAAAGAATGACTTTTGGCCTGACTAGTGATTTCCAGCAAGGACAAGATGGAGGTGTCATGGATGGAACCAAGCAGGCCAAGAAGAAAGGTAGGGAAGATGTCACTCCAGAGGATAAAGCAAAAATCAAAGGGTACTTGAAACTGATGAAAAGCCAAAAGTTTGTGGTCTGTCTCTCCTTCTACAGAGATGTTTTGGAGGACCTGGCACACCTATCTCTTGCTCTCCAGGATGACAATGCAGCCTTGTATCATTTGAAGACAACTATTCAAGCTACACTTGGGACCCTGCAGCGCACGAAAGAGACACCAGGTTTCCACCTTAGGCAAACCACGTCAGAGATAGAAAAGTCAGGGGGAAAGTATAAGGGCCACCAGCTCCCCAGGGAAACTGGGAGGCGTGTTGATCCTGATCCTGATGCAGATTCTGTAGCCATGCTTACCAAAATGTCATTCAAGCCATTAGTGTGCGATTGGGTTATTTCATTGACCACGAAGTTGTCTCAGCATCGAGCATTTTGGACATCGGTGATGTCCCTAGTATCATAAAGGAATCAACCATAAAGGTTCAACTGACAAATTTAGCATTTTATAAATGTGGACAATATCTCTTTAAAACCCAACAGATTTGCATTCTGACGTTTTCCATGTGATAGGCAAGACCCTTCTGCACGTTCACTGCAAATTTTGTTGAATTCCGACTAGTTGATCTTATGATACAAAAGGTCTGAATTTCTCTTCACCACAAAAAAAGTTGAAGCTCGTGCCTATTACGTAAAGCCAAAATTCAGGCAGTGAGAGACATCTGGTGGCAACACAGGAAGTGAATCCCTCAGTAAGCTCATCGTTCGCAGTTAAACCTTTATGGTTGATTCCTTTATGCTAGTATTGATAATAAAGCTGCTCTCAGTAGATACGGTGTTAAGGCTCGTTTCCACAGACGCGTTTCACGCTGCGTGATGCGTCAAATCTTTTGTTATTTTCCGCCGCTCTGCTTCCAAACAGTGGGCGAAGCGTCAAAACGCTCACGCTACCGCTTCTGTGGAAACGGGCCTTTACTGAAGTCAATACCATCCGCACCACTCATTTCCAGAGTATCATGATGAAACAAGGTTGTGACATATCAGCTATAGAAAGAGATTGGGAAAGTCTGAAGTTGTCCATTGCTGGAAGTGCTGTGGTGCGCGAGATGCCACCTCTCGAGTTTTGGAGGAGAATGTTTGTTGAGAAAAGGCACAAGTACTCTGCCCATGTGGAACGACAATTTTCTACAATCAAGAGGATCATTGGTGATTTCAGAGCAAGTTTCTCTCTCACATCCATTGAACACCTCTTGAGAATTTGCAGCCATGGTGTCTCAGCCAAGATGTCTCTACTATGCTTATCTTTAAAAGATAAGCATAGTAGAGACATCTTGCAGTAGGCCTACATCACCTGCATCAAAGAAACCTGGATTGATGTTATGTTTTGTGTCATAGGCCTACAGCACAGACAGAACATGACCCCCCCCCCCCACCGGAGCTGTGAGCCTGGTGGCCCAGTACAGGGTTCTGGGTTCGAATCTTCGCTCATTTGGTGAACAGCGGTAGTCCAAGTCAAAACTTGGCGAAACATAAGCATAAACTACACATAATATTCGCGCCTCAGATGTTCAGAATATTGAACCCACCACCATGCACTACACCATACTGACAATAATAAGAGTGTAAGAATCGAAGTATGACACTACTAAACCAGCGACCAAGAGGTGTAGTGAGCTTGATATTCAGCGTAATCATGAAGTGAAGGATAGCCTCGAATTAGGCCTACAGCTCTTAAGTGATTGACAATTTACTATGGGTCCCTTTTGAAAAGTTGTAGGGATTGGTCTTATCTCCTTATTCCCAAATTATAGGACGTATAGCTGTGATTTCAGCCCCTTTCAGCAATAATCCCTCTGTGTCGCTTTTTATCGGAAGTGTCCCTAGGCGCCAAACTTGCCATGAAGGATAGTAGTCCAAACACTGCCACCTGTTACTCAGAACTGATGGACGCAACAAGAGTCAGATGAAGCCTATCGCGGGGGGTCTATTTTGATTGGCCCGTCCATCTTCAGGTCGTGTTTTGCATGTCATTACAAGAAGTTTCACGCGGAGCTGATCTATTCTTAGTTCACTGAAGTCATTCGATTCTAAAATTAGAACACAGTGGACTCGATGGACTCGCCTATTACAATAGCCATGGTGCGGTGTCTGAGGCTTTCGCACTCGAAGTCACGATAAGAATGCCACAGCCAAAACAAATATGGGCCAAATGGGTTTTATCAGGGGTTCCGGACGAGGCCTAATGCTGTTTTCGACTTTTTTAGGTGGGGAGTCCTTAAATTCAAGCTAGTGGATAGCCTGGATTTTTAGACGAACAACCATCACCCCTCTGAATAATGGACTAGTCCATGTCAGCACTGCAGGTTGAGATTTTCAAGACAAAAATGACGGGACAATGGCACAACCGATCAAAATGAAATTTTCACTGATGTCTGAAGAAATATCAAAGGCTTTGATATACGGTCGAACCAGATTAATTCCACCCCTCGTAAATTGTTTATCATTGGGGAATCCCCAGACACTCTGCTGTTTTTCGAGGGAATCCCCGATTTTACCATTAAAATGGCATTCAACAGGGTTTCAAAACAAGGATAATGACGGCGGAGGATAAAATCAGAAAAATCCCAGAAGCAGTATGGACGTAGAGAACATCCAAAACTTTCATTTCCCGAGCGAACTGGTTTACGGTCGCCACTCTCTTTCGAATAAAATAACTTTGATCAGTAAAAATACCGGGAAAATGCACTGCTTAACCATTAGGCTGATGACGTCATCGCTCACGGAAGAAAACTTCTTGTAATGTCATTTAGTTTATTTTTAGATTCCCATAGCACGGCAATCGTATCATTTGACAACGCTGCTCTCAGGCATTCTACTTGCTTAGGTTTCAACCAACTACACTCGCAATCACGCTCTCTGTTCACTCTAGCCAGACAAACATTCGTTTGGCATGAAAATTTGTTATCAAAATCACGAAAAATCTTCCTCTCGAAAAGCCGATGCACAGCATCGCCATCTTTACTGTTTGAGGTCACATGATACGGGAACCACCAATCCGTGATTTGATCATGCTGATGACGTATAACCAAAATCTGGTTCTTTGTTTACTCATCATCTGACTCTGTATTGCGTCCAGCAAATAGGCTAAAAACAGCGATACGAGTCAGACGTTTGGACTAGAAGGATAGCCTCGAATTAGGCCTTACAGCTCCTAAGTCCTTTATAATTTACTATGGGTCCCCTTTGAAAAGTTGGTCTTACCTCCCTATTCCCAAATTATAGGAGGAATGGCTGTTTGCCGGAAGTGTTCCGAAGGCGCGTCAGACTTGCTATACAAAGAGAAAATTCATGAAAATGACGAAATGCACCCGAGTTATACCTCATGAAGTCATCAGTTTTGTGGTCACGTGAATATTGGCAAGACGCAAGTGGTTCTTGGACGAAATGTTTAAAGTCCTGAACGATATTTTTCAATCTTGCACTTCTTGCCATAGTATTTTATAAATCTTGCACTATAATTTTTTTTTTCAGTTTGGTACATGTATAAACTTTCGTCTTATTCTTGCAGCGTAATTTTTTCGTCGTGGACAATATTTTTTTAAGATTTTGAACGCAGAATCAGTCTTGAATAAATTCCGCTTCGGCATTCCATAATAATCGACAGTGGGACAGTCTGTAGANGGTGGGGGGAGAGTCTGTATGACACAAAATTGATGCAGGTGATGAGCTGCACGACGTCCCTACTATGCTTGTCTTTATTTGCGGAAATAACTGCCCATTCACAAGTGCAAACTGAATAGATGTCCAACTGAATAGGTCCAACCAAGAATATATAAGTACCAAGAATGTACAACTCCGAATTGTGCCAAAAAATGAGTTTACTAATTTGCCTCTGGTGACCCTGTAACCGAAGGGATCTTAATTTGTGAATGGTTATTGTGTAGAGAAGATCATTACGAACAAAATGACACCTCCCATAGTTATATGCACTCAGAAATAACCGAGCTACAGAGCAGTTTCGAATGGACCATATTTGCGACAAATTGATATTGTACTTGACGCAAAGGACCCGGAACGCCGCGCAGCGGCCAGATAGCGAAGCTGCTGACGTCACAGGCGGTCCGACTCTGAATTTTGCCTTATATAAGAAAATGGCCATCCTGGCAAACAGCATGCCAAAAACACCCTGTAAGGCATAGTTAGGCGCTGAAACTTCGCATAAAAGTTAAGGAGGACTGGAAAGGATGTATCGTTGGCGCAATTAGTCACTTCGCCAAGCGGTTTGTTTGTAAATTTCGATTTAATTCCAAACTTATGAATTGATGACGTTACAATCACGCCGCATATTTACTCAAACCGCAACACAGCAACGCCACCGCGCTTTGCCGTTGAGGTGGAGCGCACGTCACTGCTGTTGCACGTCATGGTGGCGTTGCACGTCTGGTTGGTTCAGGGTGGAATGATCGCTTGCTTCGCAATCCAGGGCCCCGGGTTCGAATACCGTCCGCTGTTTTTTTCCCTTTCTGTCTTTTCTTCTTCTTTTATCATCTTTTGTTTTTTATTCTTTTTTCTCCTCTTTAAGTTACTTTTCGAGATGTTGCAATTGCTACCATATGCGAAAGAAATCATTCAATTAAGGCACACAGGATAGCCGAGAATTACGGCTGTTCTTAGGGCAAGTAGGGGTACACATATTACCGGTACTCGTGAACTTCGTAGACGTTTTTTATCGGCAATGCCGAAATCTCGTTAAAAACATCGAATTTCACTTCCTGAAATGCCGAGGAGGACACCAAAAGAACGTTTAAGTATAGTACAGGTAGAATAGCTGCAAATATTTTGAACTTTGACGCATAGTGCGAAGAAATTAGTGTGCAAAGATTAGGTCTCGCTCGTGTACTGCTGCCCACCCAATCAAGCCAAGATGGCGGCGGATCAACAAAGCAAAAATTCCGACCTGCATGAACCGAATCCCACAAACTCTGATAGTACATGTAGTAACAGAACGTTCGACAGATTGCCATTCTCACCACCAATATCTATAGACATTGTGAGATTTGTCGACGAAAATGTCCAGAAGGAATTTGATTCCCTGGACAAGGATATTCCGGGAAAACCGGCCAGACAACGAGGACAATCGCCAATCGAAAACATCGACACCAACCAGTACATGCCCAATGCCAAAATGGTATCGTTTCGTGTGCCTAGGGACAATATCATCAACTGGTTACGTGTCCTTTGTGCCAGATATTATTATCAGATTGGTGAATTACCTCAGTATGAATGTACATGGGAAATTATTCAGGGAAAATCCGGTGATTCCCTAGAGGAGGTGCGTATTCAGCTATCGTGTATCTCGGACCAGGAACCGGTGACTTTAGTCACAATTCATGTGTACCTGAGCACTCACGCAGTGACCGTCCAAGGCAACTACTATCGTGCATGGGCGACTCACGAATTTGAGGTCCTCAAACAGTCAACCAGAGACATGATGGCAACCCTCCCCAGCTCCAATCGCAGCAAACAGCCAATGGTCAATTCGGCGTCATCCCACGCTAAGGAGGATTGGAACGCAAACAACACTGACCACAATCAAGTAGATAAAGCAGACCAGTCTTCACATGAGTATATCAAGTCTGACGGTGCCACCGAAGAGTTAAAAGAGGACGTTAAATCCATACTAATTGCTATTCAAAAAGTTCAAGAGGAACAACGTAACATACATGATATGTTGCTCAAGCTCGAGAAAACATTTGTAACCAAGGCTGAACTCTCTAGTCTGAAATCGCAAATTGAAACAATATCCGTATCGGTGAATAGTCAGGGTGCAGGCTCCAATGCCCTAGAGACCCGTGTTAAAGCAGTCGAAAATAAACATTCGCAACTGGAGGACAAAATCTCCAGTCTAAATAAGCGGTTAAACGAACTTTCAAAGAAAGTACCAAAGTTCAAGGACTCTCTTGATAACCAGAAGCAAACTTCACCACCTCAGCCGCAGTTTGAAACACCAAACCGCTTCACACCCCTCGCTGATGCTGACTATGAACTGTCCCAACAGCGGAATACCCTCATCACATTTCCTCCGACCGCTAGTCCCAATCCGGAACACGCCACTCAGGAGGCACTTTCATGCCACACCTCCCAGGGAAGAACGCACTCTTTCGAGCATGTCATAATCGGTGCATCGAATACGGTCTTCATGAACCCAGGGCAGCTGTTTCGAAAAAGGAGCGCGGGACGAATCCATTGCAGGGTTATACAGGATGCAATTCGGGAGACGGACAATCTTAAGGTAGATGTCAAGTCTGTACTGGTACACGTGGGTACCAATGACATCTCAACAACAACAACAACAACATTGATGCACCAGTTGAGTTCGAGGCATTAGTGAAAAAATTAGTTCAGAAAGTGCGTCCGAATAATCTCACCATATGTCAGATACCACCAAGGTTTGATAACCCAGATCTCGCAGTACAAACAGATCGCCTGAATGCAGTCATCGCGGATGTCTGTATAGAGCACGGCGCCAATTGCATCACAAATGACAACCTGCGCCAAAGAGAGTTGTTCAGCTCAGATGGTATTCACTACAGTAGGCAGGGTCAAAAACTGTTGTGTAAGAATATAATCCAGGTCATTAGGCCACAAAGACAGTCAGACTCAAATCATGAACACCGGGAAAACGCACCGGTAGGTCCACGTCCTAGGACCCAATACGGGAACTCTAACTTCAGACATCAACACCGACCCCGACGCCATGAAGGAAAAGGACAATTCCATCGACCCCATGGCCGGGAAGGAACAAAACATTATCCAAGGGGATACTCGCAGTTTAAGCGTCATAACTATATCAATGAACATTCCCATTTCGGCGGAGAACAAACTATTGACTCTCTTATTAGAGGCTTAACAGACTATTTTGCCAGAAGGTAAACACATGTAATGTATCATTTGTCCAATGCACAAAGTTCAGTGCTTTTACCTACAGCAAAAGAGCATTCGGCTGGCACAATGCATAATAAAACTGGCCACATTCGTAAAGAATGGCCATTCAGGTCTTAATATAGCACCCATTTTATTCTACTAAACTTGCAGTGTCACCGAGTTCTCTTTTGTCTGTAGGCTTAACAAATTATTGATTCCTATTAAAGGCTTAGCAGATTATTATTCTGCCAGAATGTAAACATATACAATGTATCATATGTCTAAGGCACAAAGTACATGTATAGGCGCCTTTGTCTACAGAAAAAGAGCACTCGGTTGGCACAATGCATAATAAAATTGGCCACATTCATAAAGAATGTCCACCCGGGTATAATTGCACCCATTTTTATTCTCCCAAACTTGCAGCGCTGCCGAACTCTCTTTTGTCTGTAGGCTTAACAACGCCCTCATTGGCTATTAAGGGAAGTGAGATCGTATTTTATTGACTTTTATCTACTCTTATGAGATTCCTAAATTGGAATATTCAAGGGTTGTCGGATGATAAGCTGAGTGATACCGATAGAAATCTTACTCACCTTTTTGAAGACCATGATTTGGTCTGTCTCACAGAGACATGGTTCAATGATAACAAGATTGCTGCTTTCAGTAACCCAGAAGGAATAAATGCCTTCCACTCTATACGTAAATGTTTAGGTCGAGCAAAGAGATCCTCAGGTGGTGTGTCGGTGTTATTTAAAAAGAAATTGCGTAAACACATCACTAAAGTCACTTCATCAAATGATGATTTTATCTTTGTCAAGATCGAAAAAGATATTTGAACTTAAACAAAGATTTGTATGTGGGATGTATATATATACCACCTGAAAACTCAACGCGTTTTACACATCTCGAAAACACTTATTACGATGACCTCGAAAGTGATATCACCAATTATTCCAGCAAAGGACATATCATGCTTCTAGGTGATTTTAATTCCAGAACGGGTGCTTTGCAAGAACACATCTTGAATGATTCTGATATAAACATCTACCGCTACCACCATTCTATGTCTATGATACCGAGAATCAACGTAACAATATGGACCACACCGTCAACAGTCAAGGTAGAGATCTGATAAACCTGTGTATACAACATCGACTAAGAATCCTGAATGGAAGAATCAGAGGTGACTTCTTAGGTATGAAAACTTGTCACAGTTATAACGGTTCCAGTGTCGTTGATTACTGTATCGTAGACGAAGAACTTCTCAAGTTTTGTAGGTATTTAAAGGTACAGGACATCACCTTATCATCCGACCACTGTCCTTTATCATTGTCGATGCACTTTGATGAGCAACCTGAAGCTACGGATGTACATACTGTAAATAATGCTGATTTGTTAGACCCACTACAAGAGTCTTTCATTTGGGACTCGGGTAGTGAGGAAAGTTTCGTGAATGCTCTTTGTAGTCCCATCTCCTTAGAAAGACTCCAGGTTTTGAATGAAAATATTGACTCCAATGGAAATACTGACCATTTAGCTGTACAGTTCGGGAATATTCTAAAACAAGCAGCTTTAGTATCATTAAAGAAAAAGAAACCAAGGTTTAAGAAGGAAAATTAACCAAGAAAACCATGGTATAACAAAACGTTGGAGTCCCTCAAGAAGGACGCTTTACATTTTGCAAAACTACTACAAAAATCACCAAACAACCCATTTATAAGGGACAAGTTTTTACTACCAAAAAAGCTTTTAAGAGACAAGTGAAACTCGAGAAGAAGAAATTTCATGATGATATTTTACAGAAAATCGACAATTTTAGAAATAGTAGTCCCAAAGAATACTGGCGAACCCTCGACTCCCTCAAGAAATTAAATAGTAGAGCAGATATAGATGACACAATCCTCCCGTCTGAGTGGGATGAGCACTTCAGAAAAATCCTTTGTCCAAAAGAAATAAAACACGATATTCCCAAGTTTGAAAAGAAAATTGAAACAGACCTCAATGGTTACATCAAAGACGATTCAACATGTCCAGAGTTAGATAAAGAAATAACCGACAAAGAAATCCTACAAGAAACCAAATTGTTGAAAAATAATAAAGCAACTGGCCCAGACTCAATTTCAAACGAAATGATAAAAGCAGCATTAAGGGGGGACGCGGTCAACAAACCCAACCCCCTCAGGGAAGGTATTTATCGCGCAGTAAACCACCCCTCGGGATTGCTCGGAGGTCAAACACCAACCCTCCGTCGAAAAACCGGGGTCCCCCGACTTGGTTTCCGGTCACGTGACATTTTACCCTTAAATGTATTATCGAATAGTGTGACTAAACGGCTTGACGTATTGACGTCATTCCAACGTCAGCGTGTAGAGGACATGTAGGAGAAGAATTGCATGCATCGACATTGTTATTGCATAAGAATTAATTAAGTTATAATTATTTTATTACGCAATATCGAAATATGACCAAATTTTTTTTTCTTTCTTCCTCAATATCTCCGAAAGTAATAAAGATANGTTTATTTAGGCCTTAAGCTACACTGCTCTGGTAACTTCAATGTCGCAGTCAATGACCTGACACTGAAAGGGAAGAAGGCTCTCTTCAAGATGAAGAATCTATACCCTATCCCTCTACAAGACAAAGTCAAAACATCATTAAGATTATTTGATACGCTTATCATGCCAGTTATAACCTACGGCGGTGAAATCTGGGGTCATCAGATGCTGAGTAAGACTAATAATTGTACAGAATTATTTCACGTAAAGTTCTGCAAACAAATCCTGGGCGTGGGCAGAAATGCTTCCAACTTAGCGACAAAAGCTGAGCTAGGACGTTTTCCTATAATCAATCACATTATTCCTAGGATTCTCAAATTTTACTCTCACTTGAGTACTTCTAATAATACCATTCTAAAACAGGCACTGAACTGGCAAAAAGAAACACTCTTAACCACTAACAACTTAACCCTTTGACGTACAGGGCGGTCGCTAGCGACCGCCCATTTACACCCCCCAGGAAATTGCCGAATTTTGCTCATCAGGCACCCCCTTGAAATGTCCTGCACCAGAATCTTGTAGTCGATGTAATTCTGTCCTGATGTAGCATATTTCCACTAGGTGTCACTCTTTACCATCATGGCCTGAAGTGCACTTGAAGTTGAAGATTTCCAATTTTGCCAAAAAGCTTGATGACGTCATGCATTTGTCATGTACGTAGGCCTATTGTTTTAGCCTTTGCGATATGACGCAACGATCAAATAAATTGCTGTAAAAATCTTATTTTTGAAAATTTTCTGCTCATATTTTCACTCCAAGTTCAAAATCACCTAATTCCATTTCTGGTGTTATTTCTGGTGTATCTGCTGAGTAATTTTGAAAAAATCTTAGTTTTTTGAAAAAAATGATGAAAATTTGGCAAAAATCTTGTTTTATGCATGAACATAGTGGTTACCATGGCAACAGACGCTCATGTATCAAAATATTTTTATACGTATTCTGAAAGATCTCTTATACTGCTAAAAATAATTCCATTTCTGCCATATTCTATCTCCTTTCGTTTGGTCAGGATAACCCTCTAAAGATAAATGGGGGGTGGGGGGTCAAACTATCCCCCGAAAAACATGTACGTCAAAGGGCTCTAAGCCAGAAAAAGTCTATGTGGGTGACTCACGTTAAAAGTATTTTAGATCAACAAAAGTTATCGTATCTCTTCATGAACCCAGAAATGATTGAGAACAAAATCCCTGCTGTTAAATTACGAATTTCTGACATTTCCACCCAGAATTGGTTGTCTGAAATGTCTAACGACAGCATTACGAACACCAACAGAACTGTAGGCAACAAGTTAAGAACGTACAGAACATTCAAACGCTTTTATAAACTTGAAAGTTACCTTTCAACCATTACAAACATGGAAGTTAGGAAGAGTTATACACGTTTTAGAATCAGCAATAGCAAGCTAAGGATTGAAACAGGCAGGTATGAAAAGATAAAAGCTGAAGACAGAAAATGTCAATTTTGTAATTTAAACGAAGTGGACGATGAAAACTATTTTATATTTAAATGCAGACTTTTGCAACAAGAAAGAGAGGACATTTTATCTAAATTAAATTTATTAAATCGTCCTAACATCTCCCTGTCTGACCTTTTTAACATAGAGGACCCCACCCAAACCACCCTGGTGGCACATTTTATCCATCAAGGTTTTGCAGAAAGAAAACAATAGTTTTAATAGTAAAGCAGTCCCTGGAGCCTCTTAACTGTACATGTATTTTTGAATGGGAACAATTATTTTAAGCCAACCTCTTTTATTTTTATTTTTTTTCTCTTCTTTTTAGTAACTTTCTCTGGTTTCCAAAATTTATTTGTATGCTTTATAAAATAATGTGTTCTGTAAATTGATTTGTATGTTTTATAAAATAATGTGTTCCTTCAGTTTTATCTTTGTAACCACTCGCACCATGTCTTTGCACTCTAGCAGTGGGGGTACATTTCCTAAGACAGATCCCTCACTGTTTCCGTATTCTCTCGACTTTCTCTATAAACTATCGGCACTAAGTTTATTGTACTCTCTACACCTATGTATGTTATTACACGGTGACAATAAACTCATTTGATTTGATTTGATTCAGTATTTCCCCTCTGGGCCTGGCCCTAACCCTAATCCTGATGGCAAATGTACCAAAAACTGCCCCGACAATAGCAGTACCTGGTTTTACCCATATAAAAGCAATAATGACCTAGACTAATAACTGTTTCCCTGGCTTCAGGGACATCAACGTGTCCGCTGAAGCCAGGGAAACAGCCCAGCCCCCCCCCAAACACAGCCAACACACAACACAGCCCCTTGCCCAGTTCCCTCACTCTGGATCTCAGGGTCGGGCACTCTGACCTATACAACAAATCAATGGTTTCACCAAAATCAACAAAATTTTGTATGCCAGTAATATGTCTGTAACTTTACATAAGAATGTTGACGATATTCTAAATAATACAATCCAGTCAACAATCGTTAAATCTAAACATTGGTTATTTAATTAGAAGGCCTATAATTACCGTACGCCCTCTATTATCAGAAAAAGTAACCTAATGCCCACCCTTTTGATTGATTACTAAGTTGTACATTCTTGGTACTTATATATTCTTGGTCCAACTAATCGATCTTGCGAGTTCTCTATTTCTCTGTTTACCAATACCCTTCTGTTCCCCCCGGTAGGCTAAATCCTGGATCCGCCCCTGATACATTCTTGATACTTATTCTTGCTTTATGTAACAACAGTGCGACAGTAAACTATGGGGAATCCCCACCACTTCCAGGTAATGATTCCATGAATCCTCTCTTGGAATCATCTGTGCATTTTAACTGAAAGGAAAACACGGCTGCTACTGCTGGTAAAAAGCGTTTTCGTTGTATTCAAGGCCTGACCACCAAGCTTGCATCATTGGAATAAATAACATGGATGCCTCAACTTTAAACTGAAACACTTAACTACCCAACTCAGTTAACGCCTATGCGTTACAGTAACTACTGTAGTCCTACATTCTGTAATGCAAATTTAAACCCAAATTGGAAAAGCTTGTGTTAACTACTACTTAACTAAACTTTTTCCATAAAAATCTGTTATAGTTTAGTCAAAAATTCATAAGCGAGCGAAAAATGTAGAACTAAAATTTCACGAAAAAGCCTCCTTTTCTCAGCTCTGTAGAGTGCGTAATATCCATCGGATTTCGTTGAACTCGCCATCAAACGGAAGCTTGAGATGTGCTCTCTCATTTCCAATCCTAAAATCTTGAGCTAAGTTCCAAATTATGTTGACAGATGGCCCTGAAGTAACTAATGTTTCATGGGCCCCAAGCACTCGCGACGAATGGTCCCCACGGGTACACAGTACTTGAAGTTACCGACAGGTAGCGCTTTCCCTTATTTGCATAAAGCCCGCCGCAAATCCACGTGTTTTCTTTACAAACTCCGCCTACTGTGTTCCCATTGTGTGTAATCGTTTCTCGGAAATCAGCTGTAATAAAATCTTGGTAACGGTTTAGAGTGTTGGATATGACTAATAAACTTGCGTATTTAGATTAAACGTTGAAATGACAGCAGTAAAATTACCCAGTGCCGATAGATTATACTTATTATACAAGTACATGCGATCACGTGGCTAGCCACGGTGACCAGGATTATTGAGAGCGACCAGTGGCAGCGCAGTGATCGCTGTTGTTTACAATTACTAGTGGCGCCGTTTAGCGGGATAGGCTTGCCCGAGACCACCATTCGACGCGGCGGTGTGGACTGGGAAAAATAGGTGTTGAATCGTCTCATCGACAGAGTAATACATGTATTTACTACATGTGTTTGATTCATCAAGCCTTTCTGAAAGCGGACAGCACGCCCGACAGAATGACACCAAGATTGTCTCAATCGGTTGGAGATTAAGCACATAATTTGATGTAGAAAGTTGGTGTTTTTGATGAATTTTAGTAGTAGGCCTACATTTTTTGCTCGCTTATGAATTTTTGGTTTAGTTAACCTGTAGTAACAGCAAGTTAACTAAATATTCTGACGGGTGTCAAATCTCCCAGTTAAGGTTTGGTTAACTAAACATTTTAACTACCGGTACTTAGAAAATAAGTGCGACGCCTTGTTGAAGATCAACACTGTTTATTGATCCGAGGACCCGATACAAGCTTTCGACACTTACTGTGTCTTCATCAGGAAATAACATACTATATACAGAGTTACCCAAGGACTTCTACATGCTCCCTCCGTACCGTCAGGACCTAACCTGCAACCTAACCTAACTCATGCTACTCCGCCCTAAGCATGCTACGAAGCAATAGCGAGTTTTCGCAAAGCCCCCGAAACGCCAACGCGAACGTCTATCCTTTTGTTCGGTGCTCTCTTCGTGTGGCATTTAACAATGGGATTGGCGTTCGCGTTGGCGTTTCAGGGGCTTTGCGAAATCTCCCTAATAATACAGTGAGTACCTGATTTACTGGTAGTCTGGGATGATTTAATAACACCAGGTTTTCCTCATAGAAATATGCATTTTAGGATCACAACGGGGTAGGCCTCGGCCTATGAAAGAAGTAAACTACCGGGGTCTGGTGGTATTGTTCAATGATCCAGGGACTTCAATGAATAGGGTTATGGACCTTGAAATCCTTCATTCTTAAGGGCCTTGGCGTGCAACAATAGTAACATCTTTTCAGTAACTAGAGTGAGTGTTTCAAGTCCCGGGTTTCAAGTGTGGTTAATGTCCTAACAGGAACACCATGAAAAATATGGAAACAGACATCCCTTATTTCATGAGCCTGATCATTTAACCACTGTGCTAAAAGGTGTGCTCATTTTCTGATAGGCTTATGTTTCACTTGCGGTTATAAACTGGGGTTCATTCCTAGGCCAACTCTCCTTTTCTGGGCCCCATTGATCTGGACTTAGAAAATTCTAACAACCACCAGTAAATGAGGTACTCACTGTATCTCAACCATGGTGTAGGCCTACCTGTTAATTCCTTTTCTATGTATACAGATACTGTGCCGTATTATCTCGCGAATGGACTAGACTGGCTGATAAAACGATAAAACACAAGATCTAGCTTCGGGGATTCCGGAGGGGATTCCCCAGCAAGGTTGGCACTATATCAGATATACCATCGTTACATCGATCGTTATAATACTCTGGTTTTGCAACGTCATCAAGTGGTAATCGGACTGCAGCTAGCCTGGTTCCCTGGCCACCGTCGAGATGGCGCTGCGTAGGCGGATGCTAGGCAGTAGCCGTTGAGCATGGTTGAGAAGTGACGTCATGGGCAAGAGACTAAGCCAGCCAACTGATTCTGTGTAATCGATTCGACCATTTTTAGTAAACAAACAATATTTCAAACGCATAAATATTCGTTCTTTTTACCAGTGCTGTATGTAACAGAGGGTTTCTTTTCTGCAAGTTGCAAGTTGCAAGTTAAAAATGCAAGTTGCAAGTTAAACATGCAAGTTGCAAGTTGAAAATGCAAGTTGCAAGCTACATTTTTTTGCGGATGGTCGACTTCAAACTTACGTTAGTCCGTGTTACTCATCTCAGTCTATAACCCTATTGACCCTTGGGTCGATCTGGCAATTGGTATGGCCTTTAGGGTTTAACTTGCATTTTCCTCAAAATTCACGAAAGTGCAAGTTGCAATATAAATTCAGTTCCTTTCATCTGAGCGACTTCAGACTTAGTAAATTTGTTTGTCTTACTGTCCTCTACAATCCTACTGATTTTTGAGACAATCGGGCATTTGTTGTTGCCGCTGGGTTGTAACTTGCATTTTCCTCAAAATTCACGAAAATGCAAGTTGCAATATAAATTCAGTTCCTTTCATCTGAGCGACTTCAGACTTAGTAAATATGTTTGTCTTACTGTCCTCTACAAGCCTACTGATTTTTGAGACCATCGCGCATTTGGTGTCGCCGCTAGGATGTAACTTGCATTTTCCTCAAAATTCACGAAAGTGCAAGTTGCAATATAAATTCAGTTCCTTTCATCTGAGCGACTTCAGACTTAGTTAATATATTCGTCTTACTGCCCTCTACAATCCTACAGATTTGTGAGACCATCCGGTATTTGTTGTCGCCGCTAGGACGTAACTTGCATTTTCCTCAAAATTCACGAAAAGTGCAAGTTGCAATATAAATTCAGTTCCTTTCATCTGAGCGACTTCAGACTTAGTAAATTTGTTTGTCTTCCCTATCATTATTCCCAAATTCGCCCTTCATTGTCAGATTAATTGACGCTATGAATCCCGAGGCCATACTCTTTCCCCGGAATTCAGGTAGCGTGTTCGGAAAGCTTCCTCGGGGAAGCTCGGGGAAGCGAGAGAGCGTTCGGTAAGGTACATGTATTTGGAAGGCTGCCAAGGCTTCCTCGAGCCTGGCCGAAGTGAGCGACTCGCCGAGTCGCTGACTTGGGGAAACTCCCGGCATGCATTTCGGTTTTCTTTCCAAGCCGACATGCTGATTGGCTAAACGTGGAATATTCCACGCCTGCAACCCACAGTAGTACCTTTCCCGAGGAAGCGCAAATATCGTTCGGAAATTCGCCTTCACTGGGCATGTTCACATTCCCCGAAGCTCGGGGAAGAAATTTCCTCGGGGAAGCTTTCCGAACACGGCCAGGGGAAAAGCAACGGCCACCGTCTACGCAGCGCCATCTCGACGGTGGCCACGGAACCAGGCTAGACAGCAGCATGAGACTTGAAAAGTGCCCTACAAAAGAGATATAGGCCTACCCCTACCAGAGGATAACAAGTTAAAATTGGTTTCAAAATGTAGCTGTTTGTCTGTAATTTTCAGAAGTGAGTGCACTATGGCGCGTAGGCATATTTCCCGAAAAACCCTAAACAATTATATTGTATGTATAGTTATATCTATAATTTAATTGTGTAAATTGCTCTGTTGCTACAGAATATACATGCCTACATGTGACGATTGGTAAAATCCGTTGTAGCTACCGTAGTGGTGTATGAGCTTACAGGGAAAAAAACGCAACGCAACGCAATGCAGCGCAATGGGAGTAATCAATGTTTTGAAATGACTAGCTGGTTTGTTATGTTGACGTACGGTGTTTGATTGCTGCATCTGAGACGACGAACTGGCGAACGATCGATCAGAATACCGTAAGTGTAGGCCTGCACTTCGTGTACACGTCGTCATGACGTCGAGACAACGTGTAGGCCTACATGCCACACCGATAGGCTACATGTGTACCTTTGTACACAGCGCCTATAGAACAACTCCCGCATGCGTACTGAGTACCGGCGTAGATCGACGATCGCCGAATGTCTCCGCCACTGTGAAATTAAAGCAAATGGCTCGCGGGGTTTGTTGACAGTTGTTTGTTGACATGTCCTCATATCAATCACCGTTTTGAGAAAAAGGCGAAAGAAGGAGTTTAGTTTAATGGGAAATGCATTTGACAGCCAAACTTCGGAGGCGTAGGCCTATTCTGCAAAATCTGCCGCTTCGAAATCAATGTGAACAGTACAAAATGTACATTTTGACCGACTGAATTTGAAAATGTCATTAACCCATTTGAACAAATTTTTAATGGAACTTCGCCCCCAGGTGCACATTCGCATATTTGCACAGGTTTTGCCTATGACTGGAGCAGAGCTTTGCCTGGAGGCTAGGTACCACCAAAAATCAAAACAAACCCCGCGAGCCATTCGCTTTAACTTCATAAGTAACAACGACCACGGTATTGCCACTTTTTCTCGACAGCTAGCCTGGTTCCCTGGCCACCGTCCAGATGGCGCTGCGTAGACGGAGGCCAGGCAGTAGCCGTTGAGCATGATTGAGAAGTGACGTCAAGGGCGGGAGACTAAGCCAGCCTAGCGATTCTGTGTAGGCCCTAATCGATTCGACCAAGTAAAAAATACTTCAAACTCATAAATGTTCGTTCTTTTTTACCAGTGCTGTGTGTAACAAGCATGAATTAGCTAAATCCATATTTTTTCTCTAACATTATTCCCGAATTCGCCCTTTTTATTGTCAGATTAATTGACGCTATGAATCCCGAGGCCATACCCTTTACCAGGATTTCATGGTAAAACTCACGGCTACTGCCTGGCCACCGTCTACACAGCGCCATCTGGACGGTGGCCAGGGAACCAGGCTACTCGTCAGCCGGCACCACCGCGCCACTCTCCAACCCAGGGAATGACTACGTTGTCGGCGAGTTGACCCAATTTACTACGTACTTTTTGTAATGCATTTTTGTAGTTCGTCTTACTGCCGCTACGTGGCTCCCTCTACGTCAGCATTCAAATAACACATTTGAGACCCAATACCGTGCTCCTTCAAAAATTAACAGGTCCCCATATATTCAGACTGCGTATGCTTTTTATCCCAAACATTTGCTCGGAATAGGAGCTGTCAGCGAGTTGACCACTAGGTGTCACTAGGGCCCAATTCAATGCATCTAGCGGACCCAGTCATTATCGATCGAGCAGCGTTCATAATAGATTTCCTGTACATTTGGTCCGCTAAGACTGTGCTGCCATCTGTTAGCAATATGCGCGGCTGACTGCTCCTATTGGCATACACAGTTGGAAAGCCCACTATCTCTAATTTCCAATGGAACAAATAGTATTTTGCATACGGTAAGCTACAACAAATCACTGGCCACTTTGTTTGTGGAGGTTCTGATGCAGCCTGGAACCGTTTTCCAACAAGAAATCACCTGTTACTCCACAAAAAAACTCATTTTCCAACCGATTGCAAACGACAACTAGACCTGGCAAATGCCAGCGGACCTAGCTGAGCGCATCCTGAGAATATCAGGCGTTCTTACTGCTCGCTCCCTTCGTCACCGCAGATATTTCGCTTGATTTGCTGGGGTATTTGGCGCCTGAGAAAATGCGCACAATCAGCGAACACCATTTCTGAGTCACCTTAAAGGGCTCCGCACACCAGCGATTTTTCGAGCGATTTTCTAGGCGACCGGCCTTGCGACCACCGAAGCGACTAACATATTTTCAGTTTTTACAATTTTTGCTGACTCGATTGCGACAAATGCCTCCTTGGAAGATCAGTGATGTGGTGGAAAACATCACTGGTCCATCTCAAAGGTAAATATCGCAGGCGACGTAATAGTCGCATCGGTAGTCGCCCCCATTTTAGTCGCTAGTGTGCGGAGCCCTTAAGATGACAGGCATTACACGTAGATTGTACCGTAGTATCACGCACAACACAGTGCTGAAGTATCTCAGCTTCCCCACCTCAGCCTAACTAGAGATCAGTTACACCATACTTGTATAACGGCCCTTGTAATATTCACAGCCAACATGCCTAAGGACTGATGTAAAACTATAGACCACCTGGGGCGACCGCCACGAAACTACGATAGCACTAACAGGGCCTAACAGAGAAATTCTGTAATGGTAAAAGCCATTGCATACCTCTCTGTTAGGCATTGTTAGTGCTATCGGAGTTTCGTGACGGCCCGCCCAGGGGCGACCGCCACGAAACTAAAGTGCTTTTCATAATGTCCAGTCATTTTGGCACTCATTTTACCTTGCAATGGAACCTAACCACAAACCACAAATTGGGAATCATACGTGTGCATGTCAGTTCACGGTTGACCAACTTCTATTAGGACCTTGTTCAGGTCCTATGTTTGATTCAAGATATAAATCATGCAATCATGCACACGTAATTGGCCCATTTGTTGTTTGTGGTTAGGTTCCATTGCAGGGTAAAATGAGTGCAAAAATGACTGGACATTGTGAAAAGCACTTTACGATAGCACTAACAGGGCCTAACAGAGAAATTCTGTAATGGTAAAAGCGATTGCATACCTCTCTGTTAGACACTGTTAGTGCTATCGGAGTTTCGTGGCGGCCCGCCCAGGACTTTACACTCTCAGGCGCCGATTATAACTTTAGTTGCATAGGCCTACATGTAATCAGAAACGGGTTGGTTCTAAACCTGGCACTGGCACTGGCACTGACATCATATTATGGTCAGAAATCATGAAAAATGGTATATTTACCTAACAGTTATTATTTTGGAAGATAATAAGATAATAGGGCCAACCAGTTTAACATGGATCAATTCTGTTGAAAAATCTAAAAAAACTAGAAAATTTTAAATTTTTTTTAACAAAATTGATCCTTGTTAAACTGGGTGGCCCTATTATCTTCCAAAATAATAACTGTTACGTATATATACATTTTTTCATGATTTCTGGCCATAATATGATACCAGTGCCAGCGCCAGCGTGCCAGTGCCAGGTTTAGAACCAACCCATCAGAAACTGACAAGACATGCAAGACTGAAGGTTCAAGGATACTCCGCTTACACGTTACTCCTACAGCCCATTCATGTTCAGCATCAGATT
>NMRB01000564.1:0-17079 GCA_002633025.1 Notospermus geniculatus
AGGTAGATTGGAGATCTGCTTGTGGAGAACAGTCAGTTTGGGATCCTTTGACTTTAATAAAGTGGATAATGCATTGATAGTCTGGTAGAGATATTTGTGACACGTCACATCAAATCAGGTATTAAGTCACACAAAGATGTGAACCAGGATGAACTAAAATAACTCCACGAGATAAAGGAAGAAATGAAATCACTCAGATTTTACAAAAGAGACAATATGCCTAGGCCTACTGAAATTGACAAAACGATGGTCTCAAACTGGCAACTTCAGAGCGGCTTAATACCTGATTGGATGTGATGAGTCACATTTTCTGTTAAGTTGCCAGCATTGGACTTTGTAATCTCCGGTAAGGTAGCATAATTGTGATCCAGGTAAAACCTTGCCATGTCGCCTCACTGGCGATAAGTTGACTTCTTGATGTTCTGGAAGTTGACTTCTTGATATTTACCGCTGACGATAAGGCATGGTCTTAGTTCAGTAAGAGCTGTCAGGGAGTTGACCAATAGGTGTCACTACGGCCCTTTTCAATGCATATAGCGGACCCATTCATTCTTGAATTAGTACCAATCAAAGAGAAATTTTTTGCATTGGTCCGCTAGAACTTTGCTGAGCTGACTGCTCCTATTGGCCAGTTTAAGATGATGTTCGAGTCATGATTTCATGAGTGTTTTACGCTTCTTCTTCAGGCACATTGAAAGATTCGAAGATTCTGGCATCTATGAGACCTGTATGAACAACATTCGCAAGGCTAACTACCACAAACCTACCCCTATCCAGAAATACGCTATCCCCATTATCCTCAAAGGGAGAGATCTGATGGGATGTGCTCAAACGGGTTCTGGGAAGACCGTAAGTTGAGTTTAATTGGACATCTCTTTCTGATTTCTGATTCCATAAACCTGCTGGCGCTCCAGCATGCAAACAACTCCAAATCAGCAACTACTGTAAAGCAGGAAAATTTCGTGTGCAGGAAATTTTGGCGGTATGAGTCGCGAATATGAGTACACGCAAGTGATAAATACGGTCCGTGAAAAAAAACTGAAAAAAATGGCAGAGACTCGCGAAAATATCTTGCCGTGAATATGTCTATCTTGATTCACGAAAATTTCCAGCCGCGAAATTATCTTGCTTTACAGTAGTTTCATGATGTCCCCTTATCAATTACTTTAACTTACGATGTACATTTTGAATCTTGATAGATTGACCTGATTACTACAACTGCAACACAATAATTGATTCAAGAGCCAAGTTTGAGCCTTATAAAGTCTGCGGTCTGATTTAAATTTGAAAGAAGATATGTTATCCGTGGCGCCAGCAAAATGAGTCGGAATGCGCCGGAAACTAAGACCCAAGATGACACCAGAGAACAACTGTAGAAATTGACAGTCAAATTTCACAGTGGCCAGACAATGCTGAAGTCAACAATCCGTTGCTTCACCTTGGGTCTTCTTCTGCGCGCAATCCGACTCATTTGGGGTCACATATCAGTTTGCTATTAATCAGCTTCTTCTGTTTTGAAAGCCCGAGATATATTTTTCCTTTCTTCATATTTCTCCATTTCAAATCCAGGCGGCATTCCTTCTACCAATCCTCACCGGAATGGTCCGAGATGGTTGCTGTTCTTCAGCGTTTGACACACTATCTGGAACAAAGAAGCAGACCCCAGAATGTGTTGTCATTGCTCCCACAAGGGAGTTGGCCATACAGATCTTTAATGAGGCCCGCAAATTCTCACACAACTCCGTGATACGCCCAGTAGTCATATACGGTGGCACCTCTGTTGGCCACCAGATGAGACAGGTGGAACAGGGTACGAATATTCTAGTCGCCACTCCGGGTCGACTGAAAGACTTCTTAGGTAGAGGAGTGGTAAGTAGTCAAAACCTCTGGCCGTTGTGTTATTGTGTTGGATTTTTCCATCAGGGTAAAGGCAAAGTAATGATCTGCCTGTGTTTGCATTATTATGGAGTTTTTTTCTGACTTATGTTTCAAAATAAACCATACAACGGTGAAAAAGCTGGTTCTCCGTGATAATGAACAGAGGGCCTGATTGAAGATTATCTGGCATCTTAGAGTGATGCTATCTTTATGTTTTGTTGCAGTGTTTGCTATATTGTGCAGAGACAATGTGATATTCTTGTACATATTCATATCCAGTCTGTTTCCTGAAGTAGGCAATATGGGGTAGGGGAAATAGGAAGTTGGCAAAGTGGGACGTAATCGAAATGGGTATCAGGCAAACTGGCAAGTAGGCAAAGTAGGAGTAGGCAAAACGGGTTTATGCAAAAAAGTATTAGGCGAAATGGGAATACAGCACATACATCATCAAAACTTATATGAGAAAAGGAGGATTCATGCTAGGGCCATGTTGCCGGATACATGAAGCATCAAGTCAAGTCAACTTGTATGAGAAGGCCTTGCCATTCCATGCATCAAGATGCCTGAAACATCACTTCCAATTCTTCCTCCTTCAGGTCAGCTTTGCCAAATGTAAATATCTCGTCTTGGATGAAGCGGACAGAATGCTGGACATGGGTTTTGGACCCGAAGTCAGGAGACTGGTCGAAGAGTCCGACATGCCACCAAAGACTGAAAGGAATACTTTGATGTTCTCTGCGACTTTCCCTGAAGAGATCCAGCGTTTGGCGGCCGATTTCCTGAATGATTACTTGTTCGTGACTGTTGGTCGTGTTGGTGGTGCCAACACTGACGTCTCTCAGCAAGTCATCCAGGTGGACACCTATGAGAAACGTGAGAAGCTGTGTGCAATCATTGGTGAAACAGGTAAGTGAATAGCATGTCGTAATTTTCAGAAATTTGTTTAGCACAACTAAAGAGGTACAAACTAACACTGCAGTGTGACGAAAAGAAGTACCGCTAAAACAATTAACACTGTTAAAACATAGATGTATACTAAAACATGCTAAAAAGGGTTGTGCTCAAATGAGAGCCCAAGTGTCTCAAGGACCCATGATTCATGGATAGGGTCCCGACTTACAGCTCTTTGTGGATTGTTGACTCAGGAAAAAGATTTACGAATGAAAGTCAGTCGTCATTACAGTCAGTACTGGAATCCTTAGTTTTTAGGCAGTTTTCCTGTTGCTGGCTACAGTGTCACCATAATTGTGCTCATCCCTGTACTCCTCATTATATATCGGATCTGTCCAGGGATGATAATCATGAATTGCAATAAATCATTCTCGTTGCCTTGCTACCATGCTTTGTGACTTGAGCACCGGATGGCTCTCTTTATGCAAAAGTATGCACATGATGTGTGGAAAGTGAAACTGGGGATTAGACAGAATTATGCAGATCATAGTACATCTTGGGTTCGAAGTCGAGCTTTGACTGTGAAATCAGGTTCAGGATTCTAATTTGTTGTTCATTCTCTAATCTTCTCCAGGTAGTGACAGAACCTTGGTGTTTGTTGAGACAAAGAGAAATGCTGATTTCTTAGCATCCTATCTTTCCCAATGTGGATTCCCTACAACCAGTGTGCATGGGTAAGTTCTGATTGGGAAAGTGTTGAACATTTATGGCTAATAGAAAACGAAACGGCGTAGTGAGAGTATCATTTGTTTCTCAAAAATTTATTCTTTTGACAAGGCCATCTTCACCAATGTTTATCCCACTGGAAAACCAACCCATCTGTTTCCAGTAATTTTGGTTGTCCTCCAGTTGGCTTAAGATACCACCAACGTTTTCAGGAACTAAACATCGTCTGATGGGGCCGGGGCCCCTTGCTATTTGTTTTAACATATCTCGGGCAGTTGGATTTGTATAGGAATTTTCACCCCTTATCACTCTTTGATGTCTGATATTTTCTCAATCCAATGGAGTTGACATCCGCATTTTCCACCATTCGTTTTCTCAGAAACAATTCAACTTGTAATTTTTCAGTGATCGACAACAGAGGGAGAGAGAAGACGCCTTGAAAGATTTCCGTACAGGGAAGGCGCCAATCTTGGTCGCGACGTCGGTGTGCGCGCGTGGTTTGGACATTCCCGAAGTGAAGCACGTCATTAATTATGACTTGCCATCAGAGATCGAAGATTACGTTCACCGTATTGGTCGTACCGGACGATGCGGTAACATTGGCAAGGCTACCAGTTTCTTCTCGGGCGACAGTGATGGGAAAGTAGCCAGACAGTTGGTCAAGATTCTATCAGATGTAAGAACCGTCCTCTGATTAACACCGTATGATAATGATAATAAACAAGAAGTCAATCTCCAGAATTCACGAATTTTCGACCCCAACCGGGGTCTTTTTCAAGTGGAACTTTACAATCTGAAACTCTAGAAAAGACTGAGCTGAAACCCGAATGTAGAACTACATAAATCTGTGTAGACAGGACTGTGTAGACATGACTGTGTAGACATGATAATGAGGTTTCATGAATTAGCATAATTGACTAAATTGCAGTTTGACCTTTGTGAAGGACCGTTTCCACTATAGCGGATTCCGCGGCGGTTTGCGGCGAGCTGTGCGGTTTTCACAGGGCTTTGGATAATGCTTCGATGGTTTAACAACACAATGGCCTATTGATTATCCCAATGCCTGTGAAAACCGCTCCGCTCGCCGCAAGACGCGGCTGAATCCGCTATAGTGGAAACGGGCCTTAATGCTTCCCTCTAGGGAGGAATTAGAGGAACATTCCATTGATCAAGATGGCTGTGCCAGTAGTGTATTTTTTGTGAAGTCAGTATACACATACCAAGTCTAAATATTTCAGGCCCAACAAGAAGTTCCATCTTGGCTAGAAAGTGCTGCTGAAGGAAGTATTGGAACCTCAGGCTTTACTGGAATGGGTGGAGACTTTGGTGGAAAAGACGTCAGAAGAGGAAAGGTGGGTAAAAATGTCTGCCTAGGGTCTACCAGGTCTTCTCCAGTCCTGACTTTTGAGTATAATGCCACATAAAAAAATGACATGTTTCTCATCAGCGGCCAGACAGATTTTTCGTGCCGGGTGGATCCCTTACAGCACAGGAGGCGGTGATATCATCAACACAAGATTCTGAAACTTTGTTTCTGCAACTTGTTGTCAGTTCACATTACGAATTTTTTTACTTGGTGGAAAAAATTATTAGCAACATGACCGACAGCAGTATTGATGTAGATTTCTATAGAACTTTTTAGGTGTATTAATCAAGGAAACTGCGCCAACATTTTGGCAGTAAAAGGGTTAAAAGTAACAGAAAAAGATCTCTGTTGACAAGTGGAATAGACAATAGAGAGAAGTTAGTGCTGTAATAGGAAAACTTGTCTTGCATTCTTTTATAGTTTCTGTGATCTGTTCAGAATCTACAGAAAGCCCATTTATTTCATTCCAGGGTAACCGAGGAGGCGGCGGCGGTGGCGATGATGAATGGGGTAATGCCGGAATGAGTGGCGGTGGATTTAACAGCGGTTTTAGCGCAGGAGGTGGTGGCGGATTTGGCGGTGGAGCTACCAATGCGGAGGAAGACTGGGACTAAATGTCTGACGTTCTCCACAGGGTGGGTATGATGTTAAAGCTGATGAAGGCACAATATTTGAAAATGTGACCTGTAATACATGGACTAAATCAGACACTTTTCTGTTCTGTGTGGTCCAAAAAAAATAGATGCCTTGTATCAGAGTCTTCAGTGTTGTCCAACACAAGAGGCATCACTTGTAAAGTCTGGCAACATCTATCTTTGACCTAATGGAATGCGGAAGCTAGGAAATTGATCGTTGGATTTTCCACGGACCTTTAATCACACGCGGCTATTGAATGACCGGTGGACAACGCGAACAATCGGGGAACGACCACAAGTGATCGACAGGCATGATTATAAACCGCAAAGCTCTGTCACATTACATGATTTCCGCATTCCTTTAGGTCGAAGATAGATGTTGCCAGACTTTAACAAAAGTTACGCCTAATGTAGTGAAAGCCAACAAAACTGACTCCTTGAAATTGTCAGAAATTTTCGATTCCTTCACCATAATCATTGTCGCATTCAGAACAAAACAAGTCTGCACGAGTACAATGAATTTAAAAACCCTGTTTATTTTTCAGTTGGTTGGCTTTTGGATTCATCGTTGACAAGTACACGGCTGGATCAAACAAATCATCAGTTCATGATCGATTGAACTGCTTGAGTGTTAAGTGCAAAGGAGCGTCCACGATGAATGTCTTCGTGGAGCAATTCTGATATTGAAACTGAATATTTCTTTAACGGGCCACCTGTGGAGAGTTCTGGAAGGAACAAGCTGATATTATTGCCATTATGTGCAGAGAATAACGTCATGTATTATTGACAACTTGATATTTGCAGTCTGATAGCAGTATGTATTTCACCTAATAGAATTTTCTTGGTGTTTTCTTCTTCGCTTAATTCCAAGTGAACTGGCGGCTAAGTGAGAGTTAACACCAGGACAGATAAACTTTTAAGGACGCTTTAGCAAAACTGTCATTGGGCAATCAGCTGTGTGACACTCCGCTTAGAGTAGCAGTTTGTAGTGGTTGTTGTCGTATTAGATTATTGACACAATTTATGTAGTCAGTTCAGTAAGTGGAACTATCTTGGTGTTACTTCCTTCACTTTGTCCCAAGTGAACTGATGAGAAAGTGAAATGTAACACCAAGATCAACTTCTGGAATGTTCAACCAAAGAGCTGTTGCGCTGTCTTTGCTTTTGGGTAGGCCATGAACTTGAAATATTATGTACTCATTGCTTAAGGACGTGCTGCTTGCTTGTGGTATTTTAAATGCATTTGAAAGAAGTTCAACTAATGGAAGTATAGTGAGGTCAAAGTTCATGGAGCTGGAAATTGAATTGCAGGAAGACGGAATGTTGTGATGCATCTGTAGATGGATCTCTCCATTCATTGTTAGTGGAAAGCCAACTCTTACAGACATGGAGCTTTACATTTGATTGGAAAGTGTGATGGTGACGAAGAAATTCAGGAATTCATCTAAGGTGTTAGCTGGGGCGAAAAGAGGGCTTCTCCTTCATGAATTTATTGGAAAAGTGTGTGGTGACGACTAAAAACTTCTCTGAGGTGTTAGCTGGGGTGGAAAGGGGGCTCCCCTTCATGAATACCACCCCCTGAAGAGTGGAATTCGTGGGAAAGCATTTCAAGTGGATGTTCAGAAAGAAGGCATATCCCTTGGTTTGATTTTCCCCAGGAGATGTAGGCATATGTTTCTTATTCCTCATTGGCGCTCATGATCACGCGCCTCGGGATGTAGTGGTTCAGGATAGTATCATCTTATCGTTTTGACTGAGAGTTGGTATTTGGAATGATCATTGGTCAAGAGTATGGGCAAAAAATGGAGTGTTGTGCCCTTACCTGTTGATGTGATGATTTCGTGTACCTATGTAAGTGAACTAATACTGAAATTTGATGAGTAAAACAGACTGATGAATTTTGGAACATGCTGGTCCCACATGCTTCATTTGTGAAGCATGAAAAAGGAGGGGTTGCAGGGGCATCATTTCGGCAGCCAAAATCTGCAGATATGGTTGTGCAACAGGACGGTATTTTGACTGTCAAAATGGTGGTGACCTCGATTGACTATTGTCACCTGCAGCTTCTCCTGTTTTTACCACTTCATGCTTCGGTTACCTTTGGAGAAATGGGATTGAGAGGAAGTGTCCGGGTGTGCGATCTCTAAATTCCTGGTCTGGCTTGTGAAATGGGGAGTTCTGGCAACCTAAGGGGCAATGGTAAATCGGCTATCACAGGCATTGGTAAGTCGGCTCTCACAGGCAGTGGTAAGGCGGCTATCGCAGGCATGGCAGTGTTGTGTATAGATATGGTAAGGAATGCCTTGGTTTGAGTGAACTGGTAGTAAGTAGCTGTCCAAGGATATGGCAGAGGTGAGAATGTGACCATTTGGGCAAGCTGCCTTGGGTACTGCTGCCACAGTCAGGACATGGGGGGAGTATTGGTGTGGACAACTGGTCAATGTAGAGTTGAGGAAAGCGACTGTGCTTTTGGTTGTGAAATTACAGTAAGAAACTGGCTGCACTTTGGTAGTGACAGCACAGTACGAAACTGGCTGCACTTTGGTAGTGACAGCAGCACAGTAAGAACCTGGCTGCGCTGAGATTGTGGCAGCGCAGTCAGAATCTGGTTGCACTTTTGGTAGAGACAGCACAGTCAGAAACTGGCTGCGCTTTGGTTGTGGCACTGCAGTAAGAAACTGGCTGTGCTGTGGCTGTGGCAGCGCTGTTGGAAACTGGTTGCACTTTTGTTAGTGACAGCAGTCAGAAACTGGCTGCACTTATGGAAGTGGCAGCACACTCGGAAACTGGCTGCACTGTTGGTAGTGACAGTTCAGTCAGAAAGTGTCGGCACTTTTGGTAGTGTAGTGACAGTTCAGTCAGAAAGTGTCGGCACTTTTGGTAGTGACGGCACATTCAAAGACTATTTCATGCCTAAATTAGATGGTGTCTGTCCAAATCTGGTGACTGTGGCAGGGTGCTTTTTGGTGGAAAGTTGATGGAAAAATGTGCAGGGCAGCTGTGCTGCAGCAGCAAGTCCTGTGATGAATTGTAAAGTTAGCCTCTGCACTGAGTGCCAAGGCTTAGTTCAAATGGATATTTGGCTAAAAATCATGAAGATATCTTCTAGAAGTACCCAAATCCTGAGTGCTGTGCCATGGATTTGTAAAACCCATGCAGTGGGATTTGGGTTATCTTTTTTTAGATATTTTCTATTTTAGCAATTATATCCATACCTGTGATGGTGCCTGTTGCCAGTTGTCTTGTCTGTGATATGCTGAAACCCCAAAGCCCATTGCATGGGTCAACTTAACATATCACCAATTTTGTTTTTATTGGCGAAGGAGACGAACGGATAGTACATGTAAGGTGCAATTGTCTGTGTGGAAATAAAACTTGTGCGTACTACTCTTGCATGCGGGGTAAATGGACCGTGCACGCTAGGTGGTGAAACCTGGTTGCATGGTGCATTTTCGCTGAAGTATGAAGTGGTACGAAATGTAATGGCAAATTGGTATTGGAAGGCAAGTTGAGAAATGTAATGCAAGTACGAGCCTTGAGAAACGAATACGTGGAAGTTGATGGCCTAATCAAACGGCAAAGCTAAAGTTGACTGGCTATGATAAAACTGCTTGCTTGAGTGTTCCGGCGGACTGTCCAGGACAATTTTTCTAAGAGAATTTGTCTTGACAGGTTTAATTCTGATACATGCCTGAGTGCATTGTTGAGATGTACGTAAAAAAAAACATGACTTCTAAAAGAAGTGCTAGCACTCAAGTCTTCCAAGTCTTGGTGCCTTCTCAGGAGAACTTAAGCGCGTGCAAGGAGGGATTCTTTTGCAACGTGCCAAACTCGGCTCACCACCTGTGTTCTTGAGATTATGCATTTATTTTTATATCAACTATACAACGTGCGCGACTGTTCAAATTTTTGACATTATTTTCTACTGAAAAATTTTATTCTCGTTATATACGGACTTAGAAATTTGTCGAAATGGCTGCGGTTGTGATGAAGTATATTGTCTAACTCGGCCACTTGACTTGCATTTTGAATTGCGTTCAGTGCCATACTTGCCATACAGCATTGTTGTCCTCGCCATTCAGATTCTGTCCGCCATGATCGTTTCGAAATCTTGTAAAGGACTCTGTCCTATTTGTATTAATTTAGCAGAAGAATGGCGAGGACAACTTCCATTTTGGGACCAAGCTTGTCTTGTGAAATTATGTTCCATTTCATCTTTTGTTTGTTAAGCGGCGGTCAAATTCATAGATAGTGTTCTGAAATACATGTATCAGGGCTTTGATTTGCCGAGCTGTCTACTACCCGGTACATGCTTTTGATTACCTGATACTGAAGATGATTTTTCACAAGTGGTAGTGGTAAATAGTGTAGATGGTTAAATGTGGAACGTTTGAATTATCTGTAAATCACTTTTATTTGCTTATAGGCCTGTATGTGCTTGGTAATTGCTTGTCATTGAGTTGTGATAGCACGTGCAGGTAGAGTTGGAATATGTCAACTCACCTGCCGTGCTAGCATTTTCACCTCCACAAGCCAAATCATTTCGTGTAGTCAGTTTCAGAAATAAGGATGTGGTAAGTATGGCACTATTGTTATTTGCATATTAAAAACATTTGTATTTGTGGATGTGATGTCTTTGTTGAAATAACCTGGGGGTGAAATTACATAGTGTAATCACTGGAAAATCATATGTTTGAAGAATCCTAGAAGTTNCCTCGGAGCACAGTGCTGCCACTTGAAAAACTCGGCGAATGCGCTGACGATTCTCCACGGTGCTCCTATACAATGCATGCCCCGTCCTTAAAAAATTGAAAACGGACTTGAATGTGTAACGTCGGCCAAATACTGCCTCGAAATTCTAGAGCACCCTTCCCGTCCATTAAGACTGTAAAAAACTGCCACTACGTCCACTCCGTTCGCACAGTTTGAGACCGTTCGGCAACATTTTCAAGGATGTACTGAGAACTAGGTCAAGTGTGATGGGGGCATTAAGAACAGCAAAGACCGGTTCCTGATTAATCATTTATTGTATTCATGTACAATATCCAGAAAAATTAATCTCTCATTACATGCTGCATGGTGCGAGGCAAACCATAGATAGAAAACGTTCATTGGAAGGCGTGAATTGGTTTTAATAAAGTCATCATTCAAGTTTCTTGGTGAAGCATTTAACTGCCTTACCAATAGTACACACTGAGTATTGACTTGAATGCAAAAGCACAACAATAAAACTACTCGTCCATTTTTATCGTGCATATACCGTACAGGTTTTCAGATAAAGTATAATTCACCCTTACTTCAACATGGGCAAAGTGCCAAGCTTGGAAATATACACAAGTCAGTGGTAAATAATCCATGTCGCAATTACCTAATGTTAGGGTCACTTGTCGCAATTACCTAATGTTAATGTCACTTGAACAGCAAAAACTCCAAGGTTGTGCCCAGTCAACTGGTAAATATTGTGCTTTGTGGTTTAATCATTGTGTTCACTTTATGGTGTCTGTTGCACAGACCTGGCACTTTGCCATGTTCAAGTTAGGGTAAATTATACCGGTACTTTAAACAAGACTGACAGCTTTTGTACTTCTGAATTGAAAATCATGATTTCTGTGATCTCCTGTGCTACAATTTGCTTTATTTCTCCTACACTTTACACTACATGTACTTGTATCTCGTCACTATGCTATTTGCTTAATACACAGTCAACCACCAGCATGACTTGCAGTCACAATGGTAATCACAGCAAACCGAACAAGAATACTGCCTTGATCAAGTCAAAAATGCAAACGAAATATGGTTCTAACTACATGTATTCAATAATGCACCACTCCACAAAAAAGATTATACACCACACCCAAGAAGCAGGTAAATATTATATATGTATTTGTACAACTATACACAAGACGCATCTGGTGCTGAAAAACAAAAGTGGGCGTCTTCACCATGCACATGATAGATTTCCTGCAGACCTTCTATCTCACGAGAGTTGCTGCTGTACTAGTACTACCCGTAAGCAAAAATGTGGCCATCAGCTTTGACCCAATGATTTAAATGAAAAAATTGTGAACTGGACATTAAAGGGCCTCTAGAGGCAGCTCGCCATTAGGCTACTATCAGTACCGGTTCTTCGGCCAGGCGGCGCCACTTTAACGTAATAATCACTGGTACGAGGTATTCAACCTGGGTTTTCCCCGTGATTTTCCCCTGCCATGCTGGCTGCCTCTAGAGGCCCTTTAAAACCTCACATGCACTGGCATTGACCTGCCTCACTTGATAAATTCAATTGTCAGCCACCTTGAATCGCTGCCCTCAAAATGCAAGGAAGTCTTAGTCATGTTGGACTGCTTGAATGTTGACAAAAATAAGTGGAAGAAATATTACTAATTTATTGTACATTTGTTACACACACATTCACTTAATTTCCTTGCATTTGCATTGGCAGCATTAAGTTTTGCCTTCAAAGGTCATCCTATGCCTTCGTCGCTTGCTGATTGTCAACAATGAGAGTGAGCCAAACGCAGAAAGGTTAGGTTGACTTGTTTGAACTTTAGACCAAGGAGGCCGTAGTCAAACAGAGCGGCCCATAAAACACTACACGTGCTTACAGTTAAAGGCCCGTATTCTAGAAGCCTCCTTAACTCTGAGGTCCACTTTAAGCTTTTGTATTCTGCCCTGCAAACAATAGCTAAAGGTAAACCTTAGCGTGAAGGAAGCTTCTAGAATACGGCCCATAGGGTTAGGAGTTCATGATTTCCTCATAGTTCCTCACAGGAACTGAGACTCATTGCAAGCAGATTTAGACATTAGAGACGGGTGACCCGTGCAAAAGCAGGTAACTACATTACATCTACATTAATGTATCTATATACATACATCTAGATTCTAAGTATGGATGGAATGCACCTTGATATATCACAGTCAAATAAATCTCATAAAGCAGAAAACAAAAGGAACAATTTTCACCTCTGCTAATTCCACTGTCAAAATGCAGAGATACGTTTTAGTACATGTTCATACATACATGACATCAAGAATAATATCATGAATAATATCATCTATAATATATTTGGACATGTTCATGATGAAATTTTTCAAAATGATCAGTAAAGAGAAGCTGTCAATACATTTAATGGAAGAAGAATATTAGTGTACATTGTAAGATTGCAGAAAAATCCTAGGAAACAAACTGAATCTTGTTTATGAAACAGTCAAAGGAATGTTTATTGGTAAAAGGACGTGAAGACCGGTAACATTGCAAATGAAATGCAATAGATAGCCAAAATGAATACAATCATAAAACATGATGATATTGTATCTTCGTAAATACTGTAAAGAATTGAAGGCAAAAGGTTGGAAGAAAGATTAACAGCAGTTCAAAGATACGGTAACAACAATTTATAGCAGTTTGTGGAAGATTATTGTACCGGTACAGTTTGTGGTGTGGTACCTCAGTGTCTTCTGTTCTGTAAACAACATAAAAATATCAAATATCACAGTTCTTACTCAACTCATTTGATAAACAAAATTATGGAAGCAGTGCAGAAGACGCTACATCTTGTCACAATCACATAATGATCACAAAGTAAAAGTTTTTATCTTGATCTTTTGAGTACCGGTAGGTAAGCTTTGAATGATAGACACTTGGGCACAAGAAAGTTCCAGGCAACATTCATTCATGATGATGACAAGAGTGAGGCAAAAGAATACCTGATTTCAAAACAGAATAATCTCTCAAAGTTCTAAAGTTCTTATTTGTTTATTTAGTTACATTACTGTTGCCGCTCGCTGGGCTTGAAATAGCACCTCTGCTCCTCTTGCCCGACGAATAAAGTCTGCAGGCTTTTCAGGCTCGACCATATGAACCTTGTCTTCAGGACGGACATCTTTGGCACGAATACGTTCCCTGAAAACATGACAAAGTTTCATGTCTGTAATCATTGCGTACATTGTACACATCAAAGCCAGATTCCTGTGCATTTTGCAGCACATATTTTCTCTAGGGTAGGCCTATGCCAGTTCCCACCTGCTATTCGTTAGTTCACCATGTTTTTACCTGTAGTATTTGGCCTTCAGCAGTTGCAAAGAAATTCTACAATTGTGCATCAATGAATCACACACTATAGGTTCATATTCCTCACTTACCTGATGAACTTTTCCTGCATCTGATTCGGTTTTCCAGTTTTTGACTTGAAAACACTTGTGTGGCTGTCAACGTGTTGTGCATCCTCCCACTTCTGTATATCGTAACGACCAGGCCCAACAGGATTCTAAAACAAGAAGGATATACCGGTATGATATGATAGCACTCCTGTTTAACCCTTTCAATACATGGGACCCGGCCACCGGGTCATCCAAACCCCCACGAAATTTCCGTGGGACCTGGTCACCAGGTCATAGTTGATTCAGTTTCTCTTCACTTCTTCATACAGTAAATTATGGAGTAAAGGTCGCAAAAAAACTAAAATGGCCTCCGTAAGCTGGTGATCATAGGGTTAATACTCTGGAGATTTAACTCATCTGATGTAGTACATTAGCTGATCAATCGCTGTCCGTCTGAATGGCTTCTCTTGCCATGGGCAACTTCTGTGAAAACTGCCTATAGGTCTCACATTCCTAGAAGACACTTACAAAGTTTCTTGTGAAGAATTTCTGGGCCATTCTGTCGTTCCTTTGTGCTGATGACATAAACCCAGGCGATTTCTTAGCCCCTGGTTTTCCTTCATTCGGATATTTAGGATCGAAGTGACCTGGACCTGGATCATCCTGAAAATGATAGTAAAAATAATATGTAGGCCTACAGGTACTGAGATTCATCTGGGATGTTCCACATTCAAATCCACTCGAGCGGAAACTGTGAACTTTTGGAGAACTCTGCTATAGATCGTTGCAAGTGATTAGGAATGTCTCCAGGCCAAATGCTGTCAATGCGCAGCGTCACTTCAGTGTTGGCGAGGCCAGCGCCCATGCTTTCTCCTGTACATGTACATCGACGATGTCACTAACATCCCACATGGGTTGTGTAAACTTTCCAAGTCAAACTTTTAGATTCCAAAGCGAGTATTCTGTTGAGCAGTTATGGATTCCCAAGTTTTTATGACCAACATGATCCCAAGGTTCTAAGCTATCCACTGGTATGTTTACTAGATAGGAGCATGGAGGTAGTATTGAGAAGGAGCGAACACGGACCCCACATCAAACAGTACAATCATCGTTCCGCTGTTTGCTAAAGTGATTAGGGGGACAATAGGCTAATAACGCCGCACGATGGTCGGAAAAAGCCGATCTAATCTTCGGTAATTTCCGTGTGCAGTCAGCACTTCCCTTGTACAATGGTCAGAGTCCAAACAATAGAAGGGAACAATGGCAGTGGACGTTGCCTACGCACGAAAACTGAACAATAGGCGGGAACAAAGGCAAACAATGGGGGCGTGGAATTGTGGTCACAGCGATTAGGGCCGTGCTCGCTCCTTCTCAATACTACCTCCATGATAGGAGCGACCAGGGACCTGGAGACTGTAACAAGGTAAAAAGGGTATGCGTGGTCAAATTCTCGTAAAAGTTGTTCCCAATTAAAAGCATGGATCTATTAGTACACCCTCTCTTGATGGTTCAACTTACTGGATCTCTCTTCAGCTGTGACAAAGTACAGCAGTACATCCTGTGTCCATTCTTCTCTGGGTATTGTTGCACTTTACCAAATTTGCCCTGCTTCTTTTTGTGCTCTGAGCTCCAGTCATCCATGAAGGATTTGAGGTCGTATTGGCCTGGGCCAAGATTTAAGTCTTGCTGGAAGTAAAAACAAGATTTTCCTTTGTCCCCCATGTGCAAATTTGGGTCGCATTCGGAAAGCTTCCCCGAGGAAGCTCGGGGAGGTGCGAGAGCGTTCGGAAAGGTATTTGGCAAGTAGCCAAGGCTTCCTCGAGCCTGGCCGAAGTGAGTGACTCGCCGAGTCGCTCACTTGGGGAAACTCCCGGCATGCATTTCGTTTTCTTTCCAGGCCGGCATGCTGATTGGCTGTACGTGGAATATTTCACGACTGCAACCCACAGTAGTACCTTTCCCCGAGGAAGCGCAAATATCGTTCGGAAATTCGCTTTCACTGGGCATGCTCACATTCCTCGAGAGAAGCACCAGAAACTTCCTCGGGGAAGCTTTCCGAACACGCTATTGATAAAACTGCTACGGTATTTGCTGGTTCAGAAAATAATTCTTGAAATCTGTTATTTTGAGTCATGTGGATTGGTCCATTTACCGGTAGCTACATCACAAAATGACAGATCTAGTACTCACCGGTACAGCATAATGACCCGTTGTGATTGGTTTATTTCTCTCTCCAGTCATGAGATCGTAAGGTCCACGGAGACTAGTCATCTTCTTTGCAAGTTGTTCAGTGAAGCTCTCAAAATTATAACATCCAGGTCCGAGATCAGATCCCTGTAACGGTTACATCGAAAAGTCATCAAATTTTTCTCCAAAAACAAGCACAGAACGGGCCCAGAATGTATGGCCGTCAGTCAGGAACAAATAGAAAACTGTTACAATACATTTGCCATGAGCACTAATGTTTGACATCATGTCTTGACATCGACTAAGGCTGAGTCTACAAAAACATAATTCTTTCAAATGGATCGCACGCATCTGAAACTTACAACCATAGGTAATGTTCTCGTGGTAGATGATCCAGCATCGAGCATTCCCACTGTACTTGTTGACTTCTGGTTTTTCTCCTCCACCACAGCATGGGGGATGCCTCCTTTACCATAGGTTCCTGGTCCAGGAGTGTCACTCTGAAATGTTAGAATTCACCTTAAATCTAGAGTAAACCATAAAGTGATTGTGGGATCCAGTAATTAGTACCGGTTGCATTTGTGTTGCAATTGTATTGGAACCGACTGACATACCTCAAAACCTGCTCTAAACCTGGTTTCCTTGGTTTGACAGATTCCTCGCTTGCTCCTTGGCTTGTCATCATCCGTTTCTAAAAAGTCTTTAATGTTGTATGTTCCTGGGCCAAGTTTTCTCTCCTTAAAATGGACCGAATTATGTTAAGTACATGTAATTGTATTATAAACTTGTTAGTATAGATTAAACTGACTTTACCTCATCAATGATGGCAGCAAGAGCTGAGATGGTGTAGATTTAGGCGAAGTACAAATCAGAAATAATCTTTAATCAAATCTGCCATACTCACCAACAACCTTTTCATTTCCCACTGTTCTTTGTGCAGCAGGTGAGGCAGTGCCGCCATCCTAGCGACTTCGTATGCTCGTGCCCAACCTGGGCCGGAAGCTCTTTCCATTACTGCTCTTTCACTGAAACCAGCATGATCGTTCACAACATCATAAGCACCAGGACCAAGCCGTCGGTTCTGAAAAGACATCATTCACAACTTGTTGTACCGGTACTAATTTTGACCGTCACTGAAAAAACCCGGTCAAAGTCGCTGGGGAGTGACATACATGTAGGCCTTGATCATACCTGATCTTTGTTGACACTGCATCGATGAGGCTTTATTTGTCACCAACAGACTGGTATTTTTTCATTGTGATGACACTCTCAACGTAACCTATTAACCTTGTGGTG
>NMRB01000564.1:23659-45112 GCA_002633025.1 Notospermus geniculatus
AGATACGATGGCGATAATAGCAACGTTTTTGTGTCATTATTCCTGTAGAAAAATGTACAGGTCATTCTCTCATGACGCAACGTCAACACCTAAAATGACGTCAATGACGTCGCTAAGGTCACATCGCTCGCAGCGCCGACCTGTCGGGATAAAAAAATTACGCCATCCCCATTGGAAATAATCAAACTTTTTGTTCCATCATTCATGTCATTGTTGTGACAACCACTCTGCTGTCTGACATGTGACATGTCTGACTCGTCTCACTCATCAGTGACTGATCAGCTGATGTTGAGTTTGAGCTAGACCGAAAACTCCGGTCTCCGAACATCATACATCATAGTTACTCGAAGTCGTGAATTTCATGACTAAGTTTGACGAAATCAAAAGTAGTCCTAGGGCAGGCCTACCGACTAGCCTATACCATACCGGTACAAAAGGAAGAGTACACACCACAGCAAGCGAGCTACATGTAGGCCGAATGTTGAAGAGCTAGAGGCCTAGGCCTATGCAATTTGAACGCTACGTCTTTGACATATAGGGCCTAGGCCTAGTTCACTACGACACTCTTACCTTATCATATAGGCCTAGGCCTACCATAGGTATCATAAATGTCACACCCCTAAAAACATTACCCTCAACCGGCCTGGGCCATATGACCACAGGCCGGCTTGTAGGTCTACACAATTCACACAGGTCCAGTTTCAATAATATGTGCCTAGTTTCAATCAGCACTATTTGCTTTATCATGGTTGCCTAAGTTCTGTAATAAATACCAGTACTTCTATTTCTTTCTAGATATCGATTCAGAGGTGGATTTGAATCATGTTGAACCCTTCACTGATGAATGCTGATCAAGATGTCATCCCTATCAAGTGACAGTACCGTTTTTGAGATTCCGGATTCAGATGTAGTTGTTGTCAGTGATGAAAGGTCTACATCCCATGATGATGGAAGGGGTGGCAATGGGCGTCCTGAGCCAGACATCTCTGATGGAGAGAATGAAACCAGTAAGGATCAGTCAGTATAACATGTTTGATTCCTCTAGATCCTTGAATAGGATTGGTTTTCATTTTTCAACTTTGAAGGCCTTGAAAACTTCGTCAAGGTGCAGATTGTACAGCAGTGGCTGGGATATTTATCTTGAAGACGGAAGTACAACGGGGGAAAAGTGGTGTCCATAAACTTTTGACCATGAGTGTACATGATGGCATGAGTTTGCATCCCAAACCAATTTCACAAGGATTCGCATGTATTGTACATGTATATATGTGCATTTTCTGTTCACTAGGCAGTACCCGTTCAGTGGGGGAATTGCGAAATTCATGCGACACGCGTCACATCATTTGGAGCGCTTGGGGGACGTACTGACGTCATACCCGTTCGAGTGTTGTAATGATGTCATTCCATTGCACATGACATTACTGATGTCATGGATGACATGACGGCAATCTCGGTGATGTCGTGACGTCAAAAGGCCTAAACAGCATTGTTATTTTCGTTAATATCATGATATTTCAAAAAATATAAATCATATCAAAATTCAGGCTTTGTAAGGAACTTCCCAGGTCTGTCTGCATATGTGCATACCAAGTTTGGTGGCGATCCGATCATCAGTCTGGGAGAAAACACACCCACAAAAAAACCAAACTCTTCTCAAATTTTAGTATGATTCTGTTGTTTTTGCAGCTGTGTGGTGCAAAGGTGATCAGTGTATGGCATATTACAGCGGAGAGGACATGTACTACGAGGCACACATAGTACAGCTCATCAGAAAGAATGGCATTCTCCGGGCGCTTGTGAAATATGACGGGTATGACTCGGACGAGAATGAAGAGCTTGATTTGAAGTTCATAAAGAAACGGAGAAGACGAAGACGGCAGCATGGAAACAAAGGTAAATTGGGCTGAAATTTGGAATATGCCTATTGAGATGTTATTTGTCATGCTTCTGTTGTGTCTTCCCTCTTTAGTCTGCGTCTCGCCCCAGTTTGGTGCAATTTCTTGTCTGATGTTGTTATTCTGAGGATTCAAACTTTTGGATTTCAGATGAAGTGCCAGCTGGTACAGACAGCCAGTCATCCTCTTCCTCTTCAACAATGTTCAGTCCATTGTCTGGAACGGAGAGAGCACAGAATTTGAGGTAGGTTTATGCTTCTTCAGGTACTGCAGTTAAAGTCTGGCAACATCTATCTTCGACCTAATGGAATGTGGAAGTCATGTAATGTGACAGAGCTTTGTGGTTTATAATCATGCCTGTCGATCACTTGTGGTCGTTCCCCGATTGTTCGCGTTGTCCACCAGTCATTCAATAGCCGCGTGTGATCAAAGGTCCGTGGAAAATCCAACGATCAATTTCCTAGCTTCCGCATTCCACTAGGTCAAAGATAGATGTTGCCAGACTTTATCTGTTACGGTCCTTTACCCTCTTCTATGAACACTGCAAATTAAGGTCAGTAGCTTGTGTTTTGCTGTAATCTTCCTATAAAATTCCAATTTCAGTATCAAATATTCGAGGGAAGAATATGAGGATGATTTTGAAGGACTTTCCATAATATCAGAACGCCTGAAGAAACGTTCAAGCCAACAGAAACAACCAACAACTCGGAAGAAAGCTAGGTCTGTGGTGGCTAGTGGTGGTCAGGAGAAGGGGACACAAAAGTAAGAAATGCCAGCTTTTGTGGAAATGAATTGTTTGGATTTTGGGAAGTTCTGAACACAATGTGATTTGAGATCCATACACAGAAAACAAAGATTTTCCTGTGTCAGTGTTGTGTAGGAAATGTTCTAATTCGTCTCGAAGGAATTTGTTTCATTTGAATGATCCCTCTCTGGCACTTTGTGCTGTTAGCTTGGCTGATATAAATTCACTATATTTTTCATTACTTGTGCTCTGCTGTAGACGTTCATCCACTGTGACCGAGGTGACAAGGTCCAGTCCAGTTACTGAAGTCAGTCAAGCCTCGAGCAGAGGAAAGGATGTGACCGACACTCCGAGTCAGCTGAATAAATCTGGATTTGAATTGGAAGGTAAATCATGGTCTATGTCATGGACTCGCACTGGACTGTGTGGCTCTGGCAGTGGTAGTGGGGGGGGGNATAAATACCTGGTACTACTGGTAATATGTGGCCTATCTGATTTAGTTTTCAGTCAAATTACCGGTAATGGGTTAAACTTGAAATGACTTGATGTCCAATTTCTCTCCATTGTTTTGAACAGAACAAGTGCAATCTCACCCAGTCATGTTCTTTATTTGCAGGGTTTGATGATGATGACATGGAAAAGCCTCGTTTCAGTCATGTACCATCGCATCTCAAAGTACCTTTGGTGCTTGATGATTCTCCACTTATCCAGGTGAGGTTCTGGAACCTTTGTAAGAGCCTCTGGACTTGAGAGAATGGTCTTGAAGCCCCACAGGCCGAGTTCGATTGGTGTACTCCAGGGCAGAGTGCGAGTCCCGAGAAAATTGCACGTGACTGACATGTGATCACTTGTTCCACCATCTGCGCATGTCGAGTAGGAGTTCCAAGCGAACGCTCAACTCTCAAACTCTCTCAACTATTGCATGGCGCGAGACACCAATTGAAAATTTTTTTGAACTTGGCCCATGAATAATGTAGAATTGACGACATGGACATGCCATGCCATTGTTTGAAAGGCACTGGAGTGTGACAAAAAGGGAAGAAAACGTGAGATTTGTTCGTACATTTTCATCGCCGCCATTTTGTCGCGTGGTACAGTCGAGTGCAACCCTCTAATCGCCGAGTACGACTCAACTCTGTAAATAGGTCAAATATGACATCACGCGAGATCTCTTGAGTTCGATTGTCGGTCGGACCGATCCGATCGACCCTCGGGTTCCAATCGAACTCGGTCACCGTCCTGACCAAAGGAATTGAAGTTAGTTCAAGCAATATGTGCATATGGTGTCCAGTACTGTGTTGAATTTGTTCTAAATGACAGGGAGTAGCAGAGTATCTTCCTCTGGCTGTGACTCAAAGAAGTCCTACCTCAAAATTTCAGGTGCCTGCCACGATGAATCAATATTTGAGGGACTATCAGAGGGAGGGTGTGAAGTTCCTTTACTCACATTATAGGGAAAACCATGGTGCTATTCTGGGCGATGACATGGGATTGGGGAAAACAGTTCAGGTGAGGAAAAACTATACCGGGTACATGCTATACCACTGGATGGTTACACACGGTATCTGACTTTGCCTGACCCTGAAATTGTACTGATTGTTAGGTCATTTGTTGTTCTCTTAGATATGCAGCATAAGTAAGATTTTCAATACAGTTGTCATTTTGCTGCAGGTTATTGCATTCATTGCTGCTCTGCTAAGGAAATCTGGGACAAGAGAAGACGTGCTTCGAATGAAACCAAAGTTTATTAGAGAGGTAAATCGGATGTCTCAAAATTAGGAAGTAGTTGAACTGGTTTCAGAATTCCTGAAGAGACTAAAATATTTTTGTTCTGTGTCGTGGATCAGTTCTGCCTCTGCTCGTTCCTGTGTTGCATATACTGTGCGTCATTTACATACGCTCGGCATCATATCCATATCTATCTACTTCATCTTGCAGCTGTCAGACACCACAAAACGTTTCGATGACGCATCAGTTCCAGCTTTCCTCATCGTCTGTCCCGGTTCTGTCCTTTACAACTGGGCAGATGAGCTTGAGACTTGGGGTTACTTCAGATATGGGTAAGTAATGTTTGACACATATTTTTTGATTTTTCACCCAAGTCCTACTCTTACTGGCAGTGGTCTCATTTGGTGATTCATGTTGGTATTAAACCCAGCTCCTTATATGACCTTATAATTCCAAACTGTGACGAGGGCAAGAACAACGGTGTGTGAATTCGGGTGTTCTGTTTCTGTCCACTGTTCTATAGTAAGCGGTTTCTTCAGTTATTCATTGTCCCCTTATGGTTACCTTTTGTCATTCCAGGTGTTATCATTTGACTGCCAAGGAGAAAACATTGGCTGATGTAAAGAAAGGAAAACTGGAAGTTGTCCTCACCACTTTTGACACCTTCAGGGAAAACTTTGTAAGTATCTTTCCATGATCTGTCTCATTATGGGCAGTTTGTCCGCAAATGAAGTCATTGTAAAATAAAGATGTTGTCAGTCATGATCTTGAGTCGTTGCTGAGAAAGAGAGAAACTGGGCAGCACTGTTGTTGTAAAGATGATCTGGAGTCGGTCTCCGCATTCCTCCCAGTGTCTTTAAAAGGTTCATGGTTTTCCTTTCAGGAAGATCTGGATACATACTCATGGAATGCTGTTGTGGTGGATGAAGCTCATAAAATTAAGGTGTGTGCACCATTTTATCGACAAATTCTGTGTGATTGTCCCCTTTTGAGTTGCCTTCGCTAGGATCAAGTGAATCACATTACCCATATAGAAGAGGAAGATCTTTTGGACCTGGGACTCCATAAGATCTGCAGCCAATCATCAAACTACCAAATGCTAAGAAATTCTATTGAGGGAGTCACTGCCCTTGCCATTCATTGTTTTGATGGGAGCTGCCTTCTTGCTTTCAAGGGGATTTCTTGGAAGTTTGCATTTGCAGATGACTACATGTATTTGGTAATGTTAGGCAAATTTGTAATTTGCATCAATCACATGTTTTGGTTTGCTGACCAGATCCAGCCCTTATGACAACTCCTCCAATCTTTCTTTCCAGGGCCTGAGAGCACAGGTTACAGAAGCTCTGAGAAGTATTCGGACCAAACGTCGATATGGCTTAACTGGTACAGCGCTGCAGAATAATATGACGGAGCTGTGGGCTATACTTGACTGGTGAGTAAAAAAAGCTGTGGCACGAGTTCTGAGAACATCACTATGCGTTATGTGAAGTGTGGCTCATTAAGTACTATGTAGCTGCATAGCTTTAATTCTACTGCTTATTTGCTTTCAGGGCCAACCCCAATTGTCTTGGTAGCTATTCCTCCTTTTCATTCCATTATATCAAGAAGATTGAACGAGGCCAGAAACAGGATGCTACCAAGAGAGAATTGGCCGAGGCGAGGAAGGGTGAGTGCTCATGAAGGGAAAAACCCAATTTCTACATGAACAAGATTTGTGGCTTTTGGTGAAAATATTACTTCCTTCTCTCCTATTTCTCTGTTCACTTTATTTCAGCGAAGGAAAAATTTTCAATTCTCCGTGCCAAGTGGATGATAAGGCGAACCAAGGCTCTGCTGGTGGACCAGATACCTAGAAAGGGTAAGTCACAAAATGTTCCTCATCCTGGCTTGTTTTTCTTGTGTCACAACCTCACTGATTTCAAATTCTGACACATCTCTCTTTCCTTTGTTTCTGTAGAAGATATTTGTGTATTGCAGATGATCAAGTTGTCTATTGCAAACTCCCTGAATTCCAAGCCATTGTTTATGAGGCCATTCTGGATCATGAAGATGTGAAACTGATCCTGGAAAAACATAAGCCTTGTCCTTGTGGGAGTGGAGACAGCAGGGGCACGTGTTGCTACAAGGTCAGTCAAAGAAAAATCCTTCCAGATTTTCAAGTCTTTTGTCGAAGCTTCTCTATAATGTTCTGAACTCTTTCGCTGCCATTGCTCGCACTGATGCAAGTGGTTGTCAAATCATAGTGGTACAAAAACGCTTGATACCTCCTAAAATTGGGTGAATAGCTGCAGTACTGCAGTAGGGCGGTCAACGTTGGGTGGCAACCTGTGATTTCTTGGCAATTATGGGTCACAAATGACCAAAGACCCTTCTTAATGAAATACATGTAAATTGATGATCAGGCTGTTCTTTTTTGTGTATTTCAGAAAAATAAGCATGGATATTCAATGCGATCGCTCACATTCTCCTACATGCATCTACTGCTGAAGGCAGCCAATCATGTCGCCCTGCTCATCCCTGAGAAAACAACAAGTGAACGACAGCAGTTGGCAGCCGAGGAGATCTGTGAAGTGGCATTTGAGAAATTTCCAGAGTTTGTCAACCAGGCACGAGAAGCATCATTCAGGACGCTTTCAGATCCTAAATACTGTGGAAAAATGAAGGTAAGGATGTCTTGATATTTCCTGTAGGAAGGGCACTGGAACTAGGACTGTCCCGCTGTTGTCAGGATAAGGAAATATCGGAAAACTTACAACTGGTGATTATTTTCTAGGTGCTCCAAGGAATGTTGTCCGTCTTCAGGAAGGAACGATCCAAAGTCCTGCTCTTCTCCTATTCTACTAAAGTAAGTATTGTTGAACCTCATTTTGTGGATGCCTCCAGCAGGACACCACTCTGTTAAGGACATAAATGTTTAGTCCCAAATTGGTCATTTCTATTCTTGTTCCCCTCTAATCAAGACATTTCTCAATTGAAGACAGCCTTTTTCAGCCACGAAGAACAAATTGAGGTATTCTAGTTCATTCATTGTGGGAATCAACATTAATTCTGCAGTTGCTACTGAATTGTGAATTGACACTTGTTAAATTTATGCAGATTCTTTTGAAATCACTTCTAAGTTCCCTACAAATACAGCTGGAGTCAGGAAACTCTTGCATCACTTTCAGCTTCTTGACATCTTGGAGCAGTACGTCTTAAGCAAAGGGTATGAGTTCAGGAGGTTGGATGGAAAAGTCAATGAGAAGAGGCGACATGAATATGTGAGGGAATTTAACAAGGATCCAGACATATTCCTGTTCCTGATCTCAACAAAGTAAGTGCTGGGCACTGCTGTGAAATTCGATGACCAATGCACAGTTAACTAAAGTCACATTCGGCCATGAAGACTTTGCTTCTCAAGTCTTCACTCACGATGGTGTGCTTTTGTCGCCTTTGGCTTTGTACTGGGTCTGATCCTTGAAAGTTTGTACTCAGACTTGTTCGTGTTCCAGGGCTGGTAGTCTTGGCCTCAACTTGACCGGTGCCAATGTTGTTGTGATCTTCGATCCTAATTGGAATCCTACACATGATCTTCAGGCTCAGGATCGGTATGTATTGACTTTCATACTTAAGCCTTCTTCTGAATGGTTCTGTATGGGAAATCGTGACTGAATAGTGCTGTGCTTTTTGTGAACACTGACAAAATTCAGAGTTCTGTGGTTGATTCGAAATTGGTATCTAATAAGCCAACTTTTGGTGCCAGTGTTTGCAGTTATCAGCCAGCTCCTTGAAAAGAGATGTGTTAGCACACAAGCCCTCAAACGAATAGGCCATATCTCATTTCAGGGCATATCGAATCGGCCAAAGGAGGGATGTCCGGGTCTATCGCCTAATCTCAACTGGAACCATAGAAGAAAACATGTACCTTCGACAAATATACAAACAGGTGAGTTTTGTACATGTAGGAGCCACATCCTGATTTAGGCTGTCGTCATTTGTCTGCATTGGAAGTCAGAGCAGCTCATCCCTTTGTTGTCAAGTAATCTTGGTATCTTCCCAAATTCCATTTTGCAAAATTCCACTCGTTTCCAGCAACTTGACAATGTGGCTGTGGCAACAGAGAATGCTCGACGGTACTTCGTGGCTGTTCAAGGGGACAAGAAACAGAAAGGTGAACTCTTTGGTATTGAGAACATGTTTTCAATGAGGTTGGGAGAGACTTGTCTGACAGAGGATATACTTGAGGTGAGAGAAAGGGTTCAATAAATATCTAGAAAAAATCTGAACATGTTTTACATGGACTTTTGTGGTTTGGAGGAACGTCGTGGAAGAGGAGTTCGTTCCTGTGAGTTTGTCCTTTAGACATCCTGAGATTGGTCCATTGGTTATGATTGTTAAACATACCTGTGTATGCAGTCTTGGAAAAACGCCAAGGTCATGGTATGTGGCTAACAGGTACGACCTGCAGTGACAAGTGCCCAAACTTTGTCATATTTGTGCCATGAACAGGCATTCGGCTTGAATCAGTTGTCTTTATTTTGTCTTCTTCAGAGAAATAAGAGGATTGAAACAGCCCTTGGTGGCCTTCAGGTATCAGATTACGTCCCTGTCGAAGATGTGGCTAAAGCCAAAAATGGTGAGTATTCGTAATTCACAGGTCATGTTGTCCGGTCTCCTAAAAACAGGGCTGTATGCCGCCGTGGTAAAAAAGTATTCTGAGAAGTTAAAAAGAGGAATGGAGTGCCTGGAGAAAACTGCCTTGTCAAAGAAAATCTGTCCATGACATGAACAATGGGTGCGACCAGGACTCAAACCCAGAACCTCAGAGGCAACAACGCCAGTGTTTCCATTGTGCAACATTTCGACAGACAGCCCGAATGTGTGCTTTATGAATAGGGCTTCCTCTGACTAACGGCCACAGAATAGACCATTCTCAAATTCGCAGATCTGCGCACTTCCACCGAAATCTCAACCAGAACCTCGATCTGAAACCGGCTGACGTGACACCATCCATAATTTGATTCAGCAATGGTCGAGTCTGATGCAACATATTCGACATCACTGTTCTGAGGTTGTTTGCATTACATCATTCAATTTCAGACCGAGGTTTTGGTTGAAATTTTGGCAGAAGTGCACAGATCTTTGTCGTTTAAGTCAATTTGAGAACAGTCTATTCAGTTGAGATTTTAAGTCATTCTGGTTCAGGACGAGAGACCTGGTTTTGAAACACCTGATTCTCTTCGATTACCAAGATGTCAGTGAATGTTGTCTTACCAAGAATCATCCTGTTGATAGACAAGAATCAGAAATTTTATCATGTCAATTTCTCTTACAGCTGAGGCAGACGACAGAGCTGGTTCTGATGATGAGATTTCTCTGACACCTGAATCGGATCTTGACATGGAGGGTTTGGAAAACGAGGCGGAAGGTGATGCTATTGATGCAGCAGTTGATTGCGTTGATGGCGGGAGTGAAAAATTGACCCAATTTACCCCTCAAGTTGCTGCGGAGGATGACGACGGTGACGTGATGTTTACAGAATTAAGTGATGAGGAGAATACACAGGACGATGATGCCAATATTTTGGACAGTTTGTTTGATTTGTTTGAAATAAGAAAGTCCAAGCCGAGGAAGAGGAAAGGGAATAGGGAAAATGAAGAGCGGAACATGGGTGTCAGTTCTAGTGATAACTTTCCAGAAATGTCTCCTGTTGGGAAAGAAAAAGGAGAATTTGGGGCCACTTTGAAAGGGAAGGAGGCACACCTTACCAAGAAAAGGAAAGAGCCTGAAAAGTTTTCTTTTATGCCAAAGAAGGCAAAAAATGAGGTGAAACTGAAAAAAACTAATGACGATATTATGGATTTTGATGCATTGGTCAAGGAATTTGATGATGCAGTTGAAAACGCAAAGAATGGTGCTATATCACCACATGTTAAGAAGAAAGGTGTGAAACGTGGTGTGAAATTTGATGTCAAGGTTGATTCTGAGCCAAAACCATCGACATCTGGAGTGACACCTGCAAAGAGCAGGAAGAGGATGCAGATGGTTGAGTCTGATGATGAGAGCCTTTCACTGGAATCAGAGCCGATGCAAGCCAAAGCTGGGAAATTCACTCGGATAAAGACTTCGCCAAATGAAGAACAACTGGCTTCTGAAAAAAATGCACGTGATGTTGGGAAAGGCAAGGGTGTAGGAAAAAAGTCAAAGTCTCATATTGGTGCTAAATGTGAAGTGAAGGGGAAGCAACATGAGGTGTCTGAGGAGACGCGAGTTCACTTGAAGAAAGGGATCTCTGCTTCAGATATGGAGGGCAGTTTTTCATCGATTTCTGACGTTTTCAGTGAGTATTTTCAACATTACGCATCATGTAGAAGATATGACTTAATGAATTGTGATGGTTGACCTGTTGTCTTTCATTGTCAGATTCAGGTCGCTTCACTTGGTTCTGTTGCCTTGCAATGGAGGTCTTTTAAAGCCCCACAGTATTGAATTTTACGATATTTTTAAAAAGTTAGGAGAGTGCACATAGAGGTCCCATAGCCTGGTGAAGGTCCCCAAAATGCTTGCCTGATACGAACTTCACAGAATCAAGGCCTAGTTTTCAGCACGCATTGGAAAAAACTGCAGGGAGAGCTCTAATGTATTCTGACAGAGCGTAGTACATTTTACACTACGCTGACGTCGTGTGAGAATCGCAGCGATGATTTGCGTTTTTCACATTCAACACAGTGGGGCTTTAAAGACCTAGTTTTGAGAAGATGGTTGTCAGTAGAAAAGGTCGTGCTGTCCTTTGCCAGACAGCAAAAGCTTCCTCAAAATCTTTGTTCATGACCTTGGAGGAGACCTTTTCTAAGAGAACTTTATTGAATATTGGCTAAGTTTCAACTTAAATATGCCGGATTTTCATGGAATTCAGTGCTCTTTTTCAGATCGATGTGGCGTTGTTCATATCCACGAGAACAAAAAAGTGGTTGGTGCTAGCAAGGCGGAGGACCACATGAGTAGATGTGCCATGAAGGATGTGTTTGAATTCAAACAATTTTCCCAGATGCAAGCAATAGAGTGTGATCCTATTGTAGAGGTATGTCATCCTTGTAAGCACAATGTAAAAGATTTTCGCAGAAGCATGCCGTGACAAATCTAAATCTTTGTTAATTTCAGTCAGAAAAGGAGGAAAGTCCAGAACCTGAACCAAAGAAAAAGAAGCCGTCCAAACAGAGCAGTAAGCAGCAGACGAAGAGCGTCATGACGCCTGTCCAGACAATCACTGTTGGAAATAAGAAAGTGTTCGTTGGGCAGACTCCTAAAGCAATACAAAGGTAAAGTCTGATCCAATTGTATGTTGTCGTGTTCATGTAGGCCTTTCTGTAAGGAAAACTTGATTTACATGAACAAAGTTTGAAGGTAGGTGCTGTTGAAAAACTGAACAAGTGTTCAGTGAAACCTCACTGAAGCAGACACTTCTGCCAGGAGGACACCTCTATCTATGGTCATGTCCTTTTGTTTTGAACTTGGTGATCAGAACTCCTCTCAATTGAGGCCTTTATCTGTCGTTTGCGGAGGTGTCCTTCATATAGAGGTATCAATATACTTCCAGCTTGACTGTTCAGCTTCTTCATTGAAATTGGCAAATGTGAGTTTCATGTGGAATTGTTTCTTTCCAGGTTGCATTTCTCTCGTATGGCTAAACATTATAACCTGTCGGAGATCGACTTTGCCAGGAGAGTTACCAACTCATCGCCGCTTGAACAGCAGAGGTTATTGAGAGATTTCTACACACATGAGGATTCGGATTTGAAAGAGGTTATAAAAGATCCTGAAGAAGTGGTCGTCAACATTCCTGAAGACATACCTGCCCCAAAAACTGTCAAGACAGGTCAGTAGGTGGTTACAGCCAATGTGAAATCGGTTATTGTTGAGGTAAAGTGGTTGTTACTGTTAAGATGCCTTGCGACCTGAGAATTTTCTTGCGCGAGTAGGCAACGTGGCCGTCGAAATATGGGCAGTTATCTTAATCATTTGTCTTAGCCTGAGTCCTGAGGAAACCAGAAATGGTGAACTGCCTATTGAAGGCCACCCCGAAAGAGGTGCCTGTAAATTGCCAAATAGGTATATAAAAAAATGATTTAGGGTCATGGCACCAAAATGTGAATGACGGAGATAGTGCGTTTTGTATTTCAGAACGCAAAGCACAATCAAGACCAAAGCCAGCAGTGAGACGAAAGAAAACAGTGCCGTCAAGAGGTAGAGGCTGTGTTTATGATGACAGCAGTTGTGATAGCTCTAAGGATGTGAGCGCAGGTGACAAGGCAGGCATTGAAAGATTACAGTCAAAAACTTGCAAGAGAAATGATGAAACTGAGGAAAAGTGGAATGCATTTCAAGAAGCCTATTCGGATTTTGTTGGATGTGAAGAAACAGATTCCAATGGAAGTAACAGAAATTTACAAAGATCAGAAAATTCTGATGAGGATAAGGCGGTCGAGATGTCAAGAAATTACAAGAGAAGACGAAGGAAGAAGTTGGCATGTATTCCTTCAGATGGTGAGGAAGACAATGTTGTGGCTTCAGGTTCTTCAAGTGCTGCTACATGTAATTCTAAAACAGCACCTAGCAATATTGTGTCTTCTGACAAGTCGAATAATCCGAAGATGGCTGCTCCAGCTCTTCAAGATAAGAAACTGAATGGGACACGTGTCCCAGATACCAGTTCATTTCTTGACGATCTGTTCTCTGCTCCAGCAAAACGGAAGGCACCTCCTAAGAAGAAACCTTCAGACAGGTTACCAGAATCATCGAGCATATTTGATTTATTCTAAATGCTTGCTGTTCTGTTGACCGTTTCAGTGTCAGTTTCAAATGTATATTGCTGATTCAGTTGCAGTTTTATCAACCTTTTCCTCTGCAACAGTAGAGTGTGAGCGTGTAGACCTTTTGTATTTTGACGGGTTTTAAATGTAAGGCACTGATTCAGTTGCAGTTTTGTCATCCTTTTTCCCTTCAACAGTAGAGTGTGAGCGTGTATCGGTAGACCTTTTGTATTTTGACGGGTTTTAAATGTAAGGCACCGATTCAGTTGCAGTTTTGTCATCCTTTTTCCCTGCAACAGTAATATATTTACCAGGAATAAATGTATGCTCAAAATCTGTGTTGTGTTCTCAGTCTTTTTCGATACAATCATGAAATTTATATTTCTTTGTGACAGATAGGAGGTGTACTTGGTAATGATGGAGCTTGGCACATCTTTAACTTGGCTACTGCGTCTATTTTCGTAGAGTGCTCGTGGTTGTTTTTTTGCCCACATTGTTTGGTTCACCTGTACCAGTTGTTGTGTAGAGTGGATGGAAAGGCCCAGACACGGAATTGTTTTCTAAACGTGAAATTTTGGTGTTTATGTGGCTTCATTGATCAGAAGTAGACCTATATGTATAATCGTCATATTACTCTTTCAGTTACCCTTTTTTGAATACGGAAACGACCTGTGACCTTCGTTGCCCGCCTGAAGGGATTTTCTATTTCCATTGAGTTGTTATTGGTTAAAACGACTTTCAATACATATTGACCTTGCCTTACTGTTGACATTGACATATCCTAGAAGTAGGGATACTTCTGTGTGTCTAGGTTTCCTCCAATGCTAGTTGCCAACGTCGTTCTTAAATGTGATTTAATTGCTTCTAGTTGTTGTGTTTCAGGTGAAGTAGAGATGGTGGGACCAGCACAAGCCCTGACATTGTTCTTCAACTTTTGGTGATCTACCCCTCATTGTTGCCTCACTATTTTGACGTGATGTTCATGTACATGATTCACCTGGCAACAAATATATGTAGACAGAGCAAGCACTTTCCCATAATTCAAAGGACAGCAAATGCACATTGATAAAGCTAAAAGCATGCAGTTCAGCGGGTGTCTATAAAACGAAGACCTAAGACCTTAGACCCACTATAAAACAAAGACCCTGGTAGCTATAAAACACAGACCCTACTAGAAAACGGAGGATTCACTGAGCAACAACTTAAACGGCAAGCATTTCGCTTGGACAGGATGTCATTCCCTAGCCAACAGACAAAAAGGGAAAGCACTTCACTTGGATAGAATGATGATTCACTGGCAACAAACAGAAACGGCAAATGCATTCACCAAGACAGAATGATTCACATTCAAGCAAAAAGAAAGGGCAAGCATTTCACCTGGACAGAATGTTTCACTGGCCAACAAACAGAAGGGCAAGCATTTCACAAGGAAGAATTCATCACTGGCAAGCAACAGAAAGGACAAGTTTTTCACTAGGATAGAACGATACTAACAGAAAGGGCAAGCATTTCACTTGGTCAGAATGATTTACTTGCCAACAAAAAGAAAAGGAAAGCAGTTCACTCGGACAGAATGATTCACTGGCCGACAAATGAAAAGGGTAGCACTTCGCCACCAGGACAGAATGGTTAACTGACCAAAACACTAGAAAGGGAAACATTTCACTTGAACAGAATGATTCACTGGCCAACAAACGGAGCATTTCACCAGGACAGAATGATTCGCTGGCCAATGAACAGCAAAAGGACAAGCATTTCACAAGGAAGAATGATTCACTTGCCAGCAACAGAAAGGGCAAGCATTACACTTGGACAATGATTCACTTGCCAACAAAAAGAAAGGGCAAACATTTCACCAGGACAGAATGATTCACTGGCCAACAAGCAGAAAGGGTAAGCCTTTCACTTGGACAGGATGATTCACTGGGCAACAAACAGAAAGAACAAGCATTTTCACAAGGAAGAATTATTCGCTGGCCAACAAGCAGAAAAAGCAAGCATTTCACAAGGAAGAATTCACTGGCAAGCAACAGAAAGGACAAGCTTTTCACCAGGATAGAATGATTTTCTGGCCAACACACAGAAAGGGCAAGCATTTCATTTGGACAGAATGATTCATCTGCTGACAAAAAGAAAAGCGGTTCACTCGGACAGGAAGATTCACTAGCCGACAGACACAAAGGGCAAGTACTTCTCCACCATGACAGAATGATTCACTGGCCAACAAAACAGAAAGGGCAAGCATTTCACTCTTGGAGGAATGATTCACTGGCGAACGAACAGAAAGGGCAAGCATTTCACAAGGAAGAATGATTCGTTGGCCAACAAAGAGATAGGGCAAGCATTTCACCAGGCCGGACAGAATGAATGATTCAGGCCAACCAACAGAAAGGAAAGCATTTCACTTGGACCTTGGAGGAATTATACTCACAGTATAATTCCTCCAAGCTTGGACGGAATGATGCACTGGACAAGCAACAGGGCAAGAACTTCAACTAAAAGATGATTTCTAGACACTTCGGTGAAAAATTTGAATGAACACAGTATATTAGTAAATGATCCGTGGCGAATCTACTGTATTTGAGAAAAGGATGTACATGTGATTTGGTATACTAGTACACGTACTTGGTAAATGTACAAAAGGTAACTTCGATGAGCGACCTAAGTTGCTCGGGTACTATGGGTTGTGGCCAGGCCCCATATTCATAAAACTACTAAAGTCTAAGTGGAACACTTATCCTTTGTTCAACACAAAAGATAAGCACCACACTTTGACTTAAGTATGTTTATGAATATGGGGCCTGAAAGACAGGAAACCACGTGAGGAATACCATTTACTACACATATGTATCATGCTTGGCAGCGCGGGCGTGATGTTTGGGCTCTTAACAAAATTACCACAGGCCGGTGCAGTTCCAGTATCTTTGCTGTGGCAAAACTACATGTCCAATCAGGCATGCACTGTTCGACACAGTCGATAGATTCGTCCTTTAGTAACTTTTTTTACGATGGGTCTTCTATTACGGAGTAGCTCGGGCGGTACATGTACCCTGCAGTCTGTGACGGTTGTCGTTGCGTCTTGGAGGCAGTGTGGCAGTGTCGTCTTCTGAAAAAAGAACTTGGGTGTTGGCATTTGGTTCCTTCTTTCAATCGAATTACCATTGTTTCTGATGTACATTTGTGCGGTAGGCCTAATCATTTTTGCTGCATGCCGAAGTACATCAAATATGTGTGCTTCTGTCGGCGTGGAGGAGAAAAGCAGTTTTATTCGGCGGAGTTGGTGCCGGTGTCCTCTATATGCGTTTCTGGGCATGTGTGTGAATGTTCTCCCTCATTGTACTATTGAACATGAGTCATGGTCTGTATCTGTCGATTGCGGATTGTCACTACGTTCCCAATACAAAGAAGAAAACACTGCAAAACGGGGAATATTGGCAGATGTTACACTGGGAGATTAAAAAGCCGCCGCTATTGTGGGTTAGAATCGGTAGCAGTTTAGCATACCGTACATCCACTATCAATCAGCCGATAAAAGCTTGACATATATATGGAAGTTGAACGGCACATTTGAAGTCGTTGATGCCTGGTGTTTCGGGTGACAGGGACCACATTCCAGCGCAGCGTTCCTCATCATTGGCATTATTTGGCTCACCCGAGCTCCATGCGCTGAAGAATGTACAGAATGAACCTGTAATACATGTATGTTTGGAGACAAGAAAATAAGGAGCAAAAATATGAAGGCCACTTCAATATAACACCGGATTCCGCTGCGGTTTGCGGCGAGCGTTTTCAGAGGGTATTTAAAGATAATATATCACGACTTCATTGTTTACATTCAATGTTTGTAAACATTAATGTTTACATTATGTTATGTTGGACTTTTGGGACATGCCAATCCACCAAAATGAATACTTTTGGAATCAACAGAATTTCTAAAGGGGCATGCCACCAACAATTTGCTCATAAAACGAAGAAAGCCTGGACATAAACAAAGAAAATATAAACAAATAATGAATTTCGTGGCCCGCGAAAATATCCGTGATACATTATCTTTAACCACTTCCATTGGAGAAAATCCTTCAGTGGTTTACCAATGCCTCTGAAAACCGCATCTCTCGCCGGAAACCGCTGTACCGGGCCTTTAAAGGGACTGGAATATTTCGGGTGTAGGCATACAGCGATAGATCAAATGGCAGTGCAATCTATTTTTGCCTTGATCGTGTTTTTTTGACTTATTCTAACTACATGAATGATATATTAAAGATAATGTATCACAGGTATTTTCGCGGGCCACGAAAATCATTGTTTATTTACATTTTTTTGTTTATGTCTGTCTTTCTTGGTCTTGCAAGTAATTTGTTGGTGGCATGCCCCTCTAGAAATTCTTCTGATACCGAAAGTATTCAATTTGGTGGGTTGGCATGTCCCAAAGTCCAAAATAACATAATGTAAACATCCAAGTTTACAAACATTGAATGTAAACAATGAAATTATGATATATTATCTTTAATGTATCTTTCGTGGCACTCGACGGTATTAAGTTGGTCAAATGTAATATGCCAGCTAATGTGCAAGATACAATTACATGTACATGTACGTGAAAGGAGTTGCAGTCATGAAAGGTGTTCTAGCACTCGCTGAGTGCCTTTTAGCGAAAAACGACTTTTCATGTACATGTACTTCACAGCCACTTCTGAACACTTGTCGGGTCGGCGTACATTAGCACAATGTTTTACGTACACAATCCATTTTGAATCCCCGTACTTCCAGTGGAAGGAAGAAATGTGGGGCGAAGTGTTGTCTGATATCAGCGACATCCACGAAATTTTAAAGTTCTGTTGGATGAATTCCTGGTTCAAAAGGAAAATGTAGTAAGAGAGCCTTCAAGAGAAAATCGGTTATTCATAATACGTGTATTTGAAAAGAGAATCGATGTCGGTACATGTAGCTGTTTGCCGAGTTGAAGAAAGAGAGTGTTGTGCCATAATATTTCCTTCTCTTTCATGGTGGGAGACGAAATTGCCGGTGAAGTCACCGTTACTATACTAGACCAATGAGTGAGCCTGTAACCCTGTTCTCGAGTATAGTTGGGCGTTTTCTCTATCGATTATCGAATAGCTCGGGAAGACATGCATCTTGGCAACTCCGAGTCTCGTCTCGGGAACCGGGCTCGGGAAAAGTCTCATACTGACTAAATCGGTGCGTCTGGCATGTTTGTCTGGTGTGTGTGGACGGTTCCGACGAATCGTAAATCGCCGATTTTAGATCGGTGGCGTACTACTGGAAAAGTTGCAATACCGGTACATGTATATGTAGGCCTAGCCTAAAACTTGGCCTGATCTGCCGTCATCGGCCTGGGGCAATGAAACCAATCATTACATGTATACATACACATTCTGCTTGTGATCGTATGAACAGCAATTGCGATCCATCCTTCTCGCAGGTTGCCGCCGCCTCAAACCACGTGGCTTTTTCACTCCGAAGGATGTAACAGATCGAATTGTAAACTTTACCTCCACGTGGACAGTCTGTAAATATTTCACATAGTTTAAGATTCGATAGAATGTGATGAACATCGTTGGTCGCTCTGTTTTCTCCCATAAAGTAGTACCACGCAATGAGATTGATCTCATGATTTTGCCTTTTGGGCAGCCTGGTAGTACTGACAGGCCAATATTTTAAAGTGAAAGTTAACTTAAATTTGAACCGCTCAATTAATTATGCAAGAAATTATTCTACTAAAGTATTCGACTAAATTCGAATCATTCGAATAAAGGATCTTACAGTATCCTGCTAGCTTTCGGTTTGTGATGAAAATGACTAGCCTACTTACCTGTGATCTGGCGGGCGTGATAAATTTGAAAATATGGAAAGATGGAAAGCATATAATTCTTGAAATCCCGATTTCTATCATCCTACATGTATTCTATCATACATGTAAAATTGTACAGGAGCGTTTCCGAAGGTGATTTAATTCGATATTTCATTAGGGCCATGCATGCAGTACTTGGTACTGACTTTGAAGTGAAAAAACTTAGGTCAGGTGTACCTACCGTATAGACGACAGGCAAAAATCCACATGCGATCCGATCGAATGCGATTGTGGTTCAAAAATCTTGCGTGTAAACGCCAATGTGAATTTTGGACCGCATTGGACCACCATACGACCACATTCAAATCTCGTCTAAACGCACATGACACCCGATGCGGGTCGATCGGATCGAATCTGTGATGTGGTTAATTGTCGTCTAAACGGCCCTTTAGTAAAGGGCCTGTTACACTGAGCTAGTTCTCAAAACGCCCTGCCCCGTCCTAAAAAATCGTAAAACGGGCTAGAACGTGTAACCCTTGGCCAAATAATGCCTCGATGTTGTGGAGCACCCTACCCGTCCATGAAGTTCGTAAAAAGACTGTAAAAAGTTGCCACTACGTCCACTCCGTTCGCACATAGTTTGAGCCCGTTCGGCAACATTTTCAAAAACGTACTGAGAACTAGCTCAGTGTGATGGGGGTATTAAGGTTATTACTAAGAAGGTTGCATAAACGTTTTCAACTTCTTGGGTTGTGACCAGAGGTTATACCACGTAGTTTTGCTTGTCTGTTATCATGGTTATCTACCATTTGGGGGGGGGGGAGGAGGGGGTGCATATATCTTGACACAACACACAAAATAACATGCATGGTATCTATTTTTGATGGTACTCACTTTGGGCCAAATCACTTGGTACAGTTCAGTCTTCTTGGATTCCGCCTGCACCATTCCTGTGCACTTGATCCCCGGGATGTAGTTGTAGAGTCGGCAATCCCTCTTGCCCTCATCCAGGATGACGGACACTCGGTCATAAAGACTGCTCCTCAACATGCCGTCGTAAAGGCAGAAGAGAAGGGCGTCGTCCACGTCAGCATAGTGCTTGATCGGGGTGTAAGAGCGTTTCGGGACCATCCCACGGCATTCATCGACGGGGTGAAAATATCTCGCGGACCCTGTGCAGCTATCCAAGATTGTCACAAATAAAAACGTGAAATACTTAAGCCGCTTTACCATGTTTCCAGCGGCTCATGAACTCTTTGGTATAAACCAAGAAATGCCAGAACCTCTACGTTCAGCGGCTGCTACTCTAATACTGCCTCCACTCGTGAATGGCACTTGAGCTAACCCCGACATGGTGAAATTACAACGTCATCGTATAAATGAATATTGAAGTCGGCGTAATCCTAGTCGTTACGACTTAAAACACGACTACACGATTTACATGTAGGCCTACGTGCACTTCCGACTATTAAGAGTCGAAATTATTCTGCGCCAAAGTTATGGCACTTTACGATTTGCAAACGTCTATCAATTAAAAGCCTTTTTATCAAGAATGTCTACAGCGGACTGCAATTCATTCTGGTAGTTGAAGCCGGAGTCGGGAAGCTGCGCAACCTCTCTATTGCTTGGTCTCCGCCCTCTCTGATCACCGATTCCGAACGATATCTTCATGGCTTTGAAAGGAACGGTGCTCTTCGATTTCTTTCGATGACTTAAAATATTAGGCCTAATTTTGTTCACGTCCTAAACCGCCAAGCAAAAGTTGGCACCCGATCATTTTCACCGCCCACGAAAATGGAACTTCCGATTTCCGCTCCTGGCTTCTGAGCATGCGCAGTACGCTACCTTCGCTGAGTTTGTCAACGCTGACATGGCTGAGATGGTCGTGCAAACCGCAGCAGACAGGATGCCGAAGCGAGAAGTGAAAGAAGGGAAAGGGCGGCCTAAAAAGGTAGCAAATGCCGACCAGCGGCTGTGGACTGTCCAGAAACATTATCGAAGTGGCTCATAATAAAGAAAGAACTCAGTTTTAAGACGATGAGGAGGTTGTTTGTGTGTATGGCATCATTAACATAATGCCGGACTGCGGAACTCGCCGCCGTGCCGGTGTAACGTCAGTGAATTCTGTGGTTTCTTTTGAGAAAAGACCAACTTGCCTGGCATACATGCATGTACCGGCCGACACCGTCATCAATGGTGTCACTCGTGTCGGATTGAACACTCTTAGGCGTGAATATATCCGCTAAAACTCCCCGGAATCGAGGAGAAATCTCGACTCGGTGAACTGGTTGCATCCATGTTGCTTTGACAATCAGCTGTCACACAGCTGTCAATTATCAGAACTTGCCCAATCAGTGATCGCGTAGTAAATTCCATAGTAATCACGTGACGTGATGATTGACAGGCGTTCATTCATCCTGGCGTAGCGCGGGAAAATGAAAACGAGGCTGTCTCGCTCGCCCCGGCGGTTTAGGACCACTTTAA
>NMRB01000564.1:55738-118594 GCA_002633025.1 Notospermus geniculatus
AATATTCTTATAGCAAAAACTCTCCTCTGCTTGTCAAGTGGAATCGTGGTGTAGTGGATCAGGAGAGTGCCTGCGATGCAGAAGCCCCCGGGTTCGAAACCCGTCGGAAGCATGTTTTTTTTCTCGTTTTATTTCTCCAAATAGAACCTTTTTTCGACAGTTTTTTATCGACATTTATGAGAAAGACACGTTTTCAGCATGTATTTAAAAATATTTTTATTGCATGTGGGTGTTAACTTAACACCACCGTACGGTGTTAGAAACATAACACCAAAAGTTGGTGTTGGGAGCTATTGGACACTCATAATCGGTGTTAAAGTTAACACCCATTTTCAGTGTTACCTTAACACTATATTTTTTACTGTGTAGTTTTTTTGTTTTGATTAGCGCACAGCGCCGTCTGTTAATCAGCGGTGACACTACGCTATGGCACAGGCCCTAAGTGAGTGCCAAAAGAACTTGTGACTGAGTCTATAGATCGATGCAACACATAGGCCTACATCTAGTTCAACGACATAGCCTGCAGAGACGTCCATTCTTGGATCATGTCTATCACACCGAATTTACGCTGAATTTGTTGACTTACAGCTTGTAGTTGGATACCACGCCCTTCCAGCGGAATGAAGCGGGGTGGGGGGAGGTTCTGTCCGATTCTAACAGAATCCACATATCGATCCCTTTCCAGTTCTGTTGAATGAAAGCCTGTATAAAATGAAGAGAATGAGATGTTATCAAACGCTGAAAGGGTAAATGTCGTCCTGGCCGGGTACAAAGATTACCCACACTGTAAAAAGTCAGAACGCGAAAAAATTCGCGTTCTAATACATGTACGTTAATTTGTCGTGTGTGGGATTTTAGCTATGTTGCAATGTACTTATCCTCCAAACATCGAATGGGTCATCTTTGTTGTTTGGAAATATTTAGGCCCCCTTTTTAAGGGTTTCACAAAATATGAACACTATTTAGAACGCCAAAACGCCTATTCTAAACGTTAATTTGTCCCAGATTTGAGAACACCATGCAATTTTGCGTTCTCAGAATCATTCTGAGAACGCAAAATTGATGGTGTTCTAGGCGTTTTGGCGTTAATAGTGATAATACAGATGTATGCCATCTGTTGACCGAACGCGGCGAATGTTACGAAGTTACATTGTACCGGCAAGCAGTTGTGGAGCGCGGGTAAACCGAAGGGGCCGCGTAGGGAGTTTACAGTCCTCGTGACGCTCCGCTAAATCATGAGAGCTAGTCAGTCAGTGTGATCTTCAAAACTCGTTGCTGAAAAGAGGTTGGGCAGCGCCCAGTCGTCGGGCGATCTCGAAGCCCCCGAACTGCAATGCAAACGTCTCTCCTTTTGTTCGCTGCTCTCTTCGCGGCATCGAACACCTGGATTGCCGTTGGCGTTGGCATTTTAGGGGCTCGGCGAAAACTCTGTTGGATGACTCTAGTTTGATCGGCTGCAACTCAACCTCGTCTTATCGACTACAGCGCCGCCCAACGTCATTCTCAGCCGACGACTCAAGTGATCTTGACGCCTGCAGAACCGCCCAACGTCTTTCTCACCACACACGAGCAGTATTCACATCACAACGACTAGAGATTATGAATTAAAACGTCATTGCGAATATACCGGTAACCAAAATAGGGAGGTTTAGAAATCAAACGATAAACGTAAACCTTACGGCAGCGTTATTTATTAACCTTGTTTACACTACATAAATGTCCGGGCTCAGCACGGTTTTTTGCGTTTACACCTATGAATTGCCGTGTCTAAATAAAGCCCGGGCTTTTAAAACCCATACATGCCGCATACATGCTCAAAAAGCCCGGGCTTATTTCAGACCCGGGTTTCGAAAAGTCCGGGCTTTTTCAGACAGGTGTAACCAAGGCTACTTTCGGTACAAAAATAACGTTGTCGTTGACGTTTATCGTTTGATTCCTAAACCTTCCTATCGATTTACAGGCCCTATTGCTTATACGTTCTCGTACGTACCAGTTCCTCTTTGTTCCGTATGTACAGCAGCTTGGCACCGATGCTTTCACAGTCTGCTACGGCCTCTGCCCATTTTACTTTGGCACCATTCCCACGAAGTCCGATGTAACAGGTCCCTTGGAATATTTTACTACCGGGTGGGCAAACTTTAACAGAAGAGGTTTAACATGCACTTGTATCGATNGAACTCTCACAGAATGGCTGCAGAATATGGTTAGAATGTTCAAGAATTCACAAAGAATCCCTCTCGAATTCCAAAAATGCACTTGGAATGTAGGCTACATGTACTTCGAATGTAACAGGAATTTCTCGAGTGTATATTAGAACGCCGCCAATGACCCCCGACAGGCTGCTGAATCTTGAATTTTCGTCAGTCTGAGCTCAACTGGCAGGGCATGGACCCTGGACCTTTTGGATTCTCCTTCAAATGCGATCAGAATGTTTCAAATGCGGTTGGAAGGCTGTCAGACTATTTAGAACGCAGTCAAACTATTTAGAACGCAGTAAGAATGCAGTTAGAATACACGCTGTTCGATATTTCTCCACTTGGAAAGCACCTCGATAGTTGAACATGTCCAAAACATTCTGACAGACCGCAGGAATGGGCCGGAACATTAGGAACGCAGTCAGAATGCAATCCGAATTTTTAGAATGCACCTCGAATGTCCAGGAATGAACTACGAATTGTCATTCCAACGACATTCCTGCTCATTCTGCCTCTAGGGTATTATTTTTTTCACAAAAAATGGAGGGTTTTCCACGAGGATGAAGAACCCTTATGGGAAAAAGATTTTCTCATTTTCTCAAAAGATTTTCTAGCGTTCTACAGGATTGTTTTTCTTAAGATTGTACCGGTAGGCGGCGTAGTGGTCCTCAGGGTTGATCCTGCAGGGGCCGGGTTACCTAGGTAGCCGTGTTGATCGTTGAATGAATGAGTAGAAATGAAATAGGTAACATCGTCTTTTAAATCAACTTGGTTAATAAGCTTGTCTCAATATAACCAAGTTGATTTAAAAGACGTTGTTATCTATTTCATTTCTACTAGTTGGGATAAACATGTATAGGGCCTACTTTCCGAAATATGAACGTAAATACACTCACTTTTGGTGACGTTAGACGGTACACCATTACCGACCCCGACTTTGCCTTCATTCCTGCACATCCGCTGCCTGGAAAAAAGTTGCGGTAGAGCCTACACTTCCGGTCCCCTTCGTCGTACACAACGGCGGTACAGTCCGGCTTCTCCAGCATGCAGTGGTAAACGCATAGAGTAGGAGCGTTTTCAGGGATAGTATATTCTTTCGCCGGCGTAACACCAGAAGTTATCATGTTCTTGCACTCTTCAATGTATCTGAATGTGAAATTTATCTCAGTTCCTAGAGAAATTTGTATGATAAAACATAAAGTCGTCAGAATTACGAAACTCTTTAAAATGTTCAGCATGGTGGTGACGAGTTGAATCAAAGGTTGCAAATTTGCTTGCATGAAAGAGCCACAGATTCAAGCGATGCTTGTAAAGAACGAACAGTATCCGACCATGCCGACTATAAATCCGCCAGTGCGTTTTTTGCCCATTTAAAATGGCGCTTCATTTCTCTTTGTTGACAGACAAATCACATCAGAAGAGCTCTATAGAGCCACTTTTTCATGCCGATACCGTTGCTCTTTGTGCATTATCAATCCTTTAAAAGGATCCTGTCAAAACGAATCTAGATGAGTTTACTGAAACATCGCACTTCCGGCACAGCAAAGTGATTTTTTTAACACGTGTCAGACCGATATCCCTTCGGAAGTCGTCGGTTTAAGCAACGTTTTGACCTTCAACACTTGTTCCACAAGTTTCCTGAATTAGCATAATTTCAGCCTTTGATTGCTATCGCGTCCGACACATCCACACGCTGGACTGTCTAGCAATAAACGGAAACTAATCCATTAAACCGCGTGCCCAAGACCCGTTGCTAAGATGTACAGTCTTTGACAAAAGTTCATCTCCACCTGATACCTTGAATATTTCAAATACTGCTGGGCCAATTTTAACACGGCTTGTTCCACATGAAAGTATATCTTGTTGGTCATATTTCTGCATCAAAATTTTGGATATTTGGAAATATCATAATTTTGTAATAGCTCGTCAGAAAAAAACACCGAAAGTCTAATTTTTTATTATACAATTTTTTTTGACGTTTGTTGCAATTTTGATAGAGTGGAACTTTCTAAGGATTTGGGGCTTTGTTTCATCAAAATATGTTCAGTGGTTGCTGAGATATTTGAGATTATCAAAAGTTTGATAATTTGAGATTTTCCTGCTTTTCAGGAAATTTTGATGCCATTAGATAAAGCTAACCTCAGAATATGGGTTTACAAAACTTTTGAACTTTTTGCGTTATTTGGGCAGAAATATTGCATATTTTTCAAAATATCAAAATGTTGATATTTTGAAAAACATGCTTCACTTCTAACCAGTTTACGCTAAAAGTTCCAAAACTTCATACTTCTACGTTTTTAGGTGAGCTCTGTCTACTGATATCAAAATTTTGTGAAAAATTGGAAATTTTCAAATTATCGACATTTTGATAATCTCAAATATCCCAGCATACACTCAACAGATTTTGATGGAACAGATCGCAAAGTCTTTAGAAGGTCCCACCCTATCAAAGCTGCAACAAAAGTCGCAAAAAAATTACATATAATGAAAATGTTGATATTTTGGGGGTTTTCTGATGAGCTATTAGATAATTACGATATTTCCAAATATCCAATAGTTTGATGCAGATATATGACCAACAAGATATACTTTCATGTGGAACAAACCTTTTTAATATTGGCCCAGTAGTATTTGAAATATTCAAGGTTTCAGGTGGAGGTAAAATTTTGTCCATGACTGTACATGACACTCTGTTGATTGGCACCATTTTCCCAATATTTTGGCACAAAATATTCAATTTCAGCATTAGCTGCACTTCACAGCAAGTGATTATCACGAAAAAATGTGCATGTCACAGTCGCTTATTGATGTATTATTCACAGCTTATTTACAGGCGTTCTATAATTCAACAGTCACCCATCTTTGTGTTGGTTTATTGTCCGACACTGGGCAGGGCTTGATACCAGTTCGATTTCTTTATAGAAGTCTCTACACACGCACAACAGAGCCACGATTTTAAGGCAAATTATCAGTTTAGTCAATCGACGACACTGCGATCTAAAAGCAAAATACATGTAATTAATTATTGACGTCGTCGTCATCAAATCAACGACCAGTTTTTGCAGTCAGTCTAAGCCGGCCATACACGATCAATATTATTGCAAATATGGGACCCAAAATAGGGGTATGTGCTTCTGGCATGATGGGTGGAAGAAAGATTGACAATAATATCGCCCATTTTGGTCCTCATATTGTGCAATAATATTGAACGTGTATGGGCGGCTTTAGGTGGGTGCGGTCAAAATGCTTGGCATGTGCCCATCTGCTGTTATAGCCAATCAGAGAGTGTTTTACGTCTCCCTAGGCCACGCACAACAACGCCCTGTCATTGGTCAACTGTGCCAGTAAACTATAGTTCAGCCACTCATTAACCAGTGGGGAAGAGCGTATGAGGCGCCATTGTTTCAAGTGCCTTTTACTCGATATTATCTATGATAAATGGAGAAAACCGGGTTTTTAAAGATTTACTTTTAATTTGGATAAAAGTGGTCTAAAACCACCTTGTTTCTAATTAAAATAATTGGAATTTGAAGATGTGATATGAAAGCTCTCAATGAGAGGAACACAATGCCATAAAAAATTTCAGTGAAAACTTGCAAATAAAAAAGTAGCGAAAACTTTACAAAATTCCTTCTGTCAAATGTGGATTTCACCGGATATTCTCGATTTTGATATCATCAGATAGCCAGGAAATTTTGCTAATCACATATTTTAGGCTCAGTCTCCTACATTGCATTGGTTTGGAGGTATTCAAGAAAAACTGCTGTCCATTTATTTTTTGGTATGAGTGTACACGTGATCACTGGCGTTTCATTTCGCGAATTCTCAGTGTTCTGATAAAATGACACTTTTGATACGTACATATATATTTCTCTTCTCACTAGCCGAACCTATTAATAGCTGCGCTTCCACTACAAAAAAGCCGGTATTTGTCCGTTCTTATTCTGCTTCCATTACAGAATTGCCGGGTTTAATAAGTCCGGTTGTATTAAAGGGAGACATGCGAAAAATATTGCCCGGCGGGCACGAGTTGTCTGAGTTGTAGCGCCGTCTGTTAATGCACGGTGACACTACGCTATATCACAGGCCCCTGTAGAGCTATTAGTGAGCTTAGAACACGTATCTAACCAAAAACACTAGTTTGTAAAAAACACACCCCGAGCTCACGAATTTATGAGCTCGTGGTGTGTTTTTAGATACGTGTTGTGTTTTTTAGATACGTTTGGTTAGAAAAGTGTTCGAAACTCACTGATAGCTCTACAGGCGCCTGTGATATAGCGTAGTGTCACCGTGTATTAACAGACGGCGCTGCAACTCAGACAACTTGTGCCCGCCGGGCAATATTTTTCGCATGTCTCCCTTTAAGATCGCTTGCGACATTGCGCATGCTCAAAGGTACCAGAACAATACGCGGTTCACTCCAAGTATCGCCATCTGTAGCCGAGCATACTAACCTCAAATCCAGTAGTGGAAGCGCAAGCCTTGAAATACGGTACCCGGTCTTATTTTAGATGCGGTACTATTAAGACCGGATCTAAAAACTGTAATGGAAGCGCAGTAGACTGGTCCCCTGTCGTACCGCTCCGTTCCTCCACTACTAGTAGTAGTGAAGCGAGAACTACGACAGGGGACCAGTCTAGAAGCGCAGCTAATATTTCCTCGACAAGCACTATACTGTTCATTTATGGTGCAGGAAAGGTATTGATTCATGTAGAAAGTGGGATAATGTGGTTTAATAATTAATCGTCAAGGACACTGTCCATGTCATCACTGACTGGTTTAACACAAGAGCTTCCGATATTCAGCGACTGTATCCTAATGCTGGCTGCAGACTGCCCAATTTTCCGGCCCATTTGTGCCTAACGGACATTTTCCTTGAGGTTGCTGGCTTGCGGCCAGGGCCGACCGCACAAAGTCCGATAGTGCTACTGGCGCCTATCGGCAGTTAGTTACAATGCATTTACCCATTAACTACATGTACACCGCTGATAGGCACCAAGCACTGTCGGACTTTCTGTGCGGTCGGCCCAGTTGTGGCCATGGTGAACGCGGAGTAATTTTACCGCCATTTTCCAGTCCGCGTCGACCACGTACTCCCAAGAATAAATTAAAATAATTAAAAATGCTTTTTTGGGCAAATTGAAAGAATCTATCATCGACACGAGATAGAGGCACCAGAGCTAGCTCAATTATTATTATTATTTATTTATTCGTGCAACGTTAATGTATACAAAGTAACAAGTAAATCGGTGCAACGTACATGTACCGTAGGCCCACACATGCATGTGCGGTGTGAAGGTGCATTTGGGCTTACATCAGCGATGCATTCAAAAGTACAAGCCAGCCAAGAAAGATACGTAATTTATTAAATAATACGGAGTTTGAGATCAGCGACTTATCACGGATCCTTATACGTATACGGATAGATTTCTGTACAACGATGACAAATTTTGTGTACATTTCGATCCGTACGTAATAAAGATCCGTGATAAGTTGCTGATCTCAAACTCCCTATTAAAGGTGCTCTAGTTCGAATTGTAAACATTACGGTGTGCCACCTATTGTCAACTTCTGGTACTTACAAATCAGATAAAATCGAATTAGATCTCGCCTTTCACAACTTTTTGTTTGTTTTTGAGCGTAAAACATAAATATATTTCAGTTACAAGAATATTTATCAAGATAGATATAAAAATAGATAACATTAATGTTTTGGTATACACGGTGCTGCCACCTGTCCGAGGAAAAATAACTATTATAATCAACCATGTAAATAAACAAACCGTAGCGTTTACAATTCGAACTAGAGCACCTTTAAACTGTATGAGCAGAGTAGTGTACAATTGGTTCGGGAGGAGAAAGTAGCGATGCGGCCACAACCAGCTTTCTCTAAATATGGAATAAATTTTGACAGTGGCTGTTCATCGAGCACGGAAATTTTCACTAAATAAAATTTGTTTTATAGGCACTTTCAAACCGAATATTTGAGTGTCTTGTCCAAGTCGATAAGTTATCCAGTATATTTCTGCGTCCGAGGGGTTTGATGCTCTGCATTCATGTTGATCCAAGGACAATTACGGAACCTCTCTCACACGGACTGGCATCTGAAATAAGAACATAAGATTGTGTTGCCGCATGAATTCCCGACCCGGGCACTTCGCCACATTTTTCTTTAATGATTATGCAGTTCACATTATAAAATATTTATACCTGAAGTTATCATGAAAATCAAACAAATGCAACATAAATGAAAAATTAGTTGGGAAAATGGTTCCGAAAGTGAACAGCCCCTTTCAATATTGTCAGAAAATTCAGACGCCTTTGGCACAGGCAGCGACAGCGATCATCATTGCGGACGCCATCTGTGATGTAGTTGATGTAGTAACAGTCGCCTAATAGCAAGCTGCCTCCAGGATCCCATAAAGCCTAGTTCACACTGCAGGCGCGGTGCGATCTGAACAAAGGATTACAGCCTTCTTTCCGCATCGCAAGTGTGAACAGCTATAGGCTTAACAGTGGAAACAATCAGGCGCGAATCGCACCGCAGGTGAACTAGGCTTAAAGGAGCACGATATTGGATCTCAAATGCATTATTTGACTGCCGACGTAGAGGGAGCCACCTAGCGGCAGTATTAAAGACGAAATACAAAAATGCATTACAAAAAGTACGTAGTATAAAATCGGGCCAATTCGCCGACAACGCAGGCCTTGCCTTTTGAAATTTCCAGGAGAGCAGTTGATAGCGCTCCTAGAGTCTGCCAGGAGAGCTCATCACTCTCCAACCTCGCGGCGCCCATAAGCCATGTAAGCTCTCTGTGAATGTTCCCCGGGGTGTATTCATCCACCCAACCATGGAGGTATACCTCCATGACCCAACGCAGTCCCTGGGTTGGAGAGTAGCGCTGTGGCGCCGCCTGTCGAGAAAAATACCGTGGTCCTTTAAAGGGATGTTTAAGCACCAGAGTAAGTAGGCCTACGTCTTTCCAAGTATCATCGAACCCTTTGGCATACTGTTGAACGATGTATGTGAAGGCATAATTTTCCATTGTTTTGATAATTGGACGAAAATTTTAACACTGCCATCGATGCTAGATCGCCATCTTGAAATGACGTCATCGTCGGTGAGCTGGCTGGTCTATCACGTGACGCGAACTTCTTTTTCAAAATGGTATTATTTGCAGAAAACAGTATTTATCTTGTCGAAAATGAAACAGAATAACTTTATTATTACTTTACATCTACTCCACCGTTGCTTGTATCACTCTATACCTTTATACACCTATCTTCAACGATCTATATTGTAAGCGTAGAAAACGAGTGATGGGGCGACCGCTTCACAAACAGAAGAATTTCTTCTGTTCACTCCGCGCGCGCACTACCTTTCAAGATGGAAACCTAGCAACGACACTAGTGGTGATATTCTCCGATATCGCCACCTAGCGTCAAGTTTGCCATTGTACCTGACAAATATATTGAAGAGGAGAATCACAAGAGGCGTCATTGAACTTATCTCCGGCTACAGGTACAGCGCAGTATTCCTTCCTACCGCTGTTGTTTGGTTCGCCTGTACTCCAAGAGCTGAAAAACGAGGAAAATTCATTCACAGCAGTGAAAGCATTGCGCTGAAAATGCGCATCAATTTCCTGTTATTTAATATAAAAAAGACCAATTTTTCAAAAATCTGGTTTTGTTAGAAAGATTCAATTTCCTTGATATTAACTGTGGCCTTTCATTGGATAAAACTGGCATTGCTGAGACACATGGGATGACAGCTTTTCATCCGCAGTGGAATCTCATGCAAAATCTCACTTTTTCAGTGAACTTCACGTGACGTCATCATTGACGTCATAATTCGCACGTCAGCCATGTTGGACGTCATTTGAAGCTACGAATGCGTTGGACGTGACGTCCAACATGGCGGCATCTCGTCGCGGCAGTGACGTCACAATCGTCGCTGCACTTCCTCTATATCAAGCCCGGGGGAGTTGAAGGGGAATTTGTTGACTTACATCGTGTAATTAGATACCCCGCCCTTCCAGTGGAATGAATCGCGGTGGGGGGAGGTTCTGTCCGATACAAACAGAGTCCACATACTGATCCCTTTCCAGTTTTGCAAAATGAACGCCTGGAAACCAATAGAAAAACTGGTGTATGCAGCTAATGTTCAGGCAGGTTTCGCAAATCTGACGAAAGACGAAGTACGAAATAAGAAATTAGTCTTCACTTACATTGTAAGGAAATGATTGGTACCGCAAATATCGCCTGCTGCAAGAGCGTCTTTTAGCGTATGACGTAAGACCGATATACATGTAGTGACGGTGTATATTAAACTTTGCAATTTGTCTTCCATTTCTACTTCGTAGATGCGAAGAGGCCGAAATTTCAAAATTCAAGATGCATCTACAGGAACATTGTGATATCAACCATCTCCAGAAATACATTGGATCCTGGGAATGATGTTTAATTTCGTATTTCGTACTTCGTGTTTCGTCAGATTTGCGAAACCTCACTCTTGTCGCCCAGCAGTCGTACCCGAGAAAGAGTCGTGCCCGAGAAAGACATTGGGCGGCGTTGTTGTAAGCATGATCTGAAGCGCAGCTGACATAACATTAGATTGAAGAGTTTGTTTAGTTTTGATCACACCAAAACGAGTGGACATCATAACACTTACAACTTTGTAACAGTTACGTTTGTGGATATGATACAGCCGGTGCGACAGATGTTTCTTTGTAGGCCTACACATACACTGTACACCTACCAGTTCTTCTTTGTTCCGTATGTACAACAGCTTGGCACCGATGTTCTCACAGTCTGCCACGGCCTCTGCCCATTTTACTTTGGCACCATTGCCACGAAGTCCGATGTAACAGGTCCCTTTGAATGTTTTGCTACCGAGTGGGCATACTTTAACATAAAACGAAACACAAACATTTATCGATAAATATCGTCTGTTTAGATTTCATCACTCAAGCCAACATTATTTGACCACCGACGATTAACGTTGGCGTGATGTGCCAAGATACAGGCCTATTCCAATAATAATCTTACTTACCCTATAATATCCGTGGCAAGGATGTGAAAATGTGAAAAAAGTTACACCAGAAAATGCCATGGTGATGTACTGTCATTTCTATGGCGTACATGTAGGTTCGGGATAACAGTACTCTTCAAAATGTGCACTTTGATTTATTGTTACCGCTAATAAGATTTCTGCTGTTAGAAATTTCTGATAGGAAGCAACGTCTTTCAAGGGTTTTAAGTCGATGTTACGGCAAATAAAACAATCGAAAATTCCGAATAATTCCTCTGTTTGGTATTTTTGTTGCCATGCAAAGGATCCAAAGGGAGACGTAGTCCAATCAGCGAAGGCGTGGGCGGGTCGGACGCTGAATGGTGTAATAATAGGGATGTTTAGAAATCAAACGATAAACGTAAACGTTAACGACAACGTTGTTTTTATGATATAAAATCTGGTTATTGTGTAGTATGAAGTAAAAGTTTACGTTTATCGTTTGATTTCTAAACCTCCCTATTATGCGTTAGGTAACGTTCTGCGTTAGGATCAGGAACATTGTGGGTCAATGGTGTAATATGAATTGCTTTGGAAAAACTAAGATTTATGCGTCGACTGTAACATTATGAATAAGGTGGGTCAACGTATAATGTTCCACAAGTAACTAGAGAGTTTAAGATAATAGGGAGGTTTAGAAATCAAACGATAAACGTAAACGTTAACGACAACGTTTTTGTACCGAAAATGCAATACAAAATTTGGTGAATGTGTAGTATGAAAAATAACGTTATCGTTTGATTTCTAAACCTCCCTATTATCATCCCGCTAACTCTAACTCTAACTTTATCGTAATTTTTACAGTGCAAATACATATACGTCTAAAATAGTGTTAGCATTCAGTGTACATCGTTTACGGACGATTTCTTCAGAACTTTCCAGCGTGAGTGTAACACACATTAGGCGTGTGAACAGTTGGCCTACGTGATACGAACACATACATGTACATGTATACACTCACTTTTGGTGACGTCAGAACGTAGACCTTTGCCGCATCTGACGCTGTTTTCATTCCTCCACATGTACTGTCTGGTAAAATGTTGTTGTAGAGTTTGCACTTTCTGTTCTCTTCCTTGTACACAACGGTGATACAGTCCGGCTTCTCCAGCATGCAGTAGTAAGCGCATAGAGTAGGAGCATTTTCACTAATAACGTATACTTTCGCCGGGAGAGCAGAAGGTATCATATTCTTGCACTCTTCAAGGTAACGAAATGTGAAATTCACCTTAGTTCCCAAACAAATTTCTATGACAAAATTTAAAGTCATCAGAATTACGAAGCTCTTTAAAATGTTCAGCATGGTGACGGTGAGTTGAATCAGAGTCTAAATAAAAAGTTCAACCCGCCAATAATGCACAATTTTAAGCGGTGCTCCTGAAAGACTGGTGATATCCGACAATGCTGACTACCATCCTCCAAGCAGGTTCGAACACACTCCGGATTCCCCAGCGCATGCGTACTTTATCTTTCGCGATGTCTTGATTGTCACTGTAGGGAGGATGGCCGTGACTATAAAATCCGCCGGTGCTTAAAATGGCGCATCAATTCGCCATGATGACATTTTTGACAGAGACCCCATCCGAGGAGGTTTAGAGTCTTTTAGTGTCATGTCGAGTGCCGTTTGCCATTTTTGGATTTTACATGTAATCCAACAATGACGGTATTTTTGAAAGGATTTAAAAATCCTTTCAAATACCGTCATTTAGATGACTTCCTGAAAGAACGCGCTTCCTCTAACAGTGAAGCGAATTTTTTTGAATCGCGTCTGGTCGATATTCCTTTAAGCAGATGCCAAACAGAGTTTTCACCTTCAATATCTGTCCGACAAGCTTCCTGAAAGCATGATTTGGCCTTTAATCCGTAATAATACGTCAGATCAGCATGACTGTCAGACAAAGAACTAACTAACCGATTTTGGTGGAGTGCATTCGCGACACGTCGCAGCAAATAATGATCGTAAACTATAATTGCACCTCTCTGTTTATGAATTATTTAAGCTCATTTACTGCCGTTAAAAAAATTCAGTATTTGCGTTTGAATTCCCAACAAATAGTCGTTACTTAAATGGCCTGTCACACTAAAGTAGTTCTCAAAACGTCCTGCCCCGTCCTAAAAAAATCGTAAACGGGCTAGAACGTGTAACCCTTGGCGAAATAATGCCTCGATGTTCTGGAGCACCCTTCCCGTCCATGAAGTTCGTAAAAAGACTGTAAAAAGTTGCCGCTACATGTACGTCCACTCCGTTCGCACACAGTTTGAGACCGCTCGGCAAAATTTTTAAGAACGTACTGAGAACTAGCTCAGTGTGATTGGGGTATTACCAGTCACCATTGCGTGGTTTCTGGAGCAATATGATACCCCACAAACCTGCGCGCACTCATTCCCAGTGGTTTCTGGAGCAATATGAAACCCCACAAACCTGCGTACACTCATTCCCAGTGGTTTCTGGAGCAATATGATACCCCACAAACCTGCGTACACTCATTCCCAGTGGTTTCTGGAGCAATATGAAACCCCACAAACCTGCGTACACTCATTCCCAGTGGTTTCTGGAGCAATATGATACCCCACAAACCTGCGTACACTCATTCCCATGCAGTGGTTTTTCGGGAACAATACACTGGGAAAAAAATCCTAATCATGCTGAGTACTTTCGGGGTACTACTTTTATCCCTGAGACGGGGTGGAAAGGTGCTCATATTGAGTAGAAAGGTACTCATAGCGAGTAGCAAGGAACTCCAAATGCAGCTCCTTGCCCCGATGAGTACCTTTCTACTCATCTCACGGATAAAATGACTGATGAGTAGTCCAAAATACTCAGCATGAGCGGGATTTTTTTTTCAGTGTATGATACCCCACAAACCGCTGGCACGGTTGAGGAGAAAATTCAAGTATCGTTAATAGATGACGTTTTGACCAATCACAAACCAGTATCACGAGTTGAGCAATAACGTGGGAACCATCAGTCAGAGCGCTTGTTACTCACTCATGATTATTCTGATTGACTGAGGGAAAAGGTCGGGGTTAGGGGTAGCATTACAAGAGAATGTGCGTCCACGATTTTGCATCTGAACGCCCCCAACGGTTGCAGCCCTCAGCAACAGTAAAGACCTCTATTCTTTTCAAGACCAGGGGCCTGTTTCATAAAGTGACTTCAAGCTAACGGTACCTTTAACCAAATGGAAAATGCATTGCGTTAGTGGTACCATTAGCATAAAGTCACTTTATGAAACAGGGCCAGGGGCCATATACTCAAGGTGTATGCATAAAACAAACTAAGGGCATACTCAGCTAAGGGCAACCCTTAACTAAAGTATTTCCAGGAATTGTGGTGTCAGCCAATGAAATTTCAGTATTCAAGGGGTTTCCCAGATTTCTTGAGTGTTATACTTAAGGAAGGTTTCTCAAATGTAGGCTGCATGTACATGAACATGACTGCAGGCAATGCTGTAATGCACATTTTAGTATGTTAGGAACTGTGTAAAGTGGCTATTAACGTAGGAAAACAAAAAAGAGGTTACCAAATTTGTAGGATAGAAAGAGGATACATGGTCTGTCAAATCAAAATCCTTGGCACAGTTCAATGTTATCCCACCCTAGCCTAGCACATAATTTCCCCGGCCTATTTGGCTAGCATGCATTAAAAAACAGCATGGATAGCATATTCCAACCTGTGCCTGCCACAACTGTGAAGTTAAGGAGTCAGTTAAGGGAACTGTGACCACACTTAGAGTTAAGGGTGATTTTGAGGCTTTCACTATTCCAAAGTAGCTTTCTGCATCTCCCTTAAGTTAAGATTTCCACTTTAGTGGTGGTTTGAGGGAATCCCTTGGGATTTTCATACTTAAGTAGTTTTATGCATATGGCCCCTGGTCATTGCGCCCAGAGCACCCACTTGTTGGTTCAAGGTGATTGACTGACGACGCAAGCCGATTGAGAAACGGCATGGCTAATTGATCGCTTTTTAGCTCGGTATTCAGATGAACAATTATAATAAATGAATAAAACCTTTTTTATTGGAGTTACTGCTTCTGCCGTTATATTATTAAAAACATTTATATAGCACCATATTCAAATAAATATTTGCTCTATAGGCCTGTAGCCTACATGTACCTGTCTCACTTTAATTGATGATGGCTACATTGTATTGACCACACTTCCTTTCGTGCATGCTCCGTTTTTTGGGGAAAATTTCACTAAAAACAATTTCTCTACTCACGAGCCCAACCTGTATTGACATATCATCAAGTAGCTTATTGTGGACTGGCTGTCCATGTTTTTTCATGAAAGTAGGCTACATTTATCTATTGATTCACATAGGAAGGACTCTTCATGTCATCTCTGTAAAGTACATGTAGATTCATACTTTGCGTTTTGCGATTTGCGCGTGTCCGTTTCCTATATGCGAATGCGTGGTAGAAAAATTAATTTTATTGTTGGTACCACACATAAACATAGGGAACAGAAGCGCAAAGCGCAAAACGGAAAAGCATGGGACTGTCGTACCGTACTGAAGTAGTTCTCAAAACGTCCTGCCTCGTCCTAAAAAAATCGTAAAACGGGCTAGAATGTGTAACGTTGGCCAAATAATGCCTCAAACAAGTTCTGGAGCACCCTTTCCGTCCGAGCACGTCCATGAAGTTTCGTAAAAAGACTGTAAAAAGTAGACACTACGTCCACTCCGTTCGCACACAGTTTGAGCCCGTTCGGCAACATTTTCAAGAATGTAGAACTGGCTCAGTGTGATGGGGGCATGAACTGGTTTTACTCACCTTCCGATTGCAGCGACTGTGTCCTCCGTGAAGTTGAGAGCATGGAAGTCTTTTGAGTCAATAACTCTTTGGTGTGTACAGTACCTGTACCTGCACACGTACATGATCTTGCTGCACGGTGAAAAAATGAAGAAGTGTTGCTGCAAACAATGCACGTTCCATTCACAATCGGTGAATAAATCCATTGCACACAACACTACACGGTATAGGACACTTCAAACATCAATCATTGCCATGGCTTACATAAAACGTGAGCATTTTTTTCTACATTGCTTTTATTTCAATTTTCATTCTCATCAAAAAATGATACAGTGAATACTTTGGTGTATCTGCAGAATTTTTTTCCAGTTAAAAGAACCTTTCTTCGGTACGAGAGGAAGGCACTCGATATATAGACTAAATTATATATTTGAAAACAGAACCAGCCAGCGGCCTGTTTCGTAAACTGACTTCAAGCTAGTGGTAACATTAACTTAATGCATTTTCCATTTGGTTAAAGGTCATTAGCCAAAAGTCACTTTTTGAAACAGGCCCCAGGACACTATATGATAAACTTCCACCTTTAATACTTCCTCTCTTACACCAGTTCAGGTTCGGCTTTTCAATCAAGCAATTGGAAAAACGAGGCAAAGCCAAAAGGTTCCACTTGGCACTCTAACTACCCATTGGTATAAAAAAGGACAAACTAACCTGTGCTCTTATTTCATTTAATGAATAATTACATCCGTTAAACAAAACCTATAGGACAGAAATGAAATAAATAGACAGATGTAGAAAATTTACAAAAATTAAAAGAACACAATTAATGTTTTTCACAGAGACAGAAATCTCTTGGTCCGTTTTTGTTCCGTTTTAATATCATGGTTACATATGCACTAGAAAAGGCTTTGGGTAGCCCAGTTCATGAAACAGAATCGTGTTCAAATCAAGCAAACAAATCAACTTTTCTTCGAAACAATAAATGTGGTACACAAATCATGCAGAAATTCCTGAAATCATAGCAGTGTTCAAAAAGATCCAATAACAGGAAACTAGTTTAATCATCCAACTGCTCGTTTACAAAGCTATTTGGGCTCCCACGTTCCCAGTGTCATGGGAGGACTCTTCTAGACCTGAAGGAACCCCAGAAGGTCAAGGTGAAGGCCAAGGTCAAAGGATCAGGCCAAGGTCAAAGGACCAGGTCAAGGCCACAAGCCACTCGTGCTTGCTCCAATGAGAACCGCCGATACAAATCACAGTCATCGGCGGAATATTAAGTTCTAGATAGGCCCGACTAATCCCCAGCCATCATTCCCAACAACGTCAACCCAATAAATTCTGNTTAGCACCTGGAGAAAACCTAAGATATTGGGGAGAGATTGGCCTCTCTACCACTGTAATGTCCATGGATCAAACCTGTGACCTCACTGAACATGTGACCTCATTAGTGGCACTCCGCCAGTCTAACCCCGACAACCCGAATCAGATTGTCGTGCTGGATCACAAAGGTCAAGCTAGCATCCGAAAGATGAATGCTAAAAAGAAACCACTGAACTATGAGTCATGACTCTTACAGGTAGTATCCACCACTTGTTGTGTAGAAAGTCACTGAGCTGATCGTTGTCACGACAACCAACATACACAATGTGACGGGCACAAACAACATGATAACATGTTTGGCCCCGTATAACAACGTGTCATCTGGTTCATCGTCAGACTCACTCCCGCCGGTGCTGGTTCGGTCACCTGAGGTGGTGTTGTTACCTCGTGATGTCCTTCGTCCACTTGAGCGATCATTCTGTAAAGGAACAAACAGGGAATGATAATGACTTGGAGCACTGTCTTCTTTGTTCTATGTTTGTTTCAATACTTTTCCGTCAGGGCCGAAGCCATAGCATTGTGAGTCCTGGTGAGGATGGAAGAAGCCATATCAAGCTACTCATGATGTTCCTCAGTTGGATAGGGTCTTTCACTTGCCCTTACAAAGGCACAAGGTACAAGGCACCATGGCTTACTGTCCCATGCAACGGACTGAAGAGCCACGTATGATTAATCCCTGAATGGCCCGGGATTCGAACCCGGGACCTGCAGCTTGCTAAGCGGACGTGATGTGATAACCACTAGGCTATCAAGTCTCAGTCATGGTTAGAAACGGCACTCAAGGTTGCCTTAGCATTTTGAAGGATTGGTTGGAAAACGGGGGTCATTCACAGGTCTATTCTTCATGTTGCTCCTATTCATGTCAAATACCATAACCAATCTCCAGAGCTAAAGACAAGGGCAATTCATTGCTAAGTTTCAATAAGTGCTGCAGTAAATATGCAAGTGGGGCATGCATCAACATTCCATGGTGCTGGAGCGGCCTATTGACATGCAATATTATTGCACAATATGAGAGGATCAAAATGGGCAATATTACTGCCCATCTTTCTTCCATCAATTACGCCAGAAGCAAATGACACCCATTTTGGGCCCCATATTGTGCAATATTACATGCCTTTTTTACAGCTGACAAACATGTGACCTTGAAGATTGGCAAGGATTAAAAGTTGCTGGTTGACCATACCAAAACAATACAGGTCACTTGCAATGCCATAAGCCTTTTTTTGCTTAACAAAAACCTGTCTGATGGCTCCAGGAAAGCCATACACTAATGGCCTATACACACGATCCAATTTTTCAATCCAATTTTTGGGAAATTCAGATTCCGGGCCTATTGGGGCTTCAATGTATAAACCCGCATGTAGGCCTTTATTGAGCATATTCAGAAAAATTGGATGAAAAATTGGATCGTGTGTATACCGTAGGCCTTTACTTGATTGACAGGAGACCAAGAAACCTGCCACGAAAAGTGACCCTACCAGCTCAAGTATAAGAACTCCATATTGGTCTCCTCTCGAATGTCTGAATTTTGTATGTTCCAAAAAGTCAGTATCACTGAGTAAGGTTGTGTACTCCTGTTCCTCCTCAGTCGGGGTCAGCAGACCTTCCGTGCTAGCAGTTTCATTGACAGAGGCACAGTTCATTGTTACAGTTATGAGTTAACAGATTTCCACGGCTATTCCATAATCAACATCCACACCAAAACAACCCGAGAATATCCACAACGTACTAGATCATTGCGCCAATTCATTCTTTCTGAACCATCACGCTGAAGCAGGGGATATTAGCCGTGGTTACACTACATAGAAATCCCCGGGTTTTTTGACACCCGGGTCTAGCCCGGCTCTGAAAAATCCCTCCTGAGGCCCGGTGCCCGTCAACACTACTCTAATTTTGTGACGGGGACCTAAATTAAGCCCTCCAAAAACCGTTCGAGCTCGGAGGGGATTATTACACTGCGTTTTTAACAGGTGTGGACAGAAAAAACCCGGGTTCGACACGGGTTTTTTATGTAGTGTAACAAGGGCTTATACATCTAAGAAGAATGTGAGCCACACACCACTGCACACAACCGTTTCTGATGTTCTGTGACATTTCTTTTGGAAAGCTGAAGAAATCACCCACTCCACAAGCAACTTGCCACAGAACAAATGTACCAGAGGAGATGTCAGCTCTAGCTCCGCACTCAATGAAACCAAATGTCAGGATACCAGCATTAGGAATACCACAAGCCAAGTTTTCATGCCAGAACATGCCCTTGTGAACAAAATATTAAGATGCTAGGAGAAAGCTACCCAGGGATGCTGACCCATAAGTATGATCAGAATATTAATGTGAATCATATTAGCTTCACTGTCGCCAAGAAATAAAACACGGACTGAAGTCTATTGATGGACCATGAAGATAATTTGCCAGGAGACAGACCCTTGGAAAGTCTTTCCAGCCCAATGGATTTGATGACATCTTCCGTGAGTGTCGTGTATTTCAACATTAGGCCTGGACAGGGCTCGAATTACACGGCGGCAATCGACGGCATTTGCCGCCGACAGCAATGTTTTTGCTGTGGAATGCTTGCTAAAACCACGGCAACGTTTTGCCGCCGAAGGATTTGATGGAAATGTGGCCGTAAGCCACACAACGCTTCATCGACGAAACACAGACCTTGTAATTTGCGTTGACACCGACTTGAGGATAGCTTTCATGACTTTCACAAAGTCCTGAACTTTTGGTTTTATTTCTCTGGGATGGAATGAAATCGCCTCCAAAACTGTTTGGTTGGATTCCTGATAAAATTTCCTTTCCACTGACATAAAGTTTGCCCATGTTGGTCATTTCTTCGAAGAGATATTTAGCCCTACTTGATCTGGCTTCGCGCCAAAAACCATGCAGACGATCTCCATGAAGTGTGTCACCTACGATGTTTCTGGTCAGTTAGTCTGACCTAACATGCCTAATGAGCAGAAATAAGCTATGATGGACACTGTGAGAGGCTCAAATTGGGTCTTTTGTTCAATATTCTGTTGATTTCATTGCATAGGCCTACTTAGATAACCATTTTGGGGCCAAGTTATCAAGATAATTTTGACTGAGCATGCTGAGTGGGAAGAAATCGCAATCAGCCAATCAGAAAATTGCCTGCTTAAATATGGTGCTGTAGGCGGGAAAATTTGAATTCACTTGAGAGGCCTTTCATATCAATGGGTGAGATTCAGCTTTTTGGCACTTTTGGAGTATTTATTATATATTGCCATACTGTGGTGCATTTTACACTTCAAAATAATTGAAAAATGCTAAACAAGAAGGCCCCCAAGTTTATTTCCAACCTTACTGCAACAATACACTACAAGAACAAAATCTGTCATATAAAAACATGCAGGATATGTTTATTCCACAGTGAGGCACCCCATGACACGGGAGGACAATCAATAGAATGCCTTGGAGAGCATTTCCTACCACAGCAAAAAAATGCCATGGAGAGTAAAAAATTGGGCTGAAAATGCCGTGGAGAGTATTTTTTACCAAGGCATTTTGAAAAAAAAATGCCTTGGAGAGAAATTTGTTAAATTCGAGCCCTGGGCCACTTTTCTGAGTCTTTTCTGAGTCTTGTGTCTGGTGGACACAAGACAACACATCAGAGATATTTGGAGATATTCTGACAACACCATGAATCTTGATATTCAAACTCATCGAATACCGGGATACCTTTCAAAAAAACGAACACAAGATGGATTGATCAGACTTCTCTAAATGTGCCCATCCACAATAAATAATTTAATAAAACATGCAATTGTCCTGATTAACCAGATGGTTTATCCCAAAGTAGCCTACCACAGCATTACGAATATTTTGCCCCTCCCCCACCAACGTCTCCCCACAGAACACCAGGCCACCTACACCCCGGGTCAAGATGACAGTCTGACATTCCCAAATAATATAAAGGCCTGTGCGATGGCTTGACCAAGTTGCCTTTATCTTCCTCAGACATTGTCTCAAGATACTTTAGTATAATGACTATCATAACATGCAATCATTGCATTACGAAGCCAGCTCCCGAGGGAATGACACTGTAATTATCTTAACAGCTGCCTCTAACATGACTACTTGTACCATCTTGAGATGAGCAACTGGAACCAAGCCACAACCCTGATACCAGCCTTGTTCTATCAGATTAAAAATGCAACACATTCGTCATTGTGTGATTGAGGACAACAACAGATTTATGATGATATTGTATGATGTATGGAATATTGTAATGATCTATGGATGAGATGATAGATGCAAGACTTTTGAATATTTAAAAGGACAGAAAGAACTGAGCAGATAGCAAAGAGATTCCCAGTCTATAGCTGGCTGGGAATGGCAATTCAGCCATCTGCCCATGGAGTGGTTGAGCAGGTCCTGTGAAGGAACAGACCGATATACGCCTACGATGTACATCTCATGACGACGTGGCTGAAGGGTTCATAAGGTGAAATTCTAAGAACACATTCTATGTCGCCAGAGTGGTGCAGTGCAACTACCAGCACTGACTTGTCACTACAGAGGACATGGGTTCAATTCCTTTGCACTCCACTCTTATGTGATACTGAAAGGACAACTCAATCTTGGGTAGGATTTCTTCGGAGGAGTCTGTCTCCTCCTGCATGATGCAAACCACGGAATACTATCCATAGAGCCAGCAATGCCTGTACTTGGGTGTTGATTCAATGAACAGTCTGAGCCACGGTATCGCACCATTTAAGAACTTCTTAAATGGTGCGATATCCCGGCTCAGATTGTTCATTGAATCAACTCAATATCACTCTGAGAGGTGATTCTCTTGATATGTTCCAGTGATGTGGAGAGAAATTGATGTGTTCACAAGATAGAAGAGGCACTAAAATGAGGATGATATTTCATCATGGTATTAAGACCGAGTTGGATCAATAATTCCATGTGGTCTGCACACACTCCAAACCGGTCTCCAGGCCAGAGTCGGCGGTGAACCCATGAGACTGGAGGTGTGGCATGAATGTTTGGCTCCCTGAAGGGATGGCAAAATCAGATAGCAGTGGATTAGTTCAATACGACAGCGTAGAGCCTAATCAATGTAGAGTGTCGTTGACAGGAATGTCGGCGATGGCGATATGTATGTGTAGCATCATTCCAGAACTGAGACTGGCAGCATCGTCCAATGGACTATGCCACAGGCCATTTCCACAAGAATGTGCGGCCATATCTTGACCACATCACATGACATGGCAGCCAGCTGCTGACAACCACTATATCACTCCACCACAGTCAACACATCAATCCAAACAAACAGGCAAATCCAGTTTCTTAGATGATGCAAATCTGCCAAAACACAAAACCAACGGCATTACATAAAGACGACAGTCATGAATTACTATTTTCTCAACATCGGAAGAACCCCAAGAAGGAAATGCACTGAACAGTTTGGAAGGACAAATCAAGCTCCAGCAGTTGAAATGTACATGTACAGTACATGAATCATCATCCCAGGGAAAACGAGGAAACAGAACGTCCTGAGCCGAGCACCAGGTGTGTAATCCATCACCGTCTTACACGCCTTCCATCTACTCCTTAATGGTTTAATCCATGTGAATTTAATTGCAAACACTAATTAGTCCAATGGCATCATCCCACCGAAACTAATGAGCTGACTGCCTCGTAACATCACAGGCGCTATGCAATAGCATGATCACATTAGTCCGATGTGTCACATAGAGCAGGTTCTACGCTGTAGCTTATGCTAGCAGCCGTAGTTTGATCAGGCTAACAGCCTGCAGAGTCATCACACTCGAGCTAGCGCTAGCGAATTATGACAATCACCATGCAACAGCTCAGACTCCCACCCAGACATGAGTCACCAATTCAAATATTCCGAGACGGAGCTCTGTAGTGGATGGACGATCTACCAATAGTAAGACAGTTCAACTGGGTTTGGACCATTACAAAGATGAGACAATCGGTTTACACATTTACAAGTAATTTGGCCTGTGAGTGAGAAAGACTTTTTAACAAGATTTGAATTGTGGGAATTAAAGGACAGGAGTGGGCAAACATGATATTGATAACCTAACTCAATTCTTCAATTCCAACCCATTTATCTGCACAAGTCAACATCCAAGTCTTAGTTGCGGCTACCGGGTAGTTTGTTTGCAGAAGTGAAGGTCAAAGGTCACATCAGGTAAAATCATTTGACTGTACATGTGCCAATAAGCGACACACAGACTGACCTTGAAAGGTCAAGGTCAAGACATGTTGGATAAACTCTGAAAGCAGTGACCTCTATGGTTATCCTCTTGACTTTCAAGGCTTCCTTGGCATATGAAATTACAATGTACATTTCATATCAGCCTGACATGCCTGAGCTGTTCGATTTGGGCATAAGATGTTACAATATTTCGATGAACAATATCTTCATGCATATTACAATGTAGGTCATGCTGAAGCGGGATGAAAATGCAGGTGATGTGCATGTGTCATCTAGTACATGATGCAATTGAAGATCCATTCGTCCAAAACTGAATGAGAAAACAAGCTCACCAAAATGCAGGTAGGTCATAATTGCCTTAGCACAGCAGGGACAAAATAGCTGGGGGATGCAAAGCCAACAGAGGGGTAAGGACAGTTTTTTATAGCTGGTCATTCCCTACATGTAAGTCAATTCATAGCTGTCAGGCTCTGCCAAATTTACAAAGCAATGACTGAAATAACCTCCCATAGCCTTGGTAGATTCACACACAGTGACAAATTCCCACTTCCTATGATATTGGTGCATCTCTCTGTAACTCCACATTCAATAAAAACGAAGCTAGCTTTGGCCCAGCAGACAGGACACGGTGCATGATGTTGATATCACCCTTGCTCACATCAGGTTATTTTGAACACTGGTATCGAGATGGGAGTTTGCAAATACCATTGTTGTAAAGTGTTGGTGTTTACTGTTACCCACAGGACTTGGCTATTTGTGGGTCAGGGTAAGGATTATTATTGGCATGGTGACCACTTCAGAATCATAATATAAAAATATATTTTCATTTCATTTCATCCATGTGCAATTTCCTGGTGTGAAAAGGGTGATCAACCTAAAACAGTTTTAAAGTTACCTACTGTATTAACAAAGTCAATATCAAAATGATCAAGATTTTCCATTGAGGAATTCTGGAACAGGGGAAGTTGACAGGTGAGGTGAGGTGAATATGTAGTGAGTGTGGTTGCCTGGCTTTATCAAACATCCACAATGCATGCATAAAAGCCATGCACCACTCCTTAATTCTCTGCATTATACATGGTACCAAAAATATTTTTGATGGTACACATGTAAATGGTTAGATGTATTGTAATTTCAATAGTACATGTATGTGCGAGCATGAGGCCTGTATTCTATATAGTTACTATAGTTAAAGAGAGCTCTTGCAAAGTGCGCATCAGAATTATATGATAGCAATTTTTTCCCCACAAAAGACACATTTCTTGGATTGGCCTTTCCAACAGAAGTTTCATACTGAAGCAACTACATGTATGATAACCCAATGTGCAGGAGAATGAATAAAATAAAAGTATTGTAAAGCGACTCACCCTCGTGCTTCTCCGACTTGACCTGTTCTGATCATCAGCTGCAACTTCTCCATCAGCAGCACTACTCTGTGTTTCCTCTCTGTTCCGAGGATGGGCCTCAGCTGGAGTTGGCCTCATGTCACCAGCGGCAGCGTTCTGCATGATGAGTGGAGTTGTAACACCAGATTCTTCGGGTTCGCTGCTGCTACTGCTCTCCACCAGGACCTGATTGGGATCTAAATTACTAGATATCGCATCCATGAGGCCAGGCTACCATCTACGGGAGTATCGGAAAGTAAAGATGTTAAAAACCAAGTGCTATTGCAGGGTACTGAAACACTGACGGCTCTCTCACCAACAACACTGAATGACAGACCCCCAGGAATTACGGACTATGCTGTCCTGTAAACAAAAAAGAAATAGTGGTAACTATTTTGGTAAGTGCTGTGAAATAAAACTTTGGAAGGGTTTCTAAATCTATACTACTTAAGCAGGTCGTTCTCTCTCCCAAACACTTTAAGTGACACCAGTACATTACTTTGTATAAAAGCTGTACACGTTGTTACATGAGGACCGGCACCCCCACTCCTAAAGTACAATATGACACCAATAAGGTTGCTACAACAAAGAAAAGAAACCCCCTAGCATTGCCTGACTGTGTCCCAGACCCTGTGTTCTTCTACACGTAGGCCTATCGGTCTCGGATGCTTACTCACTCTCCAGTGACTAAAATGAAGATAGCACTGAACTTGGATAGGAACCGTGGCACAGTGCCATGGAGAATCTGAGACAGTTACTGACACGGACAAGAGATGTACAAAAATGTAGGCCTAGACTGTTACACATTCTGGCAGAGCATGCAGAGTGACACTGGCTGATTGCCTCTCTCTCCAGTCCAACCAGCCACCTGCAGGAAGAGACTGGTATACGGTAGGCAGGCCTTAACTGCATAATCCCCCACCACAGGGACAGGGTCAGTATATTAGGGCTATTGTTAGGGTTAGGAACAGTGTTACTGTTAGGGTGGTGGGGATATGATGCAAAAATGCCGCCGGGACTGGAATCATGGCATGTACAATGTGTAGCTAGGCCATGTTTTTGTTTTGTAGGCCTAGTGTATCAACATGAAAGTGTACTGTGTATGGATGCCCTGGATGGAGAGATACATATGTACTTATGTAGGCTAGGGAGGAAGGAAGGGAAGGGAGGGAGGATAGGAATGACTTTATTCCGCATAATTTAAGGACTATCTGGCAATATCTACTGTCTATAGTTAGTTATCAACCAATAAAGCTCATTAAGCCTCTAATGAAATCGGTACAATTAGAGAATTGAAAGATTTTGTTCCTCAGATTTCCTTACTTTTTCAACGATTTCTTCATCTGTCGCTTATGATTTGAAAAAAATTTCCGTATGAGGAAGTGTAAAATTTCTAGTTAGTTTACAAACTAAGGGCTAGAATAAGATAGAATATTATTCTAAAATTCCGTTCAAGTGAACAAAACATGCATTTAAAGCGTATATACTACATTTTTAAGGGATTAATTGATTTTCCTCATAGAGGGCGCTTTTGATTTCCTGCGTGGTATAAGCGACTCAAGCCGGCTCGTGCTTCAAATTTTCACAAATTTTGGTCCAAAAATGGAAGGCAATGTCTTCAAAAGTGGCACGAAGAGAGCGAAATTTGCTTCCTTTTCGACCCCTTCCAACACAAGTAGAAGGAGTGGAGTGAACTTGTTCTCTTCGAAGAACAGATCATCGCTTGCAAACAGGTAGGCCTAGCTGGCTTCTTTTTTTGCCCTCCCTCTTGGACTTCCACTTGGTTGGTTTTTTGGCCACCCTGCCACCCTGCCTGCCTGCCTGCCTGCCATCCACCAGCACCACACTCATGCCAGTCATGTAATGTCAAGTGCAGTTCACTCCCACCCAAAAAATCCACTTTTGGTGGTGCATGCTCATGTCAGCTCGTATTGTAATTTCTGCTGATGAAATTTGTCAATTTCAAGGTGCAATAAACTAATTTGTAATTTGTAATTTGTCAGACAGATGTGCTGAGGAATGTCTGTCTTATTTCTTACTACTGTATAGTACTGTTTCAGATAACACTAAAACAGCCATGGCCCATGGCAGCGTGTAGGCTTACCACAATACAATACATCTACCGGTAGCTAGTCTCTGTCTAGAACCAAGCTCCACTGTTGTCCCCTCACCTCAGTCAATCTCAATTCCATGTTCTTGGCATGTATTTATTTCAGGAGTATCTCCTTCAATAGATCTGTACAATCATCCTTCATTCTTGAAGAGACACCACAGCACTGTGTTGAAAGTTTTGGAACTACCCTGCCTGTTCTCATCACGGAAGCTCTCACCCTCGCTGACAGTAGGTATCACAGCTGAAAACTATGGAAAGATACTGATTTAAACCTTGTCCAGTCTAGTTATTGGCATTATTATTATTGACTTCAGCATCTGGTAGTGCACTTCTGCGGACTTAGGTCCATAGTCCTTGAAATAGTGTTTGTCTGGGATTATAAACCATAAGATGCTGTTGAGTTCAACAAACCACTTGCAGCCTTGTGGTGCCATTTATAACATACTTTATTCCAGGAAATGCCCAGATCAGTGTTGTCATTGACTCGACTGAATGGGCTTGGCTGGTGTGTGGAAGACGTCTGTTTGTTTGGCGGTATAGATCAAACCAGTTTGGAAAGGTTAGTAGATTCTCTCTGTCTCATTTAGTACATGTACATTCTCTTTACTGAGTGCCAACTGTGTTCATTGTGCAACATTTCTGATACTGTAATCTTACTTGTTCAGGCTACCCAGTGCAAGGAATTAACACTCCCAGCAAGTGACTTGGACCATACAGCAAAACTTGTGACAATCCTAACAAGCCCACAGGATCAACACGTCACTGCCTGTGTGGCTGTCTCACCAGAGGGGATAATCCGTTACTGGCCGAGTATTTCACACGAAGGCTCTTTTGCTGAGATCAGTGCCGATTTGAAGGGGGAGGAATGTGCCAATCTCATCAATCTAGCTCCATGTGGATGTATTGCTGCCACGACAACAAGCACTCTTATTCACCTTAGTCCTGCTGCAGGTCAGGTAAGTGTCATCAACTTGGTATGGCCACCTCCACTTCTGATGTCATCCCGTGCACAATCTTGATTCTCCAAGTTTACTCAGCACAGAGATGCATGTAGATAGATGCATGAAATGGAACTGGGGTCTTCATAGCAGATCTGACTTACTCGGGTTGCCTTGACTGGAACTTATCATTGTATTTTCTGCATTATATTTCAGAGTTCTATAACATGTCGTGTCCTTACCCCTGGCCAGAGCACTCTCGCAGGCCTCGGAAGACGGATGTCTTCATTCATATTTGGGACACCGTCAGCTCAGGCGATCGGAGCTGTAAGTATCACAGACTGATGTCCATAAATGAATGTTAAGGATGAACTGGCTGTTGGGCCAGTAACTTACTCCATCAAAACCACCAAGTTTGAGTATATTTTCCATTGGACAATCAACATTGACTTGAGTTGTAGATTGGTGACTAAAACTCCATACTTTGAAGCCACAGAAGACATTGAAAGTTAAAAGTTGTGTTGTCTCCTGTTTTCAGCCCCTCCATCAGCTCCTTCCTGGAGAGGCTTTATCCGACACGAAGCGAACTTTCTACGTCCTTTCTGGGACCTTCCTCCAGAAATGGGTCATAGGTGAAAGACAGTATGAAAAGATGTTGTACCAATGTGAGGTGGAGAAACACATGAGGGATTCCATAGCAACCAATCTGTGGATGGCAGACGCATCCCATCTGCCCGATCTTCGCTTCTGGTTATTAGACATGCAGCCGATCACTGGCGGGCTTGCTGTACTTGGGTCTGTAACGAACAAGGCAGCTTCAAATGAAATGCATTATGTTATAGGTAGGTTTTAGCAAAGTGGCTCAATAAACTGCAATGATAGTTGAAAACAAAATGATTGATTCTGTCTTGAACAGTGATGCTCCTTCATGGGCTTCACCTGCCGTGTTACATTATTTGAGTGTCCTGAGTTAATGGCATTTTGGTCATATATCATGTCATCTATTTCAGCCTCCATTATGACGGAAGGTGAAGAGATGCCAGAGGCAATACAACGCTGCATTGATATTGGATACTCTGCAGCTTATCAAGAGGAAAATGAACAAGATTTACTGAGTTATCAGTTACTGATTCCTGATCTTGACAGTGTGACTGGTTTCTTCTACAGTGCTGTTCATATTGTGGCAGTATCAGGTAAAACAGTAGTCTTGAGCATGACAGGATTTCATGTACTTTAACTTGTACCGCTGGTTTCTGCTTCTGTCATTTTCAAAGAACATAGAGTGTAATGAAATTTTGTTCATTATCACTCACCTCCCTAAAGACTGCCAGTTGTTTTAAAATTGACGGCAGAAATTTTCAGAAATTTTTCTTTTTTCAGTCTATTCATCAGGTCAGCCGGCAGACAGGGTAGAGTTCCTGTCACCAGGGGATCGTCTGCTCGGCACAGGAAGCTTCAATGGCCAAGCTGTCTTCTTCTCCAGCAATCATGGACTTGTTGCTGTCAAGCTACAGCAGGAGATGAGGTGAGGGAGATGCTGCAACTCTTTCAGCATCAGTACATGTAGGTACTGTTTGACTGGTGATGTCTAATTTTGACAGTACCGGTACATGTATTTCGAAGGAATACCCATATGTGACCCGCTCCAGCAAAAATAGGCGCAAACACCTAGACCGAAGTCTTATGCAAAATTTTTAATCTCACTTCAGTATGATGGAGGAAAGCTCCGCTGTCCCAGAGCCGTCACAAGCTGAGGTCAGTATTATCGTTGGTTGTTCATGCATTTGGCCTTAAGTCCATGTCACGTTATTCCTCACCATCTGATGCACGATGTTTCCTGAGTAATGAAGACTTTCTTTGGAGGGGGATAACTGACCCTCCTTTGGCTTGAAGAGTGACTGGATTACAGTGATGTCTTCTTTCTGTTGACAGACATCGGCCATTGGTAGCATGATGAAAGCCGATGGAGTGAAACAAAACGACGACTGTGTGTCAAGGTTGAAGTCGGCCATCGTCAAGTCAGTCCAAAATAAAAAGGTATGTCTGGCATCAAACTCTTCATCTCGTCTTTGAATACCAGGTGGAAGGTGATAATCTCTGTAGGATCATCTTCCTAAAATTAGACTTGCGAGGGGTCAAAATTTCAGAGGAGGTTTGCTATTGTGCTTTTACAGCAACAGATATAAACGTAGCACATACATGTATCTCCACAAAGTTTCAGTCTTCAGTTTTCCTGCATCATTATGGTAAACTCTCTCGACTTCCAGCAAGAGGCACTTGGTATCCTCCAGGAGATTTTCCCTGTAACCATCCCTGCTGGTCACAATTCCATCGTCGATGTCTCCATATCTCAGATGAGTCAGGACATGATAGATGACTTCCCTGTGGCTGATCCGAGGTGGGCAGAGGCAATCCCAGAAGGTGAGTCATTGAGGATGATGTCTGGATCCCTTGGAGTGATTGTGGTCAGCCAGGGACTGGACTGGAGCATAACATGATTGAATCTAGCTTCTGGTTCTTTGTTCCTGAGCTTTCTTCATCTCTTTTTTCAGATTCCACATCCAGTACCAATTCACTGATCATCCAACACCAGCTACAGGACAAACTGAAAGCTCACGATTGCCTCTTGACATTCCTGAAGGAGACAGGGTTGTGGAATCGGGTGAGTTGATGTCTGATCCCAGAGTCTGCCTCTTTAGAAGGTTTCTTTGTTTGATCTCAATCTGGTCAGTGGGCAAGGCAGTCCGGACGGTGGTTGTGCAGGTCTTTAAGGTAAATATCAACACCAGGTGCTCTTTGTTTACAGATGAGCACAGTGACAGTTAGAGAGAAGCCCATGAATACAGAGAGACTGCTTTGTGAACATGCTGAGAAGATAGTGGCGTCAGTGGCGTTGAGAAATCTTCACAATAAGTAAGTTAATGATGTCTTTATCGCATAACACTCTATGTATGACTTGTGATGTGATGTCCATCTCTTGCTAGTTTACTGAGTCACTGAGTCTGGGATTCCTGCTTGTGAGTTTGTCATAATGGCCCTGAACTACTTTAGGACAGAAATCAGTGCTAAGTTTGCCAAGTTGTCAACTCTCCTGAGTGGAAGGGTTTGTGTTGATACTGTGGCTCTTGGGTACTGCAACAATGTCGTTATCTCAACTTCGTCACAAATTCTTCAGGAATGCTACAATTGTTGATGCCGTTATTCGCCGAGTTCTGCAGACAAGGGAACCAGAGGGCGTGTCTCCTGATCTTACTCCACAAGACTTGTTCTATCGACAGGTAAGCATGTGAAGAAGTTGGTCAAGCTAGTGCAGTGATTTCATGAAAAATGTTCTCCATGATGGCCATTCTGCCCTCCAGGGCTGATCGAGGTGGCAGTGGTGTGATTCGNGAGAACAAGTACATGAGTTGGATCTATGACATTCAGTTTGGAAACTTAGCCAAGGTAGGTCACTTGTTTTGCTTCTAGTTCATGAATTCATCCTAAGGCCTGGTCTAACAGTCTTCTCATGTGTTTGCTTCATTCTTGCAGGCTCATCAAACTCTGAAAGAACTGGCATTGGCTGAACAGAAGACCCTGGCCAAGAAGAAGGTAAGTTTGCATTGCAGGCTGAAAAGACCTCCAGATTCTGGTACCTGCTGAACTGGGCATAGCAATGATAATCGTCCCTAATTGGATGTCAACCTTCTATGCACTGTTCTACTCGGATCTCTGTCTCCTTACCTTACAGACCTTATTAAGCCTCAGTAAGCTGGCAGCTCTGGGATCACATGACAGCCATCTGCTTGAGCCAAGTATTGAAGGTAAGCAACATTTCCGACACATGTTGAACCTTCCAACATACGTCAACTCGAACGGTTGTAATGATCAGTGTTTCTGACCTTTGACAGATGTGGTTTTACTGGTATTCCTGCAACTTCTTTGGGTCATTTCTTGTGTTAGACTCCACTTTCGATACTAGCTCTCAATCTCCTGCTGCAGTAGGGGCTTTAATCACACCCTTGTCACTGCAGACGTCAATCAGGTCCATCACTTGTCGATTGATTTGTCATTTCATTTCAGAAATAAATGATCAGCACTACTTGACTGAGAACCAGGAAACTTTGCCTGAAGGAGTTCTTGATGTAAGTCTTGGACATTCTTCTCATGTCTACTGGATTTATGAAATCTTTCATTAAGTCAGTGTCCATTTACACACGAGTCCCAGTAAAATGCCTTGAATGTGCTCCATATCCCAGTAGTATGTTAAGTTACCATCTGCTTTCAGGCTATTGGGATGGACCCGGACAACATGAGTGTAATGACAGTCCAAGAGGTCATTGCTGTAAGTACTTCATGCTAGAAATAAGAAAGTTTGCATGCAGGGCTTGTGCTATTGTGAGCAAATGGCCAACATACTGAAGCTGTCAGGCATTTGACTCACTCTTTCCTCACTGCACACAGAGAGTAAGCACAAACTGCTGGCAGCTCTGCCTGAGGCCCTGTATGACAGAAGCTGGTGAGCCAGTGCAGTACACTTCTGACTGCTGGCTTTGTCTGGGCGAACTAGTCATCCTCAGGATCTGTGCTAAACCGTAACACTGTTTCGTTTTCAGTTCTACTGTAGTGAATACAATGACACAGCCACAGAACATGACTTCAAGAAGGCATTAGATCTGCTGGTTCTCCTGGATCAAGATTCTGCTGAAACTGAGGATCTTAAGATTCAGATATGGTGCTCGTCAATCAAGAGAGATGAGTAAGTTGGTCTGCCCTCCATTTTCCGTGCGAATTCATTAATGTCGAGATCTTGACTACCTGATCAATGTTATGATCTTGACTACTTTATCAATGTTATCATCTTGACTACTTCATCAATGTCGAGATCTTGACTACTTCATCAGTGTCAAGGTCTTGACTCAGGGCCGTATTTNGGGGGGGGGGTGCAGAAGACCTCTTTTTGCCATTTTTTGCCCAAAATCCGCATGAAAATCACGTTTTTTTGGTTGGCTCAGGGGGGACAACTGCCCCCTCGCCCCCTTTAAATACGGCCCTGTGACTACTTGCAATGCCGAGGTCTTGACTAATGTATCATTGTCAAGATCTTGACTGCTTCATCAATGTTGAGATCTTGAGTACGGTAATTCATCAATGTCATGATCTTGACTACTTATCAATGTGGAGATCTTGACTACTCCATCAGTGTTGAGATCTTGACTACTTCATCAATGTGAACATAATTCTTTTGACTACGGTTTACTCCTGGTTACAGCTGGTCGGCTATTGGAACTGATGATCCATTGGAATCGAACAGAGACACAATCTTCTTCAAAACTGTGGAATTAGTCTACACAGAAGGTAAGTGTTGCAAGCATTCTGTTTATATCAAGTTTTTCTGTGGACTCAGAATGCCACAATTCGAGACACTCCTCCTCTTCTATTCTCCCTCTTTGTCAGAAGAATTCCACATCCTTTGATGTAGCTCAGTGTTTCTGTTGGTAACTTACATGAACACCATAGTGTGGGGTTTGAAGGCCTGTGGTTCTGATTCCGTTTCCATTTACAATTGTTGTTTTCCAGGCTTGGAATTGAAGCAGTATCTACCAGATGTTGACCGGTTGTTGGAAGCTGATGAACTGGGTGATCTACATCACAACAAAACATTCCAATTCTTGGTGCGGGCCGGCTACGAACATATTTTGAGAACCGTTGGATAAGTTTTCTTCGCGAAGATCATCTTTGGAAGTGGATATTTCCAACGAGGAATGGAAGAATAAGAATATGAAGTTGTTCTTGGTGCTTCATTCTTGCTGCAATCAAAGGACCTGTTAAATTCTTTGCCCCAGAAGTCATTTACTACTTGTATATTTGCCTTGACTGCTGGACCAATCACTGCCACGTTTTCTACTTGAATAAAAGTTTTGTGAACAAAATAATGTGAATAAAGAAAATTTTGTTGTAATTGATGTGTGTTTGTCACATACATTGTATCAATGGAAAGTCAGGCTCGAGCCTGGAACGTTGCTACATTGATCCAGGTGGGGACCCTTCAGTCACTGCATTTGATTCAAGTGGGGACCATTCAGAGTCACTGAATTTGATTCAAGTGGGGACCTTTCACAGTCTTTGCATTTGATTCAGGTGGGACCCTTCAGAGTCGCTGCATTTGATTCAAGTGGGGACCTTTCAGCATGTTCACTGTCACAGCATTTGATCCAAGTGGGGTCCTATATCAGCATGTTGACTGTCGCAGCATTTGATACAGGTGGGGACCATTCAGAGTTGCTGCATTTGATCCAAGTGGGGACCTATCAGACTCGCTGCATTTCCTCACACTGGGCCCACAAGAAGACAAGAATGTTTTACCTTTGCCAGTAACTTTATTATTATTTGCATATCAACATTAATTGAACTACAATCATATGGCAACAACCCTAACATAATGTAATCTAATGGCTCGAGCCATAGGTACACTGTAACTCTCCAGTATTACAACTACAATAAGTATTCATGCATAAGCTGCAAAATCTTGCTCGCTCTTGTTTGAAACAAGCTGGGATGTCCAGTAGTGTAAGTACATAAGTTTTCCAGGCCGAAATGGGTAGGCCAGGTTATTCTTGAATACATTCATTTACGATGGCCACAAGTTCGAAATTTTATAGTCATTTGTGTAATATTGAGGGGGACTTTCCATCACAAACTCTTAAGATGATGAAGTTGTGTCCCCATCGCTGTAGTTTTCTACTCTGGCCTGATAACGGCGTTGTACCACTGGACCAAATAATGACACCAACTTGCTTCCAACAGAACAAGTTGATAACTAACTACGTACGTCCATCAACAATCTCAGCACATTCAGAAAGCAAGAGAACTGAACAGAACAAGAATACAACAATTAGCTACTTGGTAACTAACTTCAATAAAGCCATCAAAAATCAAAGGAAGATGTTAGCATCTTATAGCTAATGAACCAAACATTCTAATGATGTCAACATGTACACTATTTACATCAGATATTGTTTTCTCCGCAGGGTTGAGTTTGGAGCCTCAACATATTATTTTACAACCAAACTGCATTTCGTATTTAACCCATTCAAAAGAACTTAACTTAGTTACAGCGGTTTTAGGGTGGTTTTTCCATTCTTATGCTACAGCAATACAAGTTTAGCACATAAAATAATTCAGCATGATATGGAAGTATCTATATTCCTTGAAGTCCATCCTTGTATTGAGGACTCTTCCGCAGGTTTGAGAACAGGGGTAACAGTGGACTCGCTACATATGTAGAAATTAATTAGGCCCAAAAGGATTCCTCAGAGGTAACAACCTCTACCGGTGCAATGTAGACTCATATTCAGGTCAGCTGTTCTGTGTGCGAACCCCCACCCCGCCCGCCACCACCACCACCACCACCTCCGATCCATCCAAGAAGATCAGGACAAATGGTGGAAGGTTTTGAGTCAGATGTATTTTCAATGCCTGGGTGCAACCTTTGACTACCCGGAGCACCTGAGGGCCAAACTCATTAAATTACACATACTCTCATCATGAAAGGTACCTTGTTCTGAGGCCAGTCCTGTCTGAAGTTGATTGACCAGTTAGAGATCAGGCTGCTCTCTATGCCTACATACTAGTCTGGCCAAAGTATTCTGTGATCATATTGCCAATGATATGCAAATGATGCAGAGGACAACAGTCTACTGCATGTACCAGTGTTGTGATGGACAATACGGACAGTCAGATCTGATTTGATTAAAATCAAGGAGATTAGCAAAAGATAATGAACATTATCTGAAATAACACAAGTAAAGCCATAAATTTGAAACGTGACGTAAAGAAAAAGTCAATGACATGTTTTCCTATTACCGAATACAGAAAATTGATGAACATTTTTAAACGTGCGTGATATTTCAGAAAAGTTCCCCAGTGGTTATGGTGGCCACAACCAACCGGTAAACGAGATATCCATTTATAAGATTACGTACATATCTGTGATCACCAGGGTGCATTCATCCAGTGCGGAGTCTATTGTTAGGCGTGTCGCACACCTAGACAAGTAGAGATTTTCCATCGTGAATGTGGACCCTAGTAGTGGTTCTGTTCGTTGTGTCTGATTATGAATACATTGCAAGTCTGATACTGTCGGAAATGATGGTTTTCTCTCTGGTTCAGGAATATCCACCCCCAGAGTCCAGCAGACAACATCTTCTGTCAAAGTTTTTCCACATCCTATGGTACTGATTGAAAAATATTTGAAGAAAGGTTGTTCCTATCAACCATCTGAAGAAGATTTCTTCAAATTCTTTCCAATTCATTTAAAAGGTTTCTAGAAATTTTTAACAGAAGATACTGTCCACTCCCAGCTGGGGGCAGATGAGTTAAGCTGATAATTTGATCCAACAACAGAAAACTACTTCCATATGATCAGACTTGCGTGTCCCTGAGCATAACTGAGAGCAAGACAGACCAGCCTCAAACAGACTTAGCAAGTTTGATTGTTTCAGAAATCATCAGAGTTAGAGGAGTCTTTGTCATGTGTTGCTCTTTGTATGGACAAGACCTCATGTGTTTATATGGGCAAGACCTCATGTGTTTATATGGGCAAGACCTCATGTGAATCGAACAGTCAGAGATTAAGACATCTGCTGTGTACATGGTGAAATGTTGTTTTACACGTACCATTTCTTCTTGGTTTTATGGCCACCCACTTGAAAGAAGGTTAGCCTAGCCCAAGAACATTCCTTCAAATTTTTGTCAATCTTTCTTGCCCTACGCAAGGCAAAACTACAGTATCAAAAGTCGCCAGGATTTCTGGCCTGTTTTGAGGCGTGTCTGTCTCTATTCGAGTCGTGAGCTGCAACTAGCAGGCACTACTAGGGCTGAGGTAGCTGTAGAGATAAACAGATTGTTTCATCACCGGGAAAGATGTGGTATGCACCTTAGTTTTATGAGATGACTACAGACGGAGAATATATACAAACAGGTAGCGGGTTTGAGGTTGAATGGTTTGGTTTGGACTCACTAGAGGAGCCACCGCTATTGTTGATTCAGGGCCTAATTCTCAAGGGGCATTCAGCTGTTGAACAGAGACAGCAAGGGCCACTTTATGATCTAAGTAAGCAAGTCAAGTTCTGTAAACTGGAGTGGAACTATCCCTCTCAACACCAGCAATTCCTTCGAACATACACAAAATCAACTGCCAAGTTTGAGGACCTGTGGCCCAGCCTAGCAGGCTCAGATGTACCATAGTCATACCTGAGATAAAGTAAAGCACGTACTTTCAATACCGTTCAAGACTTGGCCCTTACCAATGCACCGGGTCAAAGTATTAAATATGATATCGGAACAAATTTGGGAATCTATTTAATGTGAGAACTATCAACAGAAGTGAAGGATCTTTGCAGGACGATGCATCCTAACATGTACTAGTGTAAAGCATTATGACATAAACACAAACTGTACTACAACATTGCATGGACAGGGGACATACAGAACTTGAAAGGCACCAAGTTTGTGTCATTCTACTGCAGGCCGCAGAAAGCAAAGTCTAACGTCCAATGACGTGACTGAACATGCAGGATTCCACTGAAAAAATAGATCTGGCCAGAATGGCACCATTTTGATTCTGATACAGGCGATAAATAGACCACTACCTGTAAAGAAATTTCAAAAGTAACCCAGAAATGTCAAGATCAGTACTCTTGGATATACTACACTGACACGACAAGCTTTTAATGAGCAAAATACATGTATGTACAACATTATATGAAGGTCTCTAATCACCTCAAGCAATGTTATTACGCATTTAAATGATTGTCCATACTGTCCATCAATCACTGGTACTGGAAACGAGAAAACCTCAGAGGATTGCAACCGAGAGAATCTTCAAAGGGGATGGAGTAGTCATGACTGTTGGAAGATTTGGTCCTTGGGGAAATGGGGGTGGGGTGGGGGACTGCAAGTAGCCATTTCTCTGAACTTCTTAGTAATGTACATGGATTCAACAGTGGATTTCCAGTCTCCACTAATACTTAGTAATGAGATACAGTGTTGAGTATAGGTTTGTAATTTCACCTATGCCTAGTTATAAGATACAGTTTCAAAGTGAAGGTTTCTACTATAGTTCCAGCTGCATGTATGCCTAGTTGTAACATACGGTCTCAAAGTGTATGTTTCTAATTCCACCTATGCCTAGTAGAGACCAATGGATTTCCTTGCAGTTTTGGCACTTAATGATAAATCTTAGCACTCTGATGATCAGACTAGTACTAATTGGTATGTTTCAATATGGCACTGCCAAGCACAATCAAGATTTCAGCAAGATGGATCACTCACTAGCATGACCTATTATCTTGAAATATGTTGTTCTTCAAATATAAACACGCACTACACACGAAGTGGAAAATTTGAGTAAATCCTAACTACTCTTGATCTTGTAAAGTTGTACAACATGGTGAGGTTTCTACACATTTTCCACCTTCCTTTATTCACAGGTGGAACATGTCACAACACTAATAACTTCATGAAAACTGTGACTAATCTATCTGCACCATTGGCTAACAACTCCTCAGTGTCACTACAGGATATATTTTTATACGATACAGTAGACTGAGAAACTATCAGCTTTGGTGGAAAACTACTATCTATATTATTGTTGATCTTATCACACTGAAAACTGACTATTAGTATCAAAAAACATGTACACACTGCAGTGTTTTGTAAGCAATGCCTACAATGCCTAACAAGAAAGCCAAAGTAGGAAAATAATTTAAGATTTTTAGCACTGAATAACGCATAGGGGTGAGATCAGCTACATGACTGAGCAAGTTTTCTGTCCTGTACAGTGGAACCTCTCAATTAAAGACACCTTAGGTGCTGTCCCTACTTGGCAGGTGTCCTCATTACACAGGTGAACAAACAGACATGGGGACTGAACTCTGCAGTCCTTCATAGAGAGGTGTCCTGGCAGAGGTGTCCACTAAGGGAGGTTCCGACTGTACTCAGTTCTAGTCCTGAGCAAACCTCAGAGGGGATCCTGCCGATATACAGATATTCATTCTGACTGTGAAACCTATAATATACTTCAAGGAACTTTACATCATAATGATCAGTTTATTCAGACAGGCCTAGAGAAAAATCCTATCCCCTGAGCTGAACTTGCACGCTCAAGATGAATAATAGCAGCATTTACACACCTTACAAGCCACGCCTATGGTAGTATGGCACGGGATGCCTCATAGCAAAGTCTACAAAGCCTATTGAGAAATAAAGACTCTTCATAGCATTTGTACTGTACAATATACCCTCAATGAGGCAAGTGAGAAAATCTGGGGGATGCAACATGGAGGAGGGAACAGCTGCCATCTTTGGTACGGAATAAACTATCTCACGACTCGACTCGAAAGAGGTCGTATTACAAAGTCCCATCGAAGACCAACTCTAGACAAACCATTATTGACTTGTAAGAACAGGGTGTTCAGCTTACAAGCCTCCAAACAAGGCAACCAGTGAACAGAACACTTTTCTGAGCCACCCTGTTTAACAGCAAGTCTAGCTGTTCCATCTCCTTTCCCTCCCCCACTTGTAACAAAGAAATGATAAAATACAACAGATTTTGTCACTTGTCTGTAATAAACTCGTGTTTCAACATCATAACTAGAAGACCAACAGCCTTGCTCATGGTGTATGGAGCTTATAGGTTTACACCTCAATCTAAGAGACTTTCAGAGTGAAAGAATAAAGTTGTACTGCAAACTAGAGTGAACTGGAGATTCATAGCCTAAGAAAAAGTTGAATGGATTGATTGACATCTGTTCGCACTTTTGATGTTCATCTGAGCAAACCCGTTTCACCACAGTTTTATGTTTAACCCTGAGGTCACTAACAGTTATCCAATCAACTAGTTTGATATAAGCCTTGCTATTAACAAAAGCTCGATTGATTTATAGTGATTGTCTAAGTTGCTCAGTTTTCCTATGCATTCGTAGAGATATGATTCATATAGATAATTCCCTTCAGAAACTTTGGTATCAAACTACTTAAAGCCGCACTGTATTGAATTCAGAAAGTGCTTACGTCCTCCGACGTTAGTGTAGTGTAAAATGTACTATGCTCTATGTGGATACATTAGAGCTCTGCCTGCTGTTTTTTCGATGCCATGATGAAAACTAAGCATAGATTTTTTGAAGTACGTATCATGCAAGCACTTTGGGGACCTTTATGAGGCAATGAGATCTCTACCTGCAGTCTCCTAATACCTTGAAAGTACCGTAAAATTCAATACTGTGAGGCTTTAAAGGTGTAGAAGGAGTTCTAACATCAACGTAAATCTCTTCAATGGAGCTTCACGAACATGGGATCAATAGTCAACGACAATAACTTGATTGCGTTCAGAATCAAACCACATTCACCATGAACAAGACAGCACCTCAACTGGTCAATCACATTCGAACTAGACAGCTTCACTTCACTCCTTAGGGACTCCTGGGGTCTCATGGGGTGCTGGGAGCTTCTTTTTACTGGGCTCTACTCCCCAGATTTCTCTAGCATACTCGGCGATTGTTCGATCGCTGGAGAACTTTCCAGATGCGGCGATGTTCAGGAGGGACATCTGGGCCCACTTGTTGGCATCCTGAAACAAGATTGAGTCCATCAAGTAATTGAATTGAGAGCTGAGCACGAAATATGGCATTAGTAGCTCTTTAAGTCAATGTACAGCAGGAGGAAACTGGAAAGCCCGGAGTAAACCTACAATGTCAAAGAGTGTCAACCTCAGAGTCACCTGAAGATCTGGTCGAACCGGGGATCGAACCCGGAAACTCAGAGGTGTCAGGTGTCGTTGTTTCCACTGCACCACTCTGACAGCCTTGGCAGGAAATGGAAGAAACCTGATGGACTGGGCCGAGAAACCAAAGCCTGGCCTAGAAACCAGGGCCGACCGCACAGAAAGTCCGATAGTGCTTTCGGTGCCTATTGGCGGTTTAGTTGGGAAAATGCGTCGGAAAGTGTGGTCGGCCCAAATCTCTTGTTAATGTCTGATGACAGAAAGATCGAAGATTCGTACCTTGTACGTCTCGCTCACTCGTTCCTGGCACTTGATATAATCATCGAAATCAGCTAAGAGACAGAACCTATCGTGGTACATGAGGTTGTTGTAGATGTCGTTGAATCGCCCCGGACACTCTGGCGAGAAGTAGTTATCGCGGATCTGATCCAGGGCCAATTTCAGCTCAGGGTTTCTGTCTACGTAGCTCTGGGAGTTGTAACTGTAACGACAGGAGGGAATGGCATCATTGGAAACTCTTTGTTTTGAAGGGCTTTGATTTAAGACAGTCAGTTCTCAATATACCGTAGTTGTGAGGGCCCACTGAAAAGGCATCATTATCACACTTACTTTCTCTTGACACCCTCCACTTCTTCTTCCTGCATCCCGAAGATGAAGATGTTATCAGGCCCCATCTCTTCCCTCATCTCTACATTAGCACCATCCAGGGTTCCTATGGTCAAGGCACCATTCAGCTGGAAATGAAGATTGAAACATCAACTCAAGTGGAGAGGATAGTATATGACCTTGTATTTGTATTTGATTTTATCATCAGGGCCAAAGGCATATTATTCTTGGCCCTGGTGAGTACGGAGTAGGCCACCTCAAGCTACTCGTGTTCCTCACTTGGATGGGGTCTTTTACTTGCCCTTGCAAAGGCACAAGGCACAATCATCGTGGTTTACTGTCTAATGCAACGGACTGAAGAGCCAGGAATGATAAATCCCATGTGGCCCGGGATTCGAACCCGGGACCTCACTAACTGTCTATAATAATAGATAGAATGGACAGTCTAAGTTCAGACAACACACACCATGAACTTCATGTTTCCTGTTCCTGAAGCTTCAGTGCCAGCCAATGAGATCTGCTCGCTCAGGTCGGCTGCTGGGATGATCTTCTCAGCTAGTGATACCCTGTAGTTCTCTAGGTACACCACCTTCAGTTTCTTCCCAATGATGGGGTCAGAGTTGACAACACGTCCTATGCTGTTGATGAGTTTGATGATCAGCTTGGCCATGTGGTATCCTGGGGCAGCCTGAAGGAGAGTAAGATAGCATAAGTTAACTCCATCTTAACTTGAAGGGAAATGGGCCATGGAACAGACCATAAGTTAACTCAACTTGAACTTGAAGGGAAATGGGCCATGGAACAGAACATAAAGTTAACTCAACTTGAGCTGGGAGGGAAATGGGCCATGGAACAGAGCATGAAGTTAACTCAATTTGAATTTGGAGCGAAATAGGGCACGAACGGAGCACGACTCAACCTAAACTTTGAGGGAAATGGGAGTTGCAAAGCACATAAGTTTAGAGCTTAAACTTGGAGGGAAATGTTGAAGATGTCCTACCTTGCCACCAACCATGACCGTCCTCGGCACAACTTTGGCATTTGGATTAGCTTTAATCCTGTTGTAGAGAACAATGATATGCAGCGCGTTGAGCAGCTGACGCTTGTACTCGTGGATCCTCTTCACTTGCATGTCGTACATGGAGGTTGGATCGACCTCGATGTTGTAGTGGTCTTGGATGTACTGGGCGAGCTTGACCTTGTTGTCCAGCTTCACCTTCATTACCTGCCGAAGGAATCCCTCGTCGTTCACCAACGGTTCCAGTTTCCTCAGCTGGAAAAGCTCTGTGATGAACTCGTTGCCAATTTTCTGAAAATTCACATATTGTATGAAGGTCTCTCAAATACTTTCACCCTTCAAATCCTTCTCTCAGTTTAACACCATGAGTAAAGTTAAAGTTTTGGGTTTTAGTCTGATATCAACTACGGTAGAGGTTCTCATCTAACTTCACCCCAGCATATCCTGAAACCTTTCAGCAGAACTCAGCTGCTCATTCAGCGCTACAATCTGAGCATTTCCGACCGGTACTCATTTATACATCTGGGTGGAGAGAGGCCAGTGAGGCAGAGACTTCTTGCCCAAAGTCTCACTCCTAGTGGAATTTGAACCTGGGACCATCTGACCGCTCGTCGGAGACCCGAACCATTACACCAGTGTGGCACTCCTCCCTCAGAGAGTTTCTCACAGCAGTTTGCTCACAATGGGCACCTGTTGGTTTCCTAACGGCCACGCACGGACCAGTGAGACAAACGACTGCCCGTAGTTTTCTATGGCCAAGTCGTCCATAGAGAGCCAACTTGCTCATTTTGCTTGAACCTTACAAGATTCAGAGAAAGGAAAGGTTTGAGCCTTACCTCAGCAATAAGGTCAGCCAGGCAGGGGTTACACAGCACCAGCCATCTTCTGGGTGTGATGCCATTTGTCTTGTTCTGGAACTTCTCAGGCCACATCAAGTAGAAGTTGTGGAAGCTAGAAAGAGAGAGAAGCAAGTCACGGTGGGAAGGGCGACTCCCACCATGTAAAACGCTACTTCATGTTACTTTTACTCTTGAAATCCTAGTAGGGGAGATCTGTTTCTTGGTTGATTTTAGTGACATTTCACAATGATTGATGATGAAACTTTCAAGTTTTCCACCAACTTACATATCCTTCTTGATGATGTTGGAGTGGATCATAGCGACACCGTTGATGGCGTGACAGCCGACGATCGCCAGATGCGCCATGTTGATACGCTTCTCACCGTGTTCCTCCACCAGGGACATATCCCTCATACGGTTCAGATCACCGGGCCATTTCTTCGCTACTTCCTGTAAGACCATAGATATTCGATTAAACATAAACTTTGATGACAAAGAACTGACCCGGCCACCGACTAAGAACTCTCAGTTAGTACCAGGTCAGAGTTTTAGCTGTCCTACCCACATCTTTAAGTATCTGAGAATGGCAAGAAGTTTGGCTGAGGGCCGCAAGGTTGGGCAGCCCACCCTCACAAAACTGCTTGTGGAGATCACTGGGTAAAATATTCCATTAGTCTCGTACACTTACAGCAAGGAACTTAGCATTGATTTCATAGATGATCTGCAGATGTCTTGGAAGAAGTTTTTCCAACAAGTGGACAGGCCACCTCTCCAGGGCTTCGGGTAAGACCGTATGGTTGGTATAGGCACATGTCTTGACAACGAGCGCCCAGGCCTTGTCCCACGCTAAATGCTCTATGTCTACAAAGATTCTCATAAGTTCAGGGATTGCTAGAGAAGGATGTGTATCGTTGAGTTGGATGGCGACCTGAAATGCAGACATTAAAAGTAAGGCAATGTGAATATGAAGGACTGGGTGGTGTGACAGCTCAGATTGCTGTACAGCGGCGAGGAAGTTCTAGGCTGATACACAGAGCAGCGTGATCATTCAGTAAGCCACCACGTAGAGACTCACAAGCCTACATGTGGGAATCATCAATTACCTGTTGAAAGCACATGAAACCAGGGGCTGCAGTGATGCAAGTTTGATATAGTTCCAGTGCAAAGTGAGACTTGAAACTCCACAGCATGAAACTAAACTTCACTACTTCATCACTTAATATAAGAACCTGAAAACCGACTTACCTTATCAGGGAAGGTTTCAAATGAAGTCCTGACAGGATCTCTGCAGCCAAACTTGGATGATTTGAACCTACGTACGATGTCTTGTAGAGTAGCAGCGACCAGGAAGTACTGCTGCTTCAGACGGAGCTCCTTACCCTCAAAGAACTGGAAACGATGAAGGGAAATATAGAGCAGTGACAGATACACCACCATAATGGCAAACCAAAAATTGCACACTGTTAGAGGCCGTTGCATTTTGGAAAGCTCTTTTGATTTCTGCCTATCCAATCTTTGATCGTAGCAGAATGGACTAAGTGTAATACTCTAGTACATTATCTTCAAATACATTTCTGACTGATGAGTGATCAAATTGCTGATGTTGTTTGGTAATGACAACATATTCATACAATGATCAAGGTATATTGAACATACAAAGAATCAAAGGATAATGAACACGCAAAGGATCAAGGGATAATGGCCATACAAAGGATCACATTGACACATGAAATGGCCAGGGCCATTGTGCTCACCTCTGTGACAGAGTATGAAGTGTGAGTAGCCTGGTGATACACTGAATGGTGAAAGATTAGTGCAGAAACATCGTAACATTTACTACCGATGAGATACGGCCAAAGTAAATTTTTCAAGATGGCCGCCTGGCAGCCATGTTGAAGTCCAATCGAACCGAAATTTGGCATATAAGTAGACAGTACCAAGACACATATTTAGGCACGGTTAAAGCATCCTAGCTCCCACTATTTATGAGGTGTGGGTCAAAGTCCATTTTTCAAGATGGCTCCCTGGCGGCCATATTTGACGTCGAATCTGACTGAAATTTACCATATATTTATACGGTACCTAGGTACATATTTTGGCAACGTTAAAACATCCTACCTACTCCTATTTATAAAATGTGGGTCAAAGTCCATTTTTCAAGATGGCTTCCTGGCGGCCATATTTGAAGTCCGATCGGGTTTAAATTCGGTGCATTCGTGCAGGGTGCCTAGATATATCTTCACACCAAATCACAACACTCTATGTCAAATAGCAATGAAATGTGCCACCAAACAGTGAATTTTGAACTTTGACCTCTGTGACCTTGAAAAGTAGGTCAAATCAAAAACCCGGGATTTATGTGATGAAGTCTCATCAGAGGAACCCACCATAAAAGTTTCGTGGTTCTAGCTAACCGTGTTCAGGAGATACGGCCGAAAAAATGTTTTCACAAAGCGCCCCCTACAGGCCAGAGTGTACAAGCAGCAGCGCTAAGTTTCGGTCCAGAGATAGTTTTTACCATAGGGCACCTGTACACCAAATTTCAAGTTTGTAACCCCAGCGGTTTAGAAACGTGCCACCCCTGTTAACGACGACGGACGACGACGGACGACGGACGACACACCATGGGAGAAGCTCACCTCACAGAGGTGAGCTAATAAAGGATAAAGGGGTAATGGGTATACAAAGGATCAAGGGATAATGGGTATACAAAGGATCAGTGGAATAATGGCCATACAAAGGATCAAGGGATAATGGAAACACAAAGGATTACATGGACACACAAAGGGTCAAGGGATAAGGAATAATGGACATACAAAGGATCATGGGATAATGGGTATACAAATTACACAAAGGATCAACGGGTAATGGGAACACAAAGGATCAACGGGTAACGGACATGGCACACTGCAGAACAGTGTGCTACACTACATGTTCTATCATGACTTGGCAATTACAGCACCAGACACTAAGACATGTTAAGGGCTAAGGAGGCACTTCGAGCGATCAAGCAGGCCTAGTGCCTGCCCTATTCCCTCTATGACCAGGGTGACAACACAGAAGCAAGCTTTAGGATAAGAGAGGACTTCATGCAACAGTTGGACTTTGCTGAAAGCTAGATAATACTGCAGAACTCCAGTTAATAAGTGCAACAAGGGTAACATCTAGGACTAGTACTAGAGGTGCTTCAACAAGGAGTAGAAGTACCCGTACTCACGTTGTCGTTTGGGTACAAAACCCGTGATATGTTCTCAGCATTGTTGCGGTCACAAACAGCTTGAATGTACTCGCCATCGTTGACTGCAACCAAACAATGGGAATGTTCAAGGAGGGAGGGGAGACAATAGAAAGAAGACCCAGATCCTGCGTGCGAGGAGCCTGAAGTCCACCACTGGGGGAGAGAGACGTTATGGAATGAGGTGATGCTCCTCGGAAAAGGTACAGCAACGGACTCTCCAAGGTTAAAATCCTTGAGTTGAGAGCAAGTGCCAAATACAGCATTAATGGCTCAACAGCCAACATTGGATGAACAAATGTACAGCAGGAGAAAACCAGAGCACCCGGCGAAAACCTGCACTGCGAAAGAGAGTCACCTCTCTATTACATGGAGGATAGGACTGATCGGGGATCGAACCCGGAACCTCGCTGTGCACTTCCTGATCCGCAGAGAGCATCACCTCACACGGACCACAAGCAAATCCCCCTCAGCTGGCCCAGGGCCGAGGGGGTCTACGGTTCTTGTTACTCACGTTGTCATTAGGATACAAAACTCTGGAGATGTTTTCTGCCTGATTTCTATCTAAGACAGCATCAATGTATGCACCGTCATTGACTGAAAGAGAAGTCAGCTGAACAATCAGAGCAAATACTTCAACATCTCCTCAATCAAGTAGACAAATTGGCAATCAGCAAAATTTGACAGATGTCAATCATACTTTGTCTATTCCTACGGCCAGATCTGAAGCAAATGCGGCACATGCAATCATCAACATACATGTAGCTGATCAGCCAGGCAAAATTCTAAGGCAAACTTTTCTTGCTTTGAGGGATTTTAGAACAGAGTCTCTGATCAACACATGTTGGAAGGAACTCAAAAGTACTGTTACAACCTGGCAGCTGCCATCTCTGGCTGTGACAGGCATTTTCGGATACCCAACAAATCTTGATCAGAGAATCAAGGGCCTCCAGCTTTGTCAGAGATTCCTTCGCTAGAAGCATTCTTTAGCAGAGTGGTCAGTATGTAGGCCAACCGGGTTGGAGTAGGATGGGAATAGCTTGGTCTGTCATAAATGCGCAATGATGATGGACCAATGGATCTATGATTGAAGCAATGGATGAATGCACTGATCAATGGATCAATGCACTGATCAATGGATCTATACTCTGAACAATTGATCTATGCACTGACCGATGGATCTATGCCCTGACCGATGGATCTATGCCCTGACCGATGGATCTATGCCCTGAGCAATGGATCTATGCACTGATCAATGGATCTACGCACTGATCAATAGATCTATACTCTGAACAATGGATCTATGCACTGACCAATGGATCTATGCTCTCAGCAATGGATCTATGCACTGATCAATGGATCTATGCACTGATCAATGGATCTATGCTCTGAGCAATGAATCTATGCACTGATCAATGGATCTACGGACCTAGGCCCCCTATACTTTAAGCAATGGATATATGCACTGATCAATGGATCTATGCACTGATCAATAGATTTATACTCTGAACAATGGATCTATGCCCTGATCAATGAATCTATGGACCTAGGCCCCCGATACCCTAAGCAATGGATCTATGCAAGGATCTACATGTATGGATCTATGCTCCGAGACATAGAATAGAGAGTAGAGAATGACACATTCTGCAAGTGCAATTACAATCACAAGACAGCTCCTGTGTGAAATATACAAACAAGGTGTGTACAGTAGGATGAGTGAAAGTAACACACAGAAGTGACAGAAATCTATTGTTTTCGACAAATTTTGCTTCAGTGGAGTGTGGTATAGTAAGAAACACAAAGAGTGTAACGCTGATCTACCAGATAGGTTCAAGAACGGAGAATAGATCTGACAGATTACAACATTTCTTTACCCACAGTTTCACTTACAGAACTGAAGATTGAAACTACTGGGTGCCTTAGCAGACCAGAGTCTCATTGTGTTGACTGCATTATTTCCATATCCAGGGACAGGACTGTCATACGGCATAGCAAAAACGACCTGAAAAGTATAAGTTTGGGGGAGGAACGTGAGAAAGCATGCATGTAGCGATGCTGTTAGGCTAAATGGAAAAGTAAACATTCAACGGAATTGTTGACTGCAGAGGTTTAGGTTTAGGTGGTGACAAAGTGGAGCCTCCGGAGCGAGGGCTGGGAACTCCTGATAACCTCAAATATCTGACGATCAGCCAGTCATCATGCAGGAGCACCTCCTAACAGGAGAAGTGCTTACATGTAACTCGTCACTGTGGCCCCTAAATAGGAGCAGTCAGCCGCGCATATTGCTAACAGATGGCAGCACAGTCTTAGCGGACCAAATGTACAGGAAATCTATTATGATCGCTGCTCGATCGATAATGACTGGGTCCGCTAGATGCATTGAATTGGGCCCTAGTGACACCTAGTGGTCAACTCGCTGACAGCTCCTATTGGGTCCCGTCACACACCTTTCGAACCCCACCCTCTGCAGTCACTAATTCTACAGCAAGCACTGATCACCGCCTAAGACGACTTACAGAACTGTAGATTAAAATTGTCAGGAGCCTTTGCCGACCACAGTCTCATTGTGTTCACACAATTGTTTGCAAAGCCTGGTATTGGGTTATCGTATGGCAGGGCAAAGATAATCTGAAAACATGGTTATTTGTCATAACGAAGCTTTCTCAATGATGATGCCTGTGGTATTGATGGGATGGATTTGGTCGCACAGGAAAACAGAAGTTGCTATTTCGGCATCTGTGTGGAAAAGGGTGTCCTACGGGCAGAGGAGTTTCTCACGGACAAATCCACATGTGTACCAGAAATCCACTCCTTCCAAACCATTTCACACAGTTCCTTTGCGAGGTGAGATGAGAACTCACACTAACAACGCCGTCTACATGACACCAATACTGCATGACTCCAAAACCTTGAAGGTCACACACACAAGGCTCGCTCTGATCAAATTCCACAGCCAGTCAGTTTTGTGCATGAAGCTTCGTCCTACTGAAATACTACAACAATGCCACCAGAAATGTGACTTCCTGGTTTTGTTACCTCATCCTATTTTACCTGAGTATCAACCCATTTTGCTCCCTTGTCCGTCTGCTCTACTCGCCCGTAGAAGTTGACCGGTAGCATATACTCTGGTCGGGCTTTCTCCCACGGGTTACCATACCTCAACCAGTCATCTGGTTCCTCAGCCTAGAAAAAAATGGAATCCTTAGATATCTCTATCCAAGATCGTCAGCAGCTCACAACGTTTTTCATGTACTACCGCCGTACCGGTATTCGAAAGGGTAATCCAATGTCTGGGTCTCAAGGGCATCACAGACACCACATTATGTCTGGATCTTCTGTGGCTGCATGCCCTTCAGGTCTCCCTCATGTAACAACCTTAAAGATGACACAGGGTGGGGGTTGGGGGGGGGGGGACAACAGGGGCAAAGTCTCTCCTCTCATCAGTAATATTGTAAATGATACAACAACTGATTGATACTCACCTGAAATCCATCTTTGATTTTCTGAGCAAAGATACCGTAGTCATAGCGGAGACCATAGCCATAGGCTGCTAGACCCAGGGTTGCCATGGAATCCAGGAAGCAGGCCGCCAAGCGTCCAAGACCACCGTTACCAAGGCCAGCATCTTCTTCTATTTCCTCTAGTTCTTCTATATCAAGGCCAAGCTGAGAGGATTACAAAGAAAGAAACATTATGCCTAAGGGATGTCATTATTCAAAAGAACGGATGGCTTAGTGGCAAAGTACACAGGATTTATTCAATATTGAATTGAAATCTTATTAGTGGCTTTGGAATACCTGATGTGGACATTCTCAAATTCAAACTTGGTACTTTGTAACACAAAACACAACATTGTGGCTTTGTGACTGTCTTCACACTCTAGTAACAAAGTCTATGATAATTTTCTGGGCTTTATGCTTGCTGGTTATCTTCGACATATTGGCCTTGGGAAGTTTTTCCACTTAAGTGAATGCACTAAAGGAAACAACCTTCACTAGGCCTCCCAAGCAATACAAACGTCTAGACACTTCTTACACGTCTTAGGAAAGAATCTAGTGATGGTGATTTACACTACAGAAGCAGGCCTCTGCACCGGAGCTACTCCCATAGCTCAGAAGTCGAGGTGTACCTGGAATCGCTTTCATAGTCTGCCCTGTAGATAAACCACATTCAGTCATCTTAGGTTACCCCAGCCCCATTGTTGCTGATATCAGCGGGAACCTTACATTTACACCAAGTATTTTGACTGTCTAGACTGAACATCACACATCTGTCAGTCCCCATATAAGCCAAATCCAATAAGAAGCGAATCATGGTTGCCAGGGGTGACAAGCACTCAGCATCTTCGATCAGGTCCTCTCAAGGTCATGATAACCTTGACCTTCGCCAGGTAATTGGCAGATGTACATGTATTCACGAACAGCCAGATCAGAGGGAGGGAGAGATGATGCAGAGACACAGTGGGGGACGAGAAGGTGGTTGATGTGACTTGGCTGATCTGGTGGTGGCAGTGTTGTATTGATCCCGTAGCTGTCGTCACATCACCACTCAACAGGGAAGGGACAGAAATCAATATCAGCTCTGGGTAGGCACCATTTTTTTGTCGTTGTGATAACTAGGTGTGTCTGCCAATGCTGACAATGATGAAGTTTTTCTCTGCCCCCTGTAATCTGTACTTGCTAGCATGACTAGAACTTGGCCTGATATTTAGTATTAAAATGTGTGAAGAAAAGGACTGCCTGCAGCAGTCAGAATACTTGTACCGGTAGTGGGTGTTTTTTAGCAGCATCCATGTCAGCAAATGCAACAGGTGGATGGAAGGAAGACAAATGAGAATATCTCGATAGGCCTACATTGAATATTACCCTAGTACTAATACAGGTATAAGCATTTTATTCGTCTGTCTTGCCAAAACATCCCTTGAAGCAAGTTTTCTGGGCTATCGAGACAGCCCAAACAAAGTCCTGAATGAATGAAGCTTGACAAGTGACCTACAGATATGATAGACAGCTCAAATTATTTCAGATAAACTCAGTCAATACTAGTCACGACAATGGGGGAACTTGACAGTTCAAACATACAGCCCCGGTTGACAAATATTAATATGAAAATGGCATTCAATTCATCACCAATAGAGGACATGAGAACAAATCGTACAGTGGAAATGGAATACTGAGTAGGTCTCAGGAGTTTGTGCCCCTTTCCTGGAAAGGTTCGGTACTAGTAAATATCATCAAAAATTTATAAGGCGACTCGCTTATGAATTTTTGATATCATGACAAGGTTCGTGCTGCCTGGCAGAAATACTCAGAGTACTGATACAACAGATATTGATGGAAAAGAATTGAATATCCAGGTGTAAACCTTGATATTGCAAGCTCTGATACTGGTTGGACACTCTGTGTCTTTAGCACTGAGTGACATGAAACAATGTACTCTGTATCCACCCGGCAACCGGGCATCAAATCAATGAAGTTTTAAAACAGCAGATTTTCATGTCAGAATGGGAGGAGATCAGATACTGAAGATAGTAGTAATCATTGCCATAGTAACAGGACAGACTCCGACTCCCACATCAGTGGTCTTTTTTCCAAAAGCCAAGCATTATTAGCAAGTAGCTCCTGTGTTTGGGGGTAGATCTCATTTTCTCACACCATCATCTGGTGTCGTGCATGAATGATGTTCTTCAGCCAGGACTTCTGACCTATAGAATAATCTGAGGCCCGGTAGTGGAATGAGAGCCCTCAGTGTGGAAGTGGAACTGAATATCATCAAATGGGTTGGCACTACTGAGCACTGTGTGACTCTCAGTGGGGTCTATCATTCATATGCCTGGCAAGAATAACAGACACTTATAATTCTTCAAGAGTGCAAGTAGGTACAACACTAGTCTTGAGCAACACAGTACTCTCACCGACTGGAAAAAAATCTATTTGATGGAAAGCCTCGATAGGTGCAACTCAACCAGAGTTGAGCTTACTTCTCTGAAGGTAGGCATAGACATTTGCACTATGGTATAAGAAAGGAGTGTAGAGAGAAGTTTTTGCCTTGTAGGTGCTACATACATTGCCCAAAAAAAGAATCAATGTCTCTTCACAATTGGGCAATTTTCTGTAGGTTAGTTATGTGGATTACAGAATCAATTACAGGGCAAATTGGAAATCCCTGAATTGACAGCTAATTTTCTATTGTTGGGAATGTTGGTGTTCTGTTCGTACTGCCTAATTATCATGCTGGACTGGAATGAAACCTATTATTACAGTATGAGTTACTGTACAGTAATTCGCCAGCCTACAAAGTGATTTATTAGCAGTCATCCAATTATCAATTCCATTGGGCTGAATAAAAAGATCAGCATCACTTGAAAAGACAGACAAATCTGGAGAGAACAGTGATTAATATAATATATATCAGTGATTATAATTTATAAATGTCGATATAGGCCAACTGTTGGGGTCTTCATCAATATTCCAATTAAGATTTTACATACACCAGCCCATTGGGTAGGCTACAATACTATTACTAACACACTGCCTGTCACAATAAGATATTGACACCATCAATCAAAATTCATCTTTTATCTTTAATGCTACAGTGTTTCTGCATCTGTCATGTCTGTATCTCTCTGTCTTTATTACACAACCTTGTAAGACTGCCAGATTCATGGCAATTGCGCATGAGCAAAAGAAGCCACACCTCTTGCCATAGGCCTAGGCCTTGCAATTTTGGAATCTATAAAAGAGCATTTTACCTGGTACATGGCTTCATCACATGCATTCTCTATTCCAAGATTCATCATGGTGTTACACAGGGACCTTCCCATGTAGAATTCCAAAGACAGGTAATATACACGCTGAAAAAAGAAAAGTGGAGGCATTGAAATTGACATGTGTATGTGGTGGAGCGACTCATGATTTGACAGTCAGATCAGAACACTTCGCACTCATTATTCATGATTTCATTTAGGCCTATTGGATTGTAGCAATTTCTTCGGTAGCTGTTAGCATGAAACACGGTCAACCCCCATAATTTGATGACATTACTGAACTGAAATGAATGCATTGAAGAAGACGATTCAGATTTTGGCTTCATTCACTTTTTTTTTATCTCAATCGACTGCATGATGATTCTGTCAGATAACCTTCATAATTTCTCAAGGACATTCAGCATAAATTCTTCCTCGTTAACACAAGATCATTCTCATTAATCTTACCTTTGGGTCTTTTTCATAGTAATACTGTTGGGTTCGGATCCACCTGCCAACAAGGTGGTCCCTGACAGTGTGGGCAAGGGCAAAAAAGTAGTCTCTGGGGGNGGGAAATTTGAATTCACTTGTGGAGTCTTTGCAAAGAAATGATTGGAATGACAGCAAAACATAAAGTATATTTTGTGGCTGTGGTGCCCTCAGTGCCTTCTTCAGAATGGCCTTGTGCCCCTGGGTGTGGCCTTGGTGCCCCTAAAATTCAGAAAGTTTCCTAGGCCAAAGTGGCAGTGCCCAAATGGAGGTCTAATTTAAGGCCTGGGCCAATATCTTGATTCATCAGCAGCCTTTCTTATCCTAGCAAGGCTGGGTTGCGAGATGACACTATGTCACTATTGACAGTCAGGGAAGACAGTTGAGTAATTTCTATGGTACCCACAGTTACATGAGAATTTTTCCTGTGTTTCAGAGAGACTATGATATGCTTAAAGATGCAGACGATGATGAAGAGGTGATTGCCCATGGACCAGAAGATTTCGAATCTGAACCAATCCACAGAGAGGATGTAAGTGTTGCCAACTGGCTGCGTTGACGGAGAGTACCAGTATGCTGACTTGACTCAATTGGCCATTTTGGTGCAGTTTTCATTGGCGTGCCTCAGATGATAGGCCTACTGTGGCCAGTGAACTCTGTCACGGACTGTGAACTTTTCAGTCTTTAGTATGCCTTGATTTTATTCATTGACTGAGCTCGATACTGTGTTATATTACTGAGATCCTCCAGGATTCCATCATGAAATCTTCTCTTTCATTTTTCACAGATTCTTGAGTACATCAAAGAACTTGAAATAACGAAGTACAGAGAACCTACTGAAAGGTAAGGCAACTTCGGTTCTAAGTTGTTATCAAAGATGTCTCCACTGTGAAGTTTCTTATCAGCCACCTGTTTCCCAAAACACCCGGAGAATCTACGATGAAAAATATTACAGTCTTTTATGACAAGTGAAGACCTGTATACCTGTAGCAGCTTATCATTAGGCCTGTGTCGTTGCTCAGGGCTGGAATATTGTGGAGGCCATGCTCGGTAAAAAAGCAAACAAAACCGAAGTTGAACAATATATTTATTCTGTTTAGCAATCGTAAAAGTCGGCATTCAGTCATTTTATACCGAGAACTTGAGTAGGTCTCTTGTGGAAATTGAAGTAGAACCCCTCAATTGAGGACATCTGAACAACAGATCAAAATGAAAAGAAACCTGCTACCAATTAGGGCTGTGAACTTGAGTGTCCTTGATAGGGAGGTATTCTCCAAGCAGTGGTGTCCACTGAGGCATCCACTAAAATTCCCATTGGATCTTCCCTACACAACATCCTGGGTTGAAATTGTCATTTAGGGGTTCTGATATTTTATCAAGTATCTCAGCATTGTAGCGTTTCTACATCATGAATGCGTCATGAGGATTGCTATGAACATAGATAGGTATCAGCAGACCTTTTGTTAGACAAGACAAGAGGACCTATTTTGTCCTTGTTCGATTGTTCATGATAAACGATCTCTTGCCAGTCTGAAGAAGTTGATCACTGATGTCCTAAGCAAGTCTCTGCAACTTTCAGGCATCGAGTCTAACACTCTGTCTGAGGTCATACATTACTTATTCTAACCTAGACAAATGGTGATTGAAGTACATTTGAAAAGAATGGAGTCCTGAAGCCACTGATATAAAGTGGACTTCACAAGCCGTAGTTATAATGAGAGAGTGATTTCTTCTGTAACAAAACCCTTGGCGTAGAGGAATGCTACACAGACCATATCTGACAATTCATGAGATTATCGTGCAAATAGCCACACTGCAAACAAAAAACTTAAGATTGAAACCTCCCCTCCATGTGGCACTGAAGTCCCTGCTGTTGTTTCCCAATCATCCTTTATCACAACTGTACACTCTGTTGACTCGATTCCTGCCGAGTTGATCGCCGAACACTTGACTTTTCCAGACTCGCTTTTCGTAGCATGGAACCACCGGGACAAATAGTAGTTATGCGCTTGTCTCTCCATGTAATATGAGTTGTTCCTCGGGAGCGAATTTCCGGAGATTGACTCGCACCAGATTTTCGGCATCGGAACCCCAGTTGCTGTACATTTGATCTCGACTTTATTCTCGATGTCCCAGTCTGCAGTCACTTTGTTGTCAAGTGGACAACATCCTTTTAAGACTGGTGGCTCACAATCTGTGGTCAGGTTACTCTCAATTGTTTCTAAGTCAATGACATTGCCTGAAATGAGAAAAACCAGAGGAATGTTTTATGCTGTGTCTGTGGTGGCCTGAGCTATTGCATTAAAAAGAGACCTGCAGATACCTGACATCTGTTTCGGAGGTGCGTGGTTGGAGACAGGTCTAGTTATGACTTGGCTACCTTCGGCTACCTTGGTGATTAGTACTTCGCCTTATGGAAAGATCAGGCAGATTACATGATATTTCAAGCACTCTCATGTGTAATTTCTGTGGAATGAACACTTACCTTTCAAGTTCGTCTGCGGGCTGCTACACTTGAAATTCTTCAGTACAAGACTGTCAGAAACATTCCTGAAGTCGAGAGCATTCTTCATGAGGTCACAGCCGCACTCGAATGGGTTGCTAGTGAGTGTTACAGTCAGTTGACGTTCAGGTGTCCAAATGTCCCCAAAGTCCTCCACAGCTATTGTCGTAAAGAAGTTCCTGGACAGGTCGACTGTTTTCAACATATCTAACCCTTCGAATACTCCTGGCGTTATCTTACGCAACCAGTTCCTCGAAAGACTCAAAGTCTTCAATTTCTTGCAGAAANCAGGGCTGGAATATTGTGGAGACCATGCTCGGTAAAAAAGCAAACAAAACCGAAGTTGAACAATATATTTATTCTGTTTAGCAATCGTAAAAGTCAGCATTCAGTCATTTTATACCGAGAACTCGAGTACCTCTTGTGGAAATTGAAGTAGAACCCCTCAATTGAGGACATCTCAACAACAGATCAAAATGAAAAGAAACCTGCTACCAATTAGGGCTGTGAACTTGAGTGTCCTTGATAGGGAGGTATTCTCCAAGCAGTGGTGTCCACTGAGGTATATTCCACTAAAATTCCCATTGGATCTTCCCTACACAACATCCTGGGTTGAAATTGTCATTTAGGGGTTCTGATATTTTATCAAGTATCTCAGCATTGTAGCGTTTCTACATCATGAATGCGTCATGAGGATTGCTATGAACATAGATAGGTGTCAGCAGACCTTTTGTTAGACAAGACTAGAGGACCTATTTTGTCCTTGTTCGATTGTTCATGATAAACGATCTCTTGCCAATCTGAAGAAGTTGACCACTGATGTCCTAAGCAAGTCTCTTCAACTTTCAGGCTTCTAGTCTAACACTCTGTCTGAGATCATACATTACTTATTCTAACCTAGACAAATAGTGATTGAGGTACGTTTGAAAAGAATGGAGTCCTGAAGCCACTGATATTAGTGGACTTCACAAGCCGTAGTTATAATGAGAGAGTGATGTCGTCTTCTTTAACAAAACCCTTGGCGTAGAGGAATGCTACACAGACCATATCTGACAATTCATGAGATTATCGTGCAAATAGCCACACTGCAAACAAAAAACTTAAGATTGAAACCTCCCCTCCATGTGGCACTGAAGTCCCTGCTGTTGTTTCCCAATCATCCTTTATCACAACTGTACACTCTGTCGACTCGATTCCTGCCGAGTTGATCGCCGAACACTTGACTTTTCCCGACTCGCTTTTCGTAGCGTGGAACCACCGGGACAAATAGTAGTTATGCGCTTGCCTCTCCATGTAATATGAGTTGTTCCTCGGGAGCGAATTTCCGGAGATTGACTCGCACCAGATTTTCGGCATCGGAACCCCAGTTGCTGTACATTTGATCTCGACTTTATTCTCGATGTCCCAGTCTGCAGTCACTTTGTTGTCAAGTGGACAACATCCTTTTAAGACCGGCGGCTCACAATCTGTGGTCAGGTTACTTTCAATTGTTTCTAAGTCAATAACATTGCCTGAAATGAGAAAAACCAGAGGAATGTTTTATGCTGTGTCTGTGGTGGCCTGAGCTATTGCATTAAAAAGAGACCTGTATATACCTCTGAAACAGATGTCACTGACATCTGTTTCGGTTGGAGGTGCATGGTTGGAGACAGGTCTGGTTATGACTTTGGTACCTTCGGCTACCTTGGTGATTAGTACTTCCCTAATGGAAAGATCAGGCAGATTACATGATATTTCAAGCACTCTCATGTGTAATTTCTGTGGAATGAACACTTACCTTTCAAGTTCGTCTGCGGGCTGCTACACTTGAAATTCTTCAGTACAAGACTGTCAGAAACATTCCTGAAGTCGAGAGCATTCTTCATGAGGTCACAGCCGCACTCGAATGGGTTGCTAGTGAGTGTTACAGTCAGTTGACGTTCAGGTGTCCAAATGTCCCCAAAGTCCTCCACAGCTATTGTCGTAAAGAAGTTCCTGGACAGGTCGACTGTTTTCAACATATCTAACCCTTCGAATACTCCTGGCGTTATCTTACGCAACCAGTTCCTCGAAAGACTCAAAGTCTTCAATTTCTTGCAGAAACGGAACGCTCCGTCAACGATGTAGGTGATTTTGTCCTTATCCAAAATCATCGTTTCAACGTTGATAAACTTGTTGAAATAATCTTTCTTGTCGATCGGGTTTGCAAAGTTATCGTGAATATGGTTCAGATAGGTGAGAGACAAAGTTTTTAGGGATTTGCCCTCGAACCATTCTGGTAATTTTGACCATGGAATACGCCACATCATAGTCTTAAAGTACTCAAATTTGTACTTTTTCAAGCTTTTGAAGATTGGCGCAACATCATCAAGAAGGAAAAACACAGTGCCAGCAATATTTGCGTATGTTAGGTTGAGGTTGTCGAATAGTCCGTCTATTTGGTAGGTTGTCCCCACAGCTGGGCTGAAGTTCAAATATTCCAACTGAGGAATCCCTTGTAATGCATCCGATACGCAAACAAACGACCTGGTGCTCATAAGTTCCAATCTTTTAAGATTTGGAAACATCGCAAATCCCCTTGCACGTAACACGCTTAGTTCCACAGCCAGTAGCTTGAAATGAGTCACTCGTAAGCGTTCCTCTTCATCAAGCTCTCCAAGTTGTTTCAAAACTTCAAATATTTGAATGCCAACCCTCTTACAAATCATGTAGGTAACGTCACCATTCGGATACTCGCAGTAAAGTGGCAAGTTCTTGTTTACATCCTCCACGATCGCATTAATCTTGGCGAATGATAGAAAGAGCAGAACAAGTCCCACCGTCAGAGGTCTCATGTTGGTTTTGAGCATGGCTGTGGTGTCTATTCAAGTCTATTGAAACACCTTCTTCAGCAACGCCCGGAGAAGCAACTTCACCAGTCGTAGAAAGTTAGTCCTTGGAATTGAAAAGAATAGCATTGCGAATCCTCACTCCTAGACAAGTCATTTTCGGCAGTTCTATGTCTGAGAACTGTTCAAAGTTTAACACTGTGAAAGTTGAGAGGAGATCATGTTGAAAGTTTATCAATATCTTTATGTCTGTATCCTGGGTATATCTTCCACCAGTTGCCTACACCATCTTCTCTAAACTGTTTCAAATACACTTATTCCGACCAGAAAAAATCTGGTAAAAAATCTCAAGAAGATGAGTTACATTTTGTAAGCATTGTTATCATTGGTCAACCGCATGGACGGGTTCTATTTCCACCAATAAGGAGGCTTTATGTTAGGGTGTAGGTTAAAAAACTTGACCACCAGCTTCTATCTTGGATTGCCACGTCTGCTATGCTGACCACACCATTCTCAGAAGACACACCCTTGATAATGCTCAACATGGCGGAAACGTTTTCGCAGTGCATTGGTTTTGGTCGTCACAAATTAGGCGTGGTTGTCGTGGAGTATTCTCAACAACTTCTTCAGTTGTCAAGAAAAATACTCAAGTTGTCTTAGCCTACCTCAGAAACTCAAATCAAGTGGAATCAAAGTGGTCAGTTCCGCTTGCATCTTTCTGTCTGAATCGTGACTATTATTTCAAACTTGAAGATAACGTGACGTATCACATGGCTGTCCCTTCACAGTTGACCGCACTTTCTTTTGAGGGAATTCATGAACATTGGAAGGGAAGTTTCTGGCATGACTGGGCTCAGCATTGGATCTACCAGAACCGCTCTGTCCTCTAAATATGGATGTGACTGTTCCTCGGAAAATGCGAGAATGACTTTTCATCAAAGCCAGTCATAATCATACCTGTCTCAGCTCATATGCATCAGGTGGAAGAACTCCATCGCAGAGTAATCCGTGATAAATTTGCCCAAGCCTCGACTCGATTCGGTCCTTAACCACATGGTCGTTTTGGAAGGATTCCACATTCTGTTCATGGTCATGTGGCCTTCCCTAGGCGCGGATCCAAGGGAGGGCGCACTCGGCGCACGCCCTTTCGGCCTTCCCGAAATCCTGCATCCACCCCTGTTCCTTGTGCCCACCAGTTAGCCCCCTGGGGTAGATCATTAGAAACTTGTGCCCTAAGGGTAGATCACCAGAAACCTGTGCCCAAAGAGATCTGTGCCGAAGGGGGAGATCATTAGAAGCATGCCTGTGCATCATATGGATATTGTATCTTTGGATTCCCTGTTCGTTTTGCAGTGAGAAGAAACGAAACGAACCGAAACCTGTTAAACTTCAATCAAAGCCTGAATCATCTGATGAAGAAAAAGACCCTGAACCAGTGGCACCGAAGAAGAAACAGAAGAATAAATTTAAGGTCCAACATGATGAGGTGTCCAGTTCAACTGAGATGGTTAAACCGAGGAAAGGTGGCGCTTCATTCATTCACCAGTATGTCCCGAGGAATACTCTCTTGGTGAAGTCAGGAGGGCATTGGTATGAACATCAGGTAAGGAATCGATCCGCAACGAGACGAGGCGGGAATTGTATCATCCTTTTGTGGTTATGATGCAGCAATTGGTTTTACATGTCGCAGCTATATCGCGTATACTGTTATCTTCAGTTTTCTTTCGTGCCTTAGGGCACCTCTCCCCTTGAGAGTTTTCTCATGTGAATTGGCTCTCTATGGGCAATCAATCATAGAAAACAGCGGGCAGACGTTTGTGTCATTGGTCTCGGTGTAAGTCACAAGTAAACCTACAATGGTGATTTGCCCATTGAGAGCCAACTCACAGGAGAAGGCGCTCATGTGGAACAGCACCTTTAGTAATACTTAGACTCAAGTAGTTTGTGTCTGCTGATGTCATCCTTGAAACCTCATTCCACTTTCAGTTCCCTAACGACCCAACAGTCTATCGACCTGCAGATGATGCAATGGTGGAGAATTTACGACATTATGCATCAAGGTTACTGGAAGATGATACAAAGCTTTATAAAACAAGTAAGTACAAATACTAGAGAAGCTATCTATTGACGACAAGCTTATGCTGTCCTTAGCTGACAGGTGTCCTGATTACAGATGTCAAAATGAAGAGAAATGGCAAGTGGGGGACTGACGTTTGGTGTCCTCCTGGCTGAGGTGTCCTCCTGGCTGAGGTGTCCACTTATGTTGTCTCAAAAACATTTCAGAGAAAGATTCATCCAAATCCTCTGATGCAGCGTGGATGAGGAAAGTGATATCATCGGGTACTTTGAGTGATAAAGTGGCTGGATTGACGATCGTTATACAGGATGATGTGGTTCATAACCTCAGTTGTCTGGAGACACTTATCAACATGGTGACCACGAAGGGCAAGAGGGAATGCTTACTGGCGCTTGGTATGTATTAGCTTTTGTTCATGGATTCCAGCTCCAGAGAGGAAAGGGCATTGCAACCCAGGTGAAAAACGGATTCGAAATCTCCAAGTGCGGTGCAGATTCTTAAGTTAACAGATTTTCCTGCTGTCTCTTTCAGACACACTGAAGGAACTCTTCCTCTCTGATCTGCTACCTGATAGAAAGTTGAAGACATTTGAACAGGTTGGTTGTCGCTCAAGCCTTCCCTTCACAGGGACAAAGCAGTTGTGACTACATTCACTCAGTACCTGTGACCCAAGATAAGTAAGGTCATCCGTGTCTTGAGTCTGACAGGGGAAACTGAAAACAAGTGTAAACATTGACTTCCAACACTGAGCAAACCAAGTGATGACTGCCCTGCACTGCTATACGGTGTCCTAAAACCATTTTCTATTCAAAGTTAGAAATGATACTTTAGGATGGCCTATCCTGTCTTGCAGCATCCCCTGTCTGTTGTTGATGATATCTCCAGTGGAAACAAGGACAGTCGAGATAAACGTCTGCTCGTGTGGTTCTTGGAGGATCAGCTTAAAGAGTATTATGGGAAGTTTGTTAAAGCGTTGGAGCAGATATCCCATGATACTCTGCCTGCGAGCAAGAAAAAGGCAATGAGTGAGTCGTTTATGTGTAATTTCAGTTTCAATTACGAGTCATGGAATCAGCTCTTTTTCATTGTCCTGAGTCATGGTATGAATCAAATCTGAGTTCAAATTGGGCTGTCAGATTGGTGTAGTTAAAACCTCGCTACCTGTCGCCTTGGGTTGTGGGTTCGAATTCCAGGTGGACCAATTTCTCATGCGATAGAGAGCGACACTGGCAATGCAGATTTCTCCAGCAGGCCAGTTTCCTCCTACATCACACTGGCCAGTAGAAAGCTCTGTGTCACAGAAGCATCTAAGCTAGTCATTTACCGGTATACTTTGATCAGTGTTAAAGTACATGTATCTTATGTTTACACACATTTTCATTGCAGACGTCATATTTGAACTTCTGGTCAGCAAACCAGAACAAGAGAAGGTGCTACTTACAACTCTGATCAACAAATTAGGTGATCCTGACTACAAGATGGCTTCAAAGGGTGCTCATTTCTTAACACAGCTGGGTAAGTTCAAAATCACTGGCATACGACATTGAATCACTTGCCATTTGCAAAATGTTCTTGAATTTCTTACATTCTTTTCATTTCAGTTGAAAAACACCCGAATATGAAACACATCTTGACTTTAGAAATAGAACGACTGTTGTACAGAACGAACATATCACCAAAGGCTCAGTAAGTGATGATTTCCAACATGATACCAGCTGCTAC
>NMRB01000564.1:122444-139867 GCA_002633025.1 Notospermus geniculatus
GCGTAGAGAACTTTCTGAAGCACTTCGCATTATAACCCCAGGCTCTCCAGAAATCTTTCACAGGAACTCAAGGAGCAGCTCATGAAGTGCATCACTTGATCCTTTCAGATCAATTGAGCGTACGAAGTGGCTACTCAACGGGGAGTTGAACCTGTGACCTCCCTGTCTCAAGTTGGAAGCTCAACCGTTGTTCCACCACACGCCCTTTTGTACTTCCCTCTGATGAAGTTATGTTTAAGTATGACGGCGAAAGATTGTGCACATGTAGGCTGACCATGAAGACTAAGTTGGCTTGTACTTTATTTCAGATATTATGCAATATGTTTCCTGAATCAGATAATTCTCTCCACGGAGGATTCAGATTTAGCATCAAGGCTGATTGGAGTGTATTTTTCATTCTTTAAGGTAATGTATATCTGCCAGTCAGGACTTCAACACTACCGGTACGTCTAGCATCCTAAATTTGTTGCTAACCGTTGGACCTTGTTTGCAGCATGAGTGAAACACCAGCTTCCTCTAGACTTATCTGTCTTCCTGTGAAGAGAGCCGTAGAACTTGACCTTCAATATTCAACAGAGAGAGAGGCTGGCCTTTGACTGAAGTGTCACGTGTCGAGTTTTCTGTTTACAGAGCTTTGTGAGGAAAGGTGAAGTTGACAGTAAAATGATGAGTGCTCTTCTCAGTGGGGTGAACAGAGCTTATCCTTATGCTGAAGGTGAGTATCCTTGGCAAAGTAGGTCTGTCATTTCCTGATGATTTGACGTTTCAATCCTTAGTGAGAGGGGATTCTCCTCGGCCCTGCTCTTATCAAACAGTTGAGTGTCGCAGACTTCTATGTTTATGATTTGTAGAATCATGTTTGGTTCATGTGAGTTTTCCTTTCCAACAGATAAGGAGAAGATAGAAGAACAGATGAATACACTGTATAAAGTCGTACACATCGTTAATTTCAACACGAGTATTCAGGCCTTGATGCTGCTTTACCAAGTCATGGATTCAAGGTGAGAATTCATTGCATGGAGATGACTCCGAATAGCTACCAGCTCAGCCACTTTGATTGTCATACCTGTGGCCCCTGGTGGTATTTGGCTCAAACTAAATGTCTTCAATTCTTTCAGTGAGAACTTGTCAGATCGGTACTACGTTGCCCTCTATAGGAAACTCCTCGATCCAGACCTCAGGCATTCCTCAAAACAGGCCATGTTCCTGAATTTGTTGTACAAGAGCCTCACCAAGGATGATGCAGACAAACGAATTGTGGCATTTCTGAAGCGGCTTCTCCAGATATGTGGCCATCAGTCATCAAGTTTTGTTTGTGCTGCTCTGGTGCTATTTAGTGAGGTAAGTATTCATCGTTTCGACGGCCCCCCGCCATCTTGAATTTCTTGCAAACTGCACATGCGCAGTTACATCTGGTGGGCAGTCTCGCGCAGGCCTGTGGGACACAATGGGGCAAATTCGTATCTCTTGAACAATCACTTTGCGTTGGTTTGCCTACCAGAAAAGTGCACATGCGCGGGTTCCAAGAAATCTCCGTGGAAACCAAGATGGCGGCGGGTCGTCGAAACGATGAATTGGTGAATCAATCGGATTGGAAGAGTTGTCGGCAAATGGCAGATTCAGCATTATGGAGCCTATTTCTGAAAACGTGCCCTGTCAGAAGGAGAGTGCCCCTTCACATGAGGAATGACTGTTTTCAGGTTATAAAAGTGAAACCCGGGCTGCTGAACGTACAGAACATTCCAGAGGATTCTGATGATGAAGAACACTTTATTGACCTTGAGGACGACAATGAAAAAGAGGCTGATTCCAGCGACGACGAGGCCAAGACTGTGTTGTATGACGCCGAACCTAAACATCTGGTCAAGTCGTGGTCGTCGTCTGGTATGGGGTCTTGGGTGCACAGGAAGAATGTCACAGGTGGGTGTCTCCAGAGTGGAATGTAATGTAGGAGAAAACCTGCATCTGGGAAAACACTCTATGGTTTGAAGAAACCACATCTATTCTTTCAGTGCAAAGTCAATCTTTACTCGGTTTATGTACTGTATACTTGTGTTGTCAATGTTTTTCCACCTATTTCTTCCAGAGAAATCTCTAGAGCATCACTATGATCCCTATCATCGGAATCCTATGTTCTGTCGGGCGGAACAGGAGTGCATCTGGGAACTCAAGAAGATGGCAGCACATTTCCATCCCTCGGTGGCACTGTTTGCGAACAACATCCTAAAGGTACTGGTGTAGATGAAACGAAGGAATCCATGATGTTCTGCTACAGTGTCTGACATCTCATTACCTCATTCCACTCCATTGTTGTCAAGGTTATCTACCTTTCTGGTCGTAGATCGTGGTGTAAAACAAGGGCTTGCCCTCCGCTTAAAACTATCCTTTTTCTTGTTTCAGGGAGAAAGGATATTATACCCTGGTGATCCCCTCCAAGATTTCACGTTGATACGATTTCTGGATCGGTTTGTCTATAGAAATCCCAAAAAGAAGGAAAAAGGTGAGTTGCATGATGGCTCCGTCAAAAACATTACAAGACGTCTAGGTGTTTGTGCCGTATTTGAAGTCCATTGTTGTTTTTGCATACTCAGCACATTCTACTTGCACTGCTTTGTAATTTCAGATTGTGGCCATGATACTCCTTTTGGGCACGGAATCAAATCCAAGAATAAACAGTACATAGCAAAGGGCGTCCGGGCCGTGCCCGTCAACAGTGAGAAATATCTGACATTCCCTGAGAGCAAGATTCCGATTGATGAGAAATTCTTCTATAGGTGAGTCATGGAATGAGATCTTACGAATCCGTTAATGATCACGAGTCTTTGGCAAGATGCTGCTGTGGAAGTGTCCTATGTCGAAATTCTCAGGTCTCATTGCTCACTGTACATGTGTTGATTAGGCCACGCTTATTTTATTTGTTGGATTACGGATTTTTACCTTAGAATGCAAGTACGGTAGGGAGGGGAAAAAAAATATAAAAAGGTCTTCCTTGTTATTCGCTGCCTGCTTCACCATCACTCAAAGGTAAAAATCTTCCTCGTCAGCCGTCTTGGCTGTTCACGTTCCTGCACAAGGCATGCTGGGAGCGATGGGATGGGGCGTGTGTGGTAAAACACCTGACGGTTTGTAACAAATCTGCGGAATTGCATAATTTTTCAACTGGATTTTACGATCGGCGCGGAAAAAAATTGTTTTCGTGTTTGCTGGGGCTGGCGAGGAAAAAAAAGACTGCCAAAAATGGTAGGGCGGGAATTTTTTTTTTTTCACTTTCTGATTTTTTAGGGTAGGAGGGTCCGTAATCCAACAAATAAAATAAGCGTGGCCTTACCTGTAACTTAACCTGTATTCTACGATTCTTGTATTCGTCAGGTTCTTCAAACGACAATCTGAGAAAAAGATCCAAAGGGCTGACAGCGACAATGAGAGTATTAGTGATGACGAATTTGATGAGTTCTTAGGTAAGAGAATACAGTATCATAAAATCTGGAGAACACGGCTATTCAGTGTTGGATGAAAACAATACCTGTAGCCCTGTTTTCTGACCAAAATCAAACTCACCTTCACATATTGTTTTCCACTTTCAGACAAGTATGAAAAACAGTATGGCGGTGATGCTGATGATGTGGTGTTTGACTTCGCTGGGTAAGTTCCACCTCATAGAAAGCATTTGCTTCTGACCTTATCATGATGAACCCGGTGACAAAAGTCCCTTTGTCTTCTCTTGATATAGAAGTTCGGTAGTCCTGACAGTGTTGTCTTGTGGATACTTCACTCAGGAGACTTGTGGAACAGGTAAATGAGGTCCTCACTTTGGAGGTGTCCTCAGTTGAGAGGTGACCCATGATGGAGGTGTCCTCCAAGAGAGAGGTTCCTTGGTTCATCGTACATGTACATGTACCTGTCTCTGTTTGCATGTACCTGTCTCTGCAGTGAATTCGACAAGAAAAAGGATAAGAAGAAGAAAGGTGGTGAAGAGAGTGACTCAGATGATGAGGAAGATGATCTGAGTGATGAGGAGGTTGACTTTGGCGATGATTTCGGTGCAGAATTTGGGTCCGACGAAGACGTTGAGGACGATGTTGAAGCCTCGGATGAGGAACCTGAGTTTGATGAAGAAAATGTTGCATTCTCAGATGAAGGTACGTAAACGATGTATGAGGGCTTTGTGAAATGAGTACTGAGAAGAAGGATGTTATCCATGTTTGAATTGGACTTGAACCGATGTTCTCCGGGGCAGCAGACCTGGATAGTTCACTTCACACTTCTGAGAGTTTGAAGTCCAAAGATGATTACCAGTCAGTCAGTAATCACCAATCATGATCTTATAACAGACATGCTTATGACTATACTCTTGGTCTATTGAATTTAAAAGTCTCCATAACTTTAATTTCATGTGTAGATGACCTTGGCGAAATGGACTTCACACAGAAAGGCAAGAAGGGGAAGAGGAAATCGAGCATTGAGGATAATTTCTTGGAACCACCGAAAAAGAGGGGAAGGAAGTGAGTCTATCTTCACTGTTGCAGGGATACTGATAGAAAATCTGCCTCTCATTCCAGTTGAATGGACTGTTGCTCCTACCAGAATTGATTTTTTGGGCTTTGGCAGACCTGATTGAGCCTCAGATTGAATTCTCTGACTTTCCTTTCTCTATTTCAGGGGAGATGTGTCAAGTCTTTTTGCTGCTGCAGAAGAGGTATGTAACATTGGCTGATAAGTCTAAATAACTTCAATGAGGGAGTCAGTCCTCGGGCCATACCAATTGATGGCACTGAGACTGAACGAGTTACCAATGTTGAAGTATCTTAGGTAGAGGATTATAGTATATAGGAAGTCAACTTCCAAAATTTCCCAAATTTTCGACCCCAACCGGGGTCTTCCTCAGGCACTTTTCAGTATAGAACTCCAGAAAAGTTTGTGTGTCGACTTTTGTGCTCTCTCTTTCTTTAGGTAGAGGATTCATGTAGATTCTTCTCTTTGTTTCAGTTTTCTCATCTTATTGACGAGACGAATGACACCAACATTGATATGACGGGGACTGAGGCTCTTTCCAATATCAAAGACAAAGCAAGTAAGTCGCTAATTGCTGACTTAGTCATTTCCTTCTTCTGCATACAAGTTGATCACTTGGCATGTTAATCATCAAAATGTCTCTGTTCCGCTAAATATATCTGGGAATATTTCTGCTTCTAGGTGCCAAACAGTTGAAATGGGAACAAAATCGTGACAAGTGGCTGCGAGGGCAGGACTGGAAGACCAAGAAACGGAAGCAGGGAAAATTTAAAGGAAAAGGAAAGAGGAAGAAGTGAAGAATGAAGGGAAGATTGAAGACCGAGTTGGATTCTGCTTCTACTCAGAAGCACTTCACTGCCAACAGGATTCATGCACTTAGAATAGTATTTTATCTGAGAAAAAAAAAATTTTATACATCAAATATGTTGTGTTCTTGTTCACTTATTTATGTCCTGAGCAGTTGAAATATTGAATCGTGATTTGTTGTGTGATGACACGTTGTCATTGCCATTTGCATGAATATTTCATGATATTTATCAGAACAATTGCATTTGTAAGGTTTGAAAATACATTTCAGTGTTGGCATTCAGGCGTCGTATAGCTGGAGGGAATTCATTCCATTCATGCCGATTAGATTCAGCAGGCCTATTATCACTGTGATTTGAATGAAAGACAAGTGCCAGTGGCAATGCCAGTGGGAAATTTTGACACAATACTTCATTATTTGCTTTGCCTTGAAACACTTGCAACTTTAATGCAGTTGCATTGAGCCAAGTTGTAATAATGAATGGTATGCCTATGCCTTGGGGCAGGGATTCCATAGGAATTTCAGTTATTCATATACCTCATAGATGGCGTGGCGATCGCGCGCACTTTGCACCTCGGCTCCAGGTATTGGTCGCCAGGCGTCCTGTAGTAGATTAGCAGTGCTACCGTGTACTGTAATCGTGAAGCAGTGGACGAGGTTGCTAATTGGACAGCATGGCGATGAGAAACGGGTTTCGCGGTGGAAGAGGAGGCGGACGAGGAGGAGGTAGACATGGGTAAGCGTGAGGTCTATTTTGTTAATTTCTGCGCCTTAAAGGGTCGGGTTATATCATGGATCATGTAGGGTGTAATTTTGCAGTGATCGCTGCGGTAGTTTTTTAATGAAGATCAGTATCCGTGGCGGCCTCCCCGATCCCCCCGTCGTCCACTCGCGCGTTCGTCGTGTTGAGTTGTGTACACGTGCAGTGCATTCATTGATGCATTCCATTGATGCACTGTAGGCATAGACCCCCTATTGAAAATTGTTATCTCTTTATAGGCCTAATCCTGGGCCATTGTAGCTAAGCCTCCAGCAGCAGCAGTGGAAGCACGGGTAGAACTTTAGAATCCCCGGCCAGAAGTGGTACACAATGGAAATCCGTCGGCTTAGGCCTACATTACAATTGTAACAGTGCGGCTTCCGTCGTCAATCGATGACCAGGGAATGACGGATGGAAGCGCATGTTTGAGTCGGCGACGCTGTTCCAAGAACAAGTGGATTGGTAAAGTCGTTCTGCAAAGGCATTTATTTTTCGATTTCAGTGCCATCACCACCAAAGTGTTCGTTGGTAATTTGCCACAAACCTGTCGGAAGGCAGATCTGGAGAATTTGTTCAAAAAGTTTGGGGAAGTTGTAGAATGTGACACAGTGAAAGACTTTGGTTTTGTGGTAAGTGCACAATGGTGAACACTTTGGGTCGTATTCATAAAGCGGTTTTATCGTTAGAACCATCTTAGGCCGGTTCCAAGTGTAGTGGTGAAGTACACTTGGAACCAGCCTAAGCTAAGACGGTTCTAATGATAGAACCGCTTTATGAATACGACCCTTTATGTCCAAGTCTTGTAAGTATAGTATTTCGTTCCAGAATCAAAGTGTTCAGAAGCTTTAGAAGTGTCATTAGACCCATTGAAGGAGGGGATTGTATAACTAACACTCCTGCTGGCTGGTATCTTCTGGTATGCCCAACCTCTTTGGTGTCTTTTTCAGCATTTTGCCAATGAAAGTGACGCTAAGGCTGCGGTAGCTGCTTTGAATTGTTCTGTTTTTGAAGGCACAACAATGAAAGTGGAGGTAAGTTACAAGATATTGCCAGTAAATATTCCAAGAGAAGGGCTCATCATACTCATCACTAGGCCTAATGTTAATTAGAGTACCAGTGCTTTAACCTCAGGAGGACACTCAGTTGGAATAGTTTTTTGAAGAACGGAATTAAGGTTGGTTACCCATTCCTGTGTTCAATTGCAGCTATCAACAAGCAAGGTCAGACAGAAACCAGGCATGGGTAGTTCAACTGACTGTTACAGATGTAATAAACCAGGACACTGGTCAAAAGACTGCCCAGAAGGACCGTGAGTATCTGCCATGTTGTTAGTCATGATTGTACTGTGCTTAACTGTACTGTCCTTCAACTCTTGAATTCATTTTGTCTGATATTTTGTGAATAATGTAGAATTTAGCAATGCTATGTGTAAAGCGTCTTCAGTCGGGGTAATTTGTCTTGATTGTAAATGTATGAAAAATATTGTCTCCATTTTCAGAACACGGGGCCCAGATGATCGACGGAGTGGTGGCGGCAAGATGGGTGGCGGTTACAAGGGTGGTCGGGATGATCGTGATCATGACCCTTATCCGTTTGCCCCTCCTGGGAGAGAGTGGAGTGATTACTACAGAGAACATTACCCACCACCACCCATGTTTGACAGGTATGAATCTATGAAAACCACTGGTCAGTTAGAGAGTGTATCAAGTCAGTGTTATTCTGAAAGCTATGGTTTCTAAAGTGGAGTGGACAAAGTGAATTTCGTGATCTTTTGAGTCATTTTCAAGGTTTCATGTGTTTCAGATATAGTGGACGGGACGATCCTTACAGCAGATATGGCCGATACATGCCTCCACCACCACCAGATTACTTCAGAGACAGAGACCCATATGCTAGATCTGAAAGAAGATCGCCACCAGTCAGGTGAATATTCGTTCTGGTTCTAACATAATGGCATGACACTGAGACCCAAGTTACGTTGCCTTTTGTCGTGCTGGTTTTGTCGATGTGGCATTACACAAAATCCTCTGTCAGTTTGATATTATCTGTACCTCTGGATGTGTGTCATGAGTAAAAGTGAGAGTGGTGTCATCAAAAACGGGTGTAGTATGATTCTTCTGTCATTGCCTACCTCAGCAGTATAACCCACTTTCTTCTCTTTCTTCAGAGACCCCTATTATGAAATGTACTTGGCAGCTTATGAAAGACGGTAAGATTACACCAACATTTTCATTTCAATAACAGCCTAAACTGATCACGTGAACTGGTGTTGTACTGTACTTTCTCTCACCTGACTAACTTACTAATAAAGTGGGCGTGAGTGTTACCTTAGACAGCGTGCGTATTCAGTTATGTATTGAATCGTTTGCATGAAGCCCTCTGATCAGTTCATTTTGTTCACCAAGTTGTATAAAGCCTATAGGCCACTTTCTAAGATGAGCTTTGAATGCCTGATTTGTAGGTTTGGATGAGTGGGTGATAAACTTTTAGTCATGGGAATAGGATGAGATGGCCTGATCATCCTGGGAAATGTCCAAAATCAAATCATCTTGTTCAGACAGATTTGTTTCCAGAAAGAATGACCGACATATAAATCTACGGACAATCACTTTAGTATGTCAAAGTCATCATACAATCCTGTCCATAGCCCTGAAAAGTGATTTTGTGGTTACAGAGAATTGCACTTGTTCAAATTTGGCCCAAGTTACGAGTATAATCTGCGACACACTTGGTTTGGGATGTCTGGATTTGGACATTTCTTAAGGCTGAACAGGTTGATGCTTCGCACTTCAGCTTATGATGCTTTATTTAGAGTATCAATTTAAGCATGTAGCAGAAGAGCCAGCGAGCAGAGTCGTACCAACTGCATAGGGTGATACAAGGCCGACTTGTAGCTCATTCAGTCCCCTTGGTGATAGCTGTGTGCCTGGTTAAATCATCAAATCATACCCATTTAAACCATCAAATTCGGCATGCTGAGCTTTGTTTAAAAAGTGGTGCTTTCCGTTTGCCAACATGATCAATTTTATCCTCTAGTCCCATTGTTCTTTGCATGATCATTGTCTTTCTGTTGGAGTAAAGGACCATGTCAAGATATGAGGTGGTGATTTGATTTAGACTTTGTTCAATATTGTCATCAGTGAGTCTTACTTAGAAAAGATACCAGTACCAGAAAACCATTGCCCAACTCGCCAGGAATGTAACCCGTTGGTAACAAGTCTTGACATGGTCCGCTGTTTTTCTAACTTCGCCAATTCTTTCATTTCGATTCACGATTTTCACATTGCATTGACGGTGAGAAAATGCACAGGGTAACTTCTGTAATTTCCGTAGGTATATGGAGTATTATACTGCTCAGGCAAACGCTACAAACTTTTCGGCGCCACCCCCTCCGCCTCCACCTGCAGACCCATCTGGGTTTGATACAAACTATAGTGCCGTTGGGTGAGTAGTGTTTGGGGCTAGGCCAGGCTGAGTGTCTGTGGACTTGGTATAAGTGGTACAATTTGCTTTTCTCTCTTGCTTCTCTTTTACCATTTAGATGTTGTTAGGTCTGGTTTTTCCTGTCCGCAAACCATTCACTACCTCCTCATATATGGCAGCCACCTACACCGCTCAGTTTCATTGTGAGGCAAGCAGCAACATTTCCATCCATGGACTGCACTAGTGTAAAAATAAGAGTAGAAAAAACACACCTCATCTGGCCGTGAACCTTGCTCATTTAGTCCCAAGTGACCAGATACCATTATTTCCCTCAAAGCGAGAGACATTGTGGGGAAATTTGTAAAGAAAGTTTGCTCATTGCAAAGTTCCTCCCTCAACATGCTCGAACCATCAACATACAGCCAGAAGACAAGGCGATTAACAAAAACTACCAAGCTAACCTTAAAATAAGTTAATACCTTTTCTTGGGCATAATGTCACGCTCAATTGGAGCTGTCAGTCAGTTGACCAATGGTGTCACTGTGGTCCAATTCAGTGCCTAGCAGACCCATTTATGGTTGATTGACCACCAATCAAGAGAATTTTTTTTTTGTATTTGTCCGCTAGAACTTTGCTGTCATCTTTTGGCAACGATCGCACCTATTTACATGATGATCGGATGTCAAACCTCGCTTGACATCAGTATATAGCTAGTTTGGCTGGTGACTGGTGGAATCTGATCTTCATTTCTCTCGGTCAGGTTTGCTTGAAGTTTTGCTTGGAGAGATTTGATGCATGATGGCTATAAATAGATCCTGCCTGAGGCGTGTGGAGTTGTGTTAGTATAGGGTTCTTATATTTGATGCTAACATCAAACCGTGCAATTTGAACTTCACCTGCAACAGACTCGTTTAAAACTCAGTGTAACTGAGGAGCTTCGAGTGCAAACATCATTTAAGTCCGGAGACTTGTGGTGTTGGTTCTTGTAGCTATGGTCTTGTATTGGTTTGGGACTATTCAGAATCAGGGACTTTATTGACAAAGCCCCCATAACTTTAAGGGTATGCAAATCCTTTGTCAAGCTGTCAATGAACAATAGTTCGCCCACAAATGAGCGCAAATGAGCGGGTTGACACACTCCTTAAAGTTATGAGAGCTTCGTGAATAAAGGTCCCGACGCATAGATTTTCTTCATCTTACATTGTCAAATTCAGGTCTTTTAGTTACCATGGTTACAGCATGTTACTGAACTGTTATAAATCTTGCTCTTTTATCTGTGACATGCCAAAATTAAAATATTCTGGGGGTCATTGTCCCTTGAAGTTTCGGCAAATTTTTGTGGGTATTACAACTTGGGACCTAAATGCATGTAATTGAAAGGCCTGTATTGTTGATTTCAGGTAAGACATTCATTGTGTGATGATACCATTCCTTGGGTCTCCATTACCCAGTACTGGAAATGATGCATGACATGGCAACAACAATACATAGAATCATCATTTGTTTGTTGTTGAAATTTCGGTTCTTGCATATTTCTAGGAAACAAGGTCTAAAAAATCTGAATGGACATTCTGGAGTCAGTGAACGCTAAGATGGCTGAGATCATGTCAGTATGCTGGTATAAGCTCTTGGCAAAGATTGCCAGGGTTTTGTCACATTCATACTAAATACGTATAACATACTAACCTGTATTTTCATGATTACCGGTAATTTCTGTTATATTTCTCTTCAAACATACCATTTGGATAACATCATTATGACATTTGCACTGCTTTACTCAATTTGTTGTTTGGTGCATCGAGACAAGAGCACATGGTTTTGTTAATTTTGTTTATTTTCTACACCAATCACAATGATATCAGTTGATTATGAGGTTGATTTTATGTACCGGTACCAGTATCTCAGTACATCCTGACTGTATCAGATGTTCTTCGCGCTTGCTCCCTTCGTCACCGTGCAAGATGAAGGGAGCAAGCATAAGAACCACTGGTTACCCCAGGATGCTCTCAGCTCTGCTGGTGTTGAATTCCAAACTGACTGCAAGTCTGCTGGGCACACAATTCTGTCCATTTGGCCCTGCACGCACGGATGGAACACTTATCCTTCATAACGAAAAAAAAATGCAGGCACTCAGTTAATAAAGTCACTGTACACGTATCCAGTGCTTTAGCTAAACTTTTTGTCTGAAAGTTGGTTCCCTTTGGAACCTTGAAGTTAACAAATCTGTAACTTTTGCTGAAATATTACATGTGCAAGTCTGATTTGATCCTACCCAGGATGAATTTGAACTTGTGAGGAATATAACAACTCAGAAATCTCCTTTAGCTAAAGCTCTGCCCCACCTAAGTCACCTTCCCTATGAACTATGGTTGAATATGCTATAATCCTACTTAATAAGTTCTGTCTTTCCCATCTCATAGCTACGGAGCACCTCCCCCGCCACCACCTGCAGGACGACCACTTACGCCTCGCGATTCTGCCTCAGCTGGGCCGTACTAGTTGAATGAGAGGACGCATTTGCGGGCAAATCCGACGCGGTCTGTGGAGAGGATAAACGGGCGCGGTCAGACTACGCGGCGTACAAGAGCATAACGTTGGTCGCATCGGCATGACTCGTGAATGTAAAAAATACTGCAGAGACTTGGAACGATAAAAAACTGAAAAGTGAATCGTGAATTCTTGAGTGTGGCAACGCCTTTGAAAAAGGCTTAAATGTTTTAATTAGTTTTCTTATGTGGGTGGTTAGAAAATGACTGTTGTTCAATGTACCGGTAATATTAATCATGTGGGTGGGGTCAGTATCTGGTAGTACTAGTGAAAAAGCCGTTGAGTTTTAAACAACAACCCGTTTTAGTTGAGTTTTCTCAAAAATTCATAAAGTTTTGTGTTTTCTGTATCATAATCATCTCACAGTTATCGCAAGTTTTTTTTCTCCAATTTAAGTGGTCTGGTACTTCATCATGTTAATTCTGATGCCCTTAGCTCTGCCTCAAAACTTTGTCTTACTATTTTGTTGTTCCTGTGGAATAAATATGATATTGTAGGTCGTGAAGTATTCATGTTTGGATTGATTCGTTTAATGATGATGTTTGATGAGAAAACAGCAGAATAAATTCTGCTAAAGCACAGGGCATTGTCTCATGGTCAGAAATTGACACACAGGGGTGATAAGAAAAAATTGTGGCCAAATCCAGTCTCATTCGTGGTATGCTTTGAGAATATTTGCTGTTATGCCAGTACCGCGACGGTAAGGATCATGCAAGATACGTGCGTACGTTGCAGTTGGTGGAGGATCGTGATAAGTCGCACATGACGCCGTAATATCATTGAGGATCACGCGAAGTACAGTGTTCACATCGGTCGTCGATCACAAGATCACATGAAGGTATACGTGCACCAATCAGTGACGTGAGGATTATGTCAGATGGTGTGCATGCGCCGATATCCGTCGAGGATCAAACAAGGTGGTGCGCTTGCACCAATATCGTGGATCACACAGCGTCGGGTTCGTGCATTGATACAGGTTGAGGACCATGAAAGGTAACATCCACTCGTATCGGTTGATAAAGCTTCGGTTTGTATCGCTTTTGCAAAACGTAAGTCCGCTACATATCCTCTCAGCCCAGCTTTCGGTTCTCGGTTCACATTCCTCAACCATTACCGCCGAATTTCTTGGGACTGGGACACATCGATTGACTGTCAGTCGGATCAAGGGGTCTTTGCCCTTTCTTTTCAATTCTGTCAGAAGAAAATAGGGTCGCAAAACTGTGACCTGTGTGAGAGTTTGACCGTGCGATCTGTTCTGTTTAATGGTTGAGGAATGATCTGTTGTTTTCGTCTATATCTCGTTTACAAACAAAGCATTTATGTACCAGCAGCGATCTTGAAACACGGCAATCGTTTCAATTGTAAAACGTTTCATGGGGGAGGTGTGTGCATTTAGCTTTGCATTCTTGTGGTATTCGTAAAATTCGAGGCCGCTATAGTCTTCTTCATGCACATGGGTTTATGTGATATATACTACATGTATTGGGACCAAAATTATTCTCCCAGACAGTATCTTTTCCTAAGAACATCTTAGAGCTTCCTCGCTTGCATTAATAAACTGTTAACAGAGATGCAATGGTTTGTATGGGATAAAAATATTCGAATAAGGATAGAATAACCTTCAAAACACATATATCAGATTTGATAAATATTTTGAATCGAATCGAGGGAACGGGATCAAACATGTCTTATTCATCTGTTGTTCGCAGTTTGCACTTTCGCAATGGATGATGGTGTGTTGCTTTTAGGAGCTTCATTTCTGCAAATTTCAAATTATCTGTGGCAGTTTCACACATGACTGCGGTGCCCACGTTTCATGCCTTGTAAAGTACTAGTTTCTAAGTTTGATATTTTCCAGGTATCCCCATTTGACTGATTTCACCAAGGATTGATGGAACGATACGAATGTCACTGTTGTCAGTTGACAGACTGCGAGTCACTTCCGGGCGGATGGCAGGTGGATTGGCGGACCGTCAAGATGGTAATAGCTCTTCCATGAGGTATGCTCTTCGTGGACATCCAGCAGCTTAGTGTTACTGTTACCAAATGTCCATCAGGTTTTGTTTGTTAACTGATATACCATAGTTCTGGATCTAAAAGGTCAGTTTAAATAACATCAAGCACAAATGCCCTCTGCAATGGTCCCCAACGAATACCAAATTATTGGCTGTCATGGCTGACGCATTCATTGAGTGACATTCAATGACCATGAGTTAATCCATTGAAACCTCTAACTAATGTGAAATTGATGGAAGGTGGGCAAGGACAAAAGGCAAGGTGATCAGTTTCATATTCAATTGGCGTGTGCTCAAAATCCCGATTCTATTCTTGACATATTCCTCGTATTACAAAGGCTTGGCTTAAAACAGTGCTGAGTGACCTCTTGGATCTGGAAGTGCAGTAGGGCCTACATTGAGTGGTGACAAAGAACTTCATTGTAACTTCTGAGTAGAAGTTCTCATATGGTATAAATCCTTGCACTTTGCAGGTTATGATTCTGGACCGAAGAGGCCTTTCTGCTATTACATCACTGACAGAGATCCCTCAATCAAGGATTTTGTGATTCAATGGCAAGAAGGCGGCAGCAAGAATTCAATGGCAAAAAGGCTGCGGCAAGAATTCAATGGCAAGAAGGCGGCGGCAAGAAGTCAATGGCGAGGAGGTCTTGACGGAGCTGACCTTGGAGTGGTTCGTCATCAAGAGTTAGATATCATTGTCATAAAGTGTAAATTGTCCTCCTGTAATAAAGTAAATTGGTTACATTGCCATTGTTTGTTAATTTTTCAACTGAGTGTTTCTGTTTTGAAAAAAAATTTACATGTGCCCCTTTAGCCCCCTCGACGAAAACTTTTTGCCTCTAGGGTTCATAATAGGCCTACTTGTGCTGCATGCTTACACCCCCTGAACTCTTAGGCTGAACGTTTTCAAACTGTATGTTTTTCCACTGTAGGCCTACCTGCCTGTTATGTTGCTGTGAAGGATGTACTCCAATTAAATACAGCGTTGGTACCGGTAGTGGTTTAGATGTTCACAATATGTGAAAAGCAAATAGTAGTTGACAACACTGTTCACAAGAGGGGGGGGGGCACTTCTTGCATGTAACAGTTGCATTGTGGCTTTAATGGATATTAGAGGGCCACTCCTATCAAATTGTTCTATTTTCGTGTGAATGGAGAATGAGACAACTGAATAGGAAGCATGTATGTAGGCCTACCATATTAACAGGAATCCAAGCCTGGTTCTATTGTTCGACAATGATTAAACCAAATGAAACCATGACCATTGGATAAAGATAAAGTATCCGAGGGCAGATGATTGTAGCTCGGACTTGCAGTGCTTGAACGACCTTTTCTTTAACACCGGTGTCGCCTCGCGGGGCCAAATGCCCGAAGACAGTGTCGAACGCGGCAAAAGAGGAATTAGTGCGATATACGGCGTAACAACGTCACCAGTAGCCTGGTGCTCGGTCCTGGCCAATGCCAATAACGATACACGATTCATAGGATTAGTCTGAAACGTAGAGAAGCCAGTGCAGTGGATCCAGAAGGGTGAAATCGGCAAAATGCGCCACGAAAACGCCATTAAACGCATGATTAAAGCCTAAATGTTGCTGTATTTTGTGGCGGGGATGTATTAGAATATTGTGATTTTGTGGCTTTATTCTGTTTCCTTGGAAAAGGTGAGAATCAACTGTTTTTTGTCGAGTTGTCAGTAGTGGTGCTTCTGTAGAATCTGTACTGTCATGACTGTGTCGTGTAGCGGTGTCAGTCTGTAGTGTAATCCTCATGACATGTATTGTATGTAGGCTATTGCTAATGATTGTTTTCACTTCCAAGTTCCATACTTCATTGATGATTCATACATCTACATGCAGGTTGTGTTTTGAGGTGTGTACATCAATAGTTCCATCCGTCTTTCTGAGTGATGTGTCGCTGTTGTTTTATTCATTGATTAAAACAGCTTTTAATTTTGGCATTGACTGTTTTAGCATGCTGCATAAAAGAGGAGCGTCAGTCGTGTATATAGGCCTAGTGGTGGGCAATTTTCAGTAAATACGATAGACTAATGTAATGGTTAGCAGTAGCCAAAGTTGCCACTAAATCAGATGCCATTAACTGAGTCACTGACATTATAGGCCTAAAGTACTCTTGTCTTGGCCCACCTACTATTTTTTAACTTTCAAGATTTTCTGCACAATCAGCAGTTGGCCTAGTGATCCTTCTTACTTTAGAGGCCTAGGCCTTTAGGCCTATCGCAGTTATGATAAGCTATATGGTACCTGATCTTCAGTCCGTGTCTTTGGTTGGAGTATGACTCATCATCTGATCATGGCAGGCAAACACCTGTGTTCATGGTAAGCTATTCCAGGAAAAATTGGTTACTGTCGGGCACCTCTCCCCAATGGAAGGATTTCATATCTCAGAGTGGGGTCAGTCAGTACAACATACAATGTACTACCATGGTTGATCAATACTTTCTATTGAGTGATTCAACCATCAGGTCAATGCCATTGTCACTTGTTGTTTATCAGTTTTCGTCACTTTGGGTGTGGTTAAACTATAGTGTTAATTTGTGCCTATGTATCTCATTTTAGATTTGAAGGATGCCGTTCAAAATCCGTCTAAAGCGTACGCGACGGTACGACGTCTCATCCAAACACCTGTATGTTGTCTCTGTTCAATTATTGGATAACACACTCATAGAATGTACATTAAGTACAGAGAGCACAGGCATAGAATGCCTTGAAAATATTGGTCAGAGGATAGAGCTACAAGAGGTAAGTCTAGGTAGGCCTGTCCCCAGGCTCTGCTGTTCTCTAATGTTTGTAAATACATGTATAACCAAGTTGAGAGATCATTAGTCGAATTAATTGACAAATTAGTTGACAGGATCATGAGTCTTGTACATGGCTTCATGACAAGATAAACTGCTTCAAGCATGGAGTTATACATGACCACATCTTTGACATGTCTGATATTTGATAATTACATTGTATGTATCTGTTCATGTACACTCTTCATCGTCACGTCTGTCTGTGGTAATCTTGTGCTTTTGTATGTCAAAGTGTCATGCCGCAATTTAGGGTCAAAACTTTATATGTGTTCGAACCCAATGACATTTTCCGCACTGCTTGGCACAGCATGTTGGTCTACTCACTTATCTCAAGAATGTAAGCCAACTACCTTCCTGGAAGTTTGCCAGAGGATTTAGATTGCTTGAGTACATGACTCAGTGTTGGTCTTGGCTTTTAAGTCAGTATCACACTCTGTTGACTGTTCGTAAACTGGGAAATGTTGTAATGTCTAAAAAAACATGCACTGTAATATGGCGGTTGTGGTAAACATGAGTTTTGTCACAGAAAGCTTCAGAGTC
>NMRB01000564.1:139950-161832 GCA_002633025.1 Notospermus geniculatus
GATTGTCCCAATTTCTCCACACTTCGAGCCGCCATCCTGAATGCTGTTCCTGCAGAATTTTACAAGTTATCTAAACAGGATCAATTTATGTACTTAATGAATGCGGAGGGAAACCTTATTCTCGAAGTTAGCAAATTTTGCTATGAGGGTTTTACTCAAAAAAGAGATATTTTATCAAGGTCATGAGGGTTTACAGTTTTTAACGGAACTTTTAACCAAGATGTACTGTACGGAAACAATAAAGCAAATGTGATATTAAAGGGCATGCCATACATGTGCAATCTATGTTTTAACTATAATAGTTTCTTTTCATGGTTTTAATGAAATGTAAATAATTATTGTAATTTTACTTCCTCCTAATGTCTGTGTTTTATTTAGGCCTATATACCCTTCCTTTTATAGGCCTACTGCTTTAATTAATAATTAATCAGGCCTACTGTTTGCATTTAATTTCGTAGCATAGATTTATGTTATTGTTAACTCATCATTTGTTTTTAACTGCACCTCACTCCCTGCACACTAGGGTTTCCGGGTACATTCCCCTCAGACAGATCCCGGTTACCCTCCATCTCTCCCTCTTTTTCTTAAATTCTATTCGCACTCAAGTTTATTGTATCTCTTCCTATAAAATTTATGTAAATTTTACGGAGCAATAAACTTTCTGTATTCTGTATTCTGTATTCTTGTCAAGTATCAGCAGAGTAGAAACCTTTCTTTTTCGTATGCTGTGGAACAGTGTGTGTCATTCAGACATGCAAGTTGAAGGCAAGTCCACTGAGAGAAGCCCCACAGAAGTACTTCTGTAATTCAATGGGGCTTTAAAGCAAAATTTGAATGAGAAAGGGCCGTCAAAGTGGGCACCCCATGATGGCTTTGTTGGTTGTAATTAGATGTGGAGGAAAGTTGATTTGATTGCTCACTTTGAATTGTTCCCTTGTTTCGCCTTTCATCACAGAATAGGTGTTGGACTGCATGCATGTTTTGGGGGATTAATGGCCATTATTGGTGGTGCAACACAAATTGAACTTTCCCAACACATGCAAGAGAACTGAAAAACCTGCTCTGGGGATTCGTGTTCAAATCCTGGCTGTCTGGACATCTCTATGATAGTTTCACACATTTGGGGAAAGCATTTCTACTGACACACTGATGCAGTGTGCCACATGGTTTCCACTGACTTTGTTGCAATTTCTGTCAGCTCTTCACCTGTTGTATTGCAAAAAAAGAAGGAAAACAATGCATGTGAAAAACTGCGCAGTAAATGCAAGGAAAAAGCTGCAGTGGAAACGACATCGAAGAAGCCGCCCGTGCAAGTTACAGTGACTGGATTGTCATTATGATTCATCACCCATTATCTGAAAGTAAAGGTGTCTCAGTCTGTCTTTTCCTGTAGTCTTGACTCTTGTCTTTAGAGTATACCATCATACACATTATTTTCTTTCAGATTCAGTATTTTGGCCTTCGATACTTCAACAAGAAGCTTCAACTCCATTGGGTGGACTTGGATAAACCACTAAAGAAACAACTTGAGAAAAATGACCACTCACCAATGTTATACTTTGGAGTCATGCTTTATGTGTCTGACATTCAAAGGCTGGGGGATGATATGGCCAGGTGAGCTCCTTTGGCCCTTATCTTTGAAGATTTCCCTAGGAATTCTGTTGAGGGACTGTAAAGGTGTCTCCTTCTTTCATTGCATTGAGATAGTCAGTCTCCCACTTGCCCTCTTTGTGTTCGAATGTCTACTTCTTGTGTGTTGTGTCTTTGATGGCAATGGTCACAATGCTCTGCCTTCTCAATGCTGACCACGTACAGCTTCAAGTAGATCACACTGAATGGAGTGGGTGTCAGTGACAAGTCAAAGGTCTGACAAGACCAGCATATCTGAGTTGAGTAATGCACTTTGTTATGGCGAAAATTGTGGGTTTGGTGGACCAAGTGAGACCTTCCTTTACCAGTGCAGAGATCTAACACTCAACAGACAAAATGCTACGAAGTGGAAGCCCACCAGTTCTTCGCATGACAATGTGAGCCTATGTCCTGAATTGGGATTCAGACTGTAATGTAACCATCTGACATTGTTTCAGGTACCAGTATTACCTTCAGCTAAAGCATGACATCCTAGAAGGCCATGTCCCATGCCATCAAGAGCAGGCAGTCATCTTGGCTAGTTACAGTATTCAAGGTGAGAATCATCTAGTCTTATGAGCAAGAATTCAGGTGAAAGCATGAGAGACAAAGGTGTTCTGCAGTTTACTGAATTGCAAACATTCCTTGCATGAAAAGAGCAACTGTGCAGATTTGATGCCAGTATTGTTTGCCACTCACAGAGTTGCATGCCAATTTTCTGGTGTTTTTTGTGACATTTACCTTTTGATGCATTACAGCTTCAACTTTGAGGCTGTACTGAGAACAAAAACAAGGTTCACCTGAACTCTGGGCGGACTTGTTTTTTGATCACATTTCTACACGTTATGAAGATATTAGCAAGTGAGGTATGGGGCTGGCTGATGATGACTTCTCATTGTTTCTCTAATGTGAATTTCTTCCTTTCAGCTGAGTTTGGTGACCATGACTTCACTCGCCATACACTGGAATACTTCAAAGAATTTGCTTTGCTTCCCAAAGTGAGTACAATAAGTGGTGTAGTTTAGGCAAAGTAGCTTCCAAGAGTGTTCTGAACCCAAGAAGAAATTGCCCATGAGTACCGTAGTTTGAGATGGCCTCTTCTGTACTTACCAGGGCCAATAATGCTATGGCTTCGGCACTGATAGAAAAATCAAATACATGTACAGATATTGCTAATATGTGTGACGGTCTGGGATAACCCGTCGGAAGTCGCTGAGTGATCAACAAGGGTTGTTAGATTGCCGGTGCATTGAATTGCTATTGTTCACCTGTTACGTGGTACGTTTCGGCTATTGAAATGTGCGGGTTCACCAAGGCCATTAACACTTTCCTCAAACGCGACATCCGACGGGTTTTCCTATACTGCCACATATAGCCATTGATCTCGTGGCATTTAGCCGTCCGTGTTTGGTGAAATCAGATGTCCCTCGTTTTTGTCCATCTCCCCCTCTTACTCATCTCTCCATATGACTTGATGTCATTGACCTGAAAATCTTGCCAACTTGACCTAATGTAAGTGCTCCACATATCCTGTCCAGGAATGTTTTAAATACATGCCTTACATGCCGCAATGGTGCCGTGCCTTACATGCTTCAACAGTGCCCACATTCTTTGCCTTGTTTACACTACGACTTGGTCGCTTGCCAGAGAAAGTGATCTACAGTCTTCTGATTGATGTGATTTGGATCAAGTGCTTCTTGATTTTATCGGTATTACCATTTCTGTCCTGTGGTAGATGAATGATGGTGATCACTTGATAAGGAAAGAGCAGAGTTCAAGACTGTCTATAGCACCACTACCATGAATCCTTGCGTTTTAGCAACACTTAAGCCAATTTGAAGAAGGAACCTTGTCCTTGGGGGAAGCACTTGATCCACAAACGGTCTGTACATCTGTTTGTCATTGGGATGAAAATACAAAACTTCAGTCAACCACTTTCATTCTTTGAGTCTTTTCTAGAGTTTCAGATTGTAAAGTTCCACTTGAAAAAGACCCCGGTTGGGGTCGAAAATTCGTGAATTCTGGAGATTGACTTCTTGCTTATTTTCACTCTTTGTGCAGTTGAAAATGCACTGCTGCCAAGGCCAGGTTAACCCTTTATGCCTGAGTGACTGGCTTTGTGCCTGACTGGGTCACTTTCAGTGGGTACATGTAGCATCATTAAAGGTCTGTTTACCAAACTACTTGTATGACATGTGTCTCATTGGAAGGCATTGAAATATAGATTAAGACAAGAGGGGGCTGAATGCCCAAAATGGTGTTATTGATTCTAAACTTCTGTGGAATTGATGAATTGGGTAAATTGATGTACAGCAGGAGAAAACCGGAGTGCCCGGAGAAAGCCAGCGTTCCACTGCCGGAGAGAGTTGCCCTCCTTGTCACATGAAGAATGGCTCCAATTGGGGGTCAAACCTGGAACCTGAGCGGTGACAGGCATCCATGTTGTCGCTGTGCTACTTGCTCTCTATTCACCCTCTGTCAAATGGTTAATGTGTGTAGTCTGTGTTTTCTGAAGACATACGATAAGACACTTGGCTTATTCCTACACAAATTGTATGACAGAACATGCTACGAAATCTCCCAAACTGACTAAGAGAAAATTAATATCCTGTCACGGGAAGGAATTCTCCATCCTACGATCTGACAGTTATAGATATTGACTTGACAGTTATGGTGTAGATACTCTGCTCCAAGTATCAAGAAATCAATACCAAAGTGGTTCACTGTATTGCGTCCAAGTTAGTGATCTGCGCACACTTCTCCCTCTACTTCTCTGTGATTTGTTGGTTGGGCTGCTTTTTGACTCAGACTCCGTAGGAGCACCAGTTTAGTCTTAGTACTACATGATTCAGGTTGCATCCAGACGGAATGTCGCACTGCTCGTGCAGAGAAATCTTAGAAAACAAGGCTCCCTTGTCATGCTTGTTGTCAGTAGTCAAGGGCGATGAGCTCTAACTTGGCTTATTTTTGGCTGTTTAGATAACATTGAGTGTTTTGTATGTGTGTAATGGAGGAAACCGGACCCCACGGACTGTCATGACTGTTGAGTTGCCAGCCAGGTGGGAATCGAACCCAGGACCTCTGAATCTGAGGTGAAAGGAACGAGATGTTTCCACTGCACCACTCTGACAGCCCATCGCTCCTGCTAATGCTGTGCACTTCTGTGGCTTAAAGAAAGTTGTAAGGCCTAAAAAAAAAAATGTCTTGTTTCGGGTCATGTCAGTTTGAAAAATTAGGGTCGGTCGGTCGGAATAAAATTTTATTTTTTACAAATTTTTTCCCAAAGTTTGCTTGAAAAACTGTGTGTAAAATAGGAAATGTCAGCTGAAATAACGAAGTGGAACTGATCTGTAACATAGGGGGCCTAGGAAGAGCTGTAGATTCTGCCATGTCATGAATGTTCCTTCTTCATTTGTTGTTCTCTTGTCATTTTTTGAAAGTTTTAATTGAAAAAACAGTATTATTGTGTGATTTTTTAGTTTTATTTTTTCTAGGTTTGGAAAAAAATTTTAGGGTCGGGGCATTTTCAGGAGGGTCGGTCGGCTGACCCGAAACAAGACATTTATTTTTTTAGGCCTAATCTGGATGCCAGCCAGGCCAATCCTATCTTCATCTCCATCTGGTTGTTAAATCATTCTTTGATCTACTCTCTTCTTACCACTAAGATCCTAATCATTGTTTTTGCCCAGAATTGTTGCTCTTACGTTTTTGTTAAGGATACCTGAAGCTATAAATCACAGAGTACCGGTAAATGCAGGTTCAGGGTGATTTAGATGTTATCTTGTCTTTTCTTCTTTGTGATTGATCATCTGTGGGTAATTCCACTTGTTCTATTTAGATCATGATTAATTCATTGTTCAATTCTGAGGCGGGGTTAGGATGAGTGTTTTATTACCAGTGGTCGTGATCTTTAATCTGATGGTTCCATCTTCATTCTTTTTACAATATCAAGTTACAAGTTGCATATTCTCTGCCTCTTTGGTCTAGTGCCTGGTGGTTCAGCATTTGTCTTTGGTGTGGGAGAGATCCAGTAGTCTTGAACGTTAGTTGGGGTGTTGATATTTTTGGTGACTGGGAGGGGAATGTCGATGGTCGTCAGCTGCCCCTGCATTCAGAGAGACTTAGTGAAAAGTCTCTCTGAATGCAGGGCAGCTGCCAGGGATCTGTGGTTATAAGTATTTATTAGCAAATGCAGATTTGTAGGGGAAGGGAAGGGCTGGGGAGATATTGTCCTGCGACTAAAAGTGTTCAGCCAAAAAATAAAAAGAGAAACAGACGCGCGAAAAAAATCGCCTATTGAGAGGCTCGAACCCGGCGCCCCAGATTCATAGCCGGACGCTCCACTGATGCGCCAGCCAGCCATGTCATGATGGTGGCTCCTGAATAAACGTTTATAAATATATCCCAGCTACTCAACATATTTTTATGATGATAGAAAATGACGTCACAAATCAGAATAATGTTACAAAAATCGCATTTTACAACAACCACAGAGCAAGTCCCCAGCAAATCTCTCAGTATATCGCTACATAATGTATCCATCTACGTTCACAGCCACTAAAAACGTGACCAACCGTCCGGTATATTCCATCTGAACATTAGGTGCATATTTCCCATGAGTCCAATTATTCTATTGACTGACCTGTGACAAGTCTTTGGCTAGCTTCGCTGTTGACCGCTACGCGGCGCGTTGGGCCCTTGCGTCTAGGTTCAGTCCTCAGTTACCCTACCCCATAGATATGTAACCTTCCACTTTGTGTCATGTTTGGTATTCATCATTTCACTGCCCCCCCCCCCCCNATGGCTATTTGGTAGGCCAATGCGTATTTCCCAATCAGTCACATTTTGGTTTGTTGACCAGATAGATAAGTGCCTCTGTGCGCAATCGCAATCCAAGATGGCGGAGGTCAGGGAAATGATGAATAGTGAAGTGAAATGGCCTCTTTCCCCTTCCAGTCACTGACTATGGATGAACAATCTTACTCAGTCCTGGTGGATGAGGCCCTGGCCACTCATAGGAGTCTGCAAGGCTTGGCACCCGTGGCAGCCGAACTCCACTACATCATGGCCGCCATGCAGCTTGATGGCTATGGAGTCGAATGCTATCCTGGAAAGGTAGGTTTAGTCCTCTGGGCCCGGTTGCACAAAACTCACGATAGTGCTAACTTTATGTTAAGTGACGTAAAAATCCATTGTCTTTTTACGTCATTTAACATAAAGTTAGCGCTAACACCAAGTTAGCACTAACATGAGTTTTGTGCAGGGCTACCCAGCCCTGCTCTCTTTAAGGATATTGGCTTCATTGGCACTCAGTAGAGCTTCCATAGTTCCAATATCAATTACATGTAAATGAATCTTTGGTACTTTTCTGTAGAATTGAAAACTACATGAATGTCTCTACAGGGGAACGTCTGTGTTAGGCTTCCTTTACATAGAAGTATACGGTATATGAAAATGTCGGTTAACAGTTGCTTCACGCATTTGAAGCCTTTGTTAACCAGTGTTTTTGTAAAATATACCGTATACTTCTATGTAAGGGAAGCCTTAGGGCCACTTGCGGTACTGACAGATACTGAGAGGTGTCGTGGTAAGGAGGTTAAAATGAACGGAAATGACCACTCTTGGACTGAATTTCAGCGTCCTTAGTGGAGGTGTCCTCCTGGCAGAGGTGTCCACAAAAGTGAGGTTTTGCTGATAAATTCTTGTTATTTCCAGGATGACACTGGTAGTGATCTCATCCTCGGCGCCTCCTATGCTGGTTTATTCGTGAAGCATCTTGGCGGACAAACTACTGTTTATTTCAAGTAGGTAACATAACAATCACACTTAGTCAGAGTCGGCAGGCAAAAAAGTCGTTTCAATACGCTCTGGATCCGAAAGGGTTCATGCTAATCTCTTGAATGCATCATTATTGAGATGGATCTGAGTTCATGGCAAAACCCTGGAGACTTTAACTCCCTGAACACATCTGTATTGAGTGTCGGATGATATATATGTTGAGAATGTCTGGGGATTCTATTGCATGCGTTCAATATCTTACTGATGTGTTGAGCTGGTGGAAGCATGATCTGAAGTGCTGAGGCCCAAACCCACTGGTGCGTTTTCATGCCCTGAACAACATTTTATCACCTTGGTCTTGTTCGAGGGCAGTGCGCTGAAAAATAACAAAGGTTTTACCACCAGCATCAGTGGGTTCAGGTCTTTATACGGTACTGGTGAAAATGTCGAATCTATTTAACTCCTTGAACCCCTTGGTGCCCGAACTACACTGTAGCAGAATATCAAACTAGTTTCCTTTCCATGTAGCCTATAGAGCTTGTGCAGATGACGTCATCACAGAAAAATTCGCCATCTTGACGGTCAATTTGACGTCAAATGACATCGGCGACCCACGTGGTGTATTTTGTCATCAGCGCAAGTGGAGTGGGTGCGTCTTCAAACCATGACGCTGTCGACACGTGGCGCACTTTGTCGTCGGTATGTCAGCATGGTGGACTGCAGGTCAAAAGTGACGTCATAATGAGCCACTGCACAAGCTCTACACTAGCTGATCAGCAGGTTTATACATGAGTCTGGTTGTAGCTTTATCTCTGATGGATGTCCAAATCTCTTTCCAGATGGGATGATATCAAACACCTGACCCACCACAGAAAGTCATTTCTCATACAGACCTGTCTCGATCAGCAAAATGTTAAGATCAATATGGTAAGATATTTATGATGGCAAGCTTTTAGTCTCAGCAAGGTTTATGGGATGAATGACCCTAGCCATTCTCCTTGGTGTATACATTGATGGGCAATTCACTGGCTTCTCAACCTGGTTCTGAGCTGTTGGTGCTACAGTCGGTACTTTGGCACTTTCGCACTTGCTTTCCATTCAGTATAAAGAAACCGGCTTCACAACATGAATCTGGGCTGTTTGGGTGATGAGATCTTAGTTTGTACCAATGCTACCATGACTTGTATGATGCTAAGTAGGTCTTTGCCTCTTTCCAGGATGACACAGAAATTGCAAAGTATATCTGGAGGATGTGTGTTACACAACACAAGTTCTTCAGGTTTCAGAAGGAATTAAGCAGGTAAGTGGTTGGTGCTCAGTATTGCAAGGTCTAACACCAGTCTCGGTGTGACTGGATTCTGGTGACTGACATGTTCTGCTGTTTCATCAACTATTTTCTCAATTACAGTGCCAGAAGTAGTCAGTCCACCAAGTCAGTGTCATCAACAGATGGAAGGCAGTCTTCACAAACAATCCCGTGAGTTCATCATATGCCATCTGATTCTAAAATCTGTGCTACTCTGGAGTGAATATCAGCAAAAGTAGCACTGTGCCAACATTCATTCATCCTCAAACAGGCCAATTCTCTTGCTGGAGAAGATAGCTCACTCATCCTCCCATAGCAGGGCTTTGGTCTCGCTTCATATACTGTGAGCGGATGAAGCAAGGAGCAAGATAAAAACCCCTGTTGTGGGAGGATGTAGCCCACTAGAATTCTTCCTGAGAGAGTAACTCCCCACCTTCTGCCGTGGCTTTGTTACATAAATAGAGCTCTCTCCATTGCTTAATGGTAGTATGCATCAACCATTTCACTAATACTGGTGTGTTTGGGTGATTTTCAGGGATATACAACGAAGTGTTCAACAGTCATTACAAAGCGACCCCCAGCAGTTTGTTCAGTATGGGGGCATGCAGCAGACCGCTCATTATCAAGGTAAGACTAGTTCTGATAAACTCCGTATTCTCACATCCGTATTCTCACATTTGTCAGTCCTAAAGTTGTCTTTACCTGAGGAGGTCCACTGTGAAAATTGCTTTATGGCAGACTCCATCATCCTGGGATTTCTTTCCAGATCCGCAGATCCAAGGTGAATATGAGGGTGGCCTCGATTACCAGCAGACCCAGATTCCCATCATGCCCGGCTATGAGCAGACGACACCGGACGGAAGCTATTCGGGCAATCCTGTTGTCAACGGGAGTATTTACGATGTGGAACATGCTCAAGTTGTTTTAGGGTCACAGAACAATCTCAGTACCGTCGCCGCCACACCGATACAAGGAGTACAGGTGCCGGAGTATCGGCCGAGCCCGGATTACGAACTCGTCATGCAGCAGCGTATGGCACAGCAACAAAATTATGATCAACTTAGTCTTACTCAGAGCATGACTGTATCAAATATTGGCAATATGCAGGTCTATAATCATCCCGAACATTTGGCTTATAGTCAACCAGAGATGGGGCAAGCTGTGCAATATGAACACCAGTTGGTGAATCCGTTACACAGAGGGTTTAATATTGCGTATTCACACCCGGTGGTGGAACACGGTATTGCCTCAAAACCCATTGAACGTGTTAGTAGTCTTGTGATTCAACCCACGTATAGTACGCCAGAACTGAATGTACAGGTACCAGTGCAGCAGAGTGCGTCAGAAACTGTTATACCCCAGTCTGTGGTGGGTTATCGCCAACCACCGAGCTACGCCCGACCCAGCAGTAGTACTCCCGATCTTGCCACACATACGGTCAAACCGAACTTTAATCCTCCACCTGACTTACTCTCACGTCGGAATATAGATTTAAGCGAGTTGCTAGCTCAGTCGAGATTGGATCAAAGTTTAGAGAACTTGGCAGGAAACCTTCAGAATATAGACTTGTGTGGCGATTTCGGGAAGCATCGGTCGCGGACTCTGGATTCTGTTAGCTCTGGTTCTAATGCTACATTTCATGCGAAGGATGTAGAGACTGCTTCAGAGGACGATGAACTGGATCACATGGAATACCCGTACACGGACAGAGGTTATGATGTCAGAGATGGCCGTATGGAAATGACGGAAACGAACGATTTAACTTACGAACAAATGTTACATCGCGAGCAGGATTCGCAGTCTGATGATGCCGGTCAGTGTGAATCAGGGAGCGAGTATGACTCGGTCGCTGAAATTGAAAATCCAATCTTCGTTGACAATCCCAGTGGTAGTGAGATCGAATGTCTAGATGTTTCTAAGGTGTCTGATGTGATGTTGAGTGTTGGACATAGTAAGGATAGTTCAGTGGATGCAGGGGCGGTGATTCCGTCGGAGGAAGATGCTGGGAAGGGAGACGAGTTGGCTGAGGAGGCGAAAGACGATGTTGCTCAAGCGTTGAAGGGGGAAGGGTCTGAGGAGGAGGTGAGTCTCAATGTTTTTAATTTGTCTTGGTCAAAAGATCAGAGAATGCATCCTCCCACAGCAGTGGTTTTAGCTCATTCATCTTCATCAACTTGTCCATCCACCGCAGGTGTATGAAGAGGAGGGAGACCAAAGCCCTGCTATTGGAGGATGAGAGAATGAACCACTGTTCAGACTGTGTTTACAGTTTCTCAATAGACGATATCACTCCAAAAGAGCGCAGCACCTTACGGGGTCAGCGTCATGATGTCCCGCACGTCATTCATTTCATGATGTCTTGAGGTGAGACGAAAAAAGTCGGATTGTTTCACGACGTCATGATTGCTGAAACAGCCAGATTTTTTTTCGAGTCGCGTCATGGCATTCAGAAATGATGTGCGGGACGTCGTGATGCTATCCCGTAAGGTGCTGCACTCTTTTGGAGTGATAGTCTATTTGGGCAGTTCTATCAGTATCACTATGAATTATGATACCAACCACCCTTTATCTCGTTAGTACCCATCTGTATCAGCAGATGGCAGTAAGAGCTGCAAGTGGCAGCAACAGCTTCATCAGAAATTCTAACACTGGGTGACAGATGGCTCTGTTATGGCTCAATCCATCTAGAGGCATGATCCTTGGGACAATTATGATATGCCGAGTCATGTTGTCTGAGTTTTCGTCTGCTGATTCTTCTGTCATGTCTCCAGGATTGCTACTGTTGTAGGAGGTCCCTCAGAAAAATCAGCTGAGGATGTCCTAGACTTCCTCAAATTATCACTCTATTATGTCAGTTGACCATCAAAACTGAACATGAAAGTGAAATGAAAAACTTCAGTCCTAATGTCCCCTTCCTTGAGACCTTATCGCCCTGTTCACACGGAGTCAGTTCGATCCGGATCGAGGCCAGTTCACTTGCTTTTTATATCGCGACAATAGAGCCATGCGACCTGTACTATCCTTCCCTTTTCATGGTACAAAAAGTAAGTGAAATGGCCTCAAACAATTCTTATAAAAAGGACTATATTTGTGGGTTCAACTTTCGGTTATCACTAACCTGTTTACATTGGCTTTTTTGTTGTTCATTGAATACCATTGGTTACATTGTATGATGAGAGGAAATTGATTCACATTTGTATACAGTACAATGTACATGTATGAATCTATGTTGAAAGCTGGAAACAGGTGTTTGTGAGTGGGATTGGATACCAAGGAATGGGAATGAAGATTTTTAGTCCAGTACACGTCGTAGGCCTATTGGCCCTGTTCACACTTCAATCCGGATCGAGGCCAGTTCACTTGGTTTTCGTCCCGTGAAAAAGCCAGGCGACCTGTACTATCCTTCCCTTTTCATGGTACAAAATGTAAGTGTAAAAAGGCCTACTGACAAGTTGGGGAAAAGGGATGACAACATCCCACACATTCATATGTGTCGCTCTCTCGTGGATAAAACTTACACGTGGGAGAATTTGTGCCAATTTCAACTATTGAAATCAATTACTTGATAATTAGGATTGCCGGTTTCACACGTGTTCCATCGTTTCATGACCATGTGGTCTTTGGATCGTTATCCTGTACACTCCAAAGAGGAACATTGATTACCCAGCGATTACAATCCATGGTTATCATCACTGTTGTTAGTATATCACTGGAGCTGATTCCCCGCTGATTTTTTAAATCACTTTCTTATGGATTTTGTGTACACTCTCAGCTTGTTAATGTATCACTTATGTGATCATTAAGAATCTGGATACGACAGATACGATTGTGAGTTGTTCTGATCAGCAGCCAAATGTGGCATCAGGGACCGTACATGTCGGTGGTGGGTTGGTTATCTGTGTAACACATTCTGTGGAGAACAAAGAAGGACTACTGTATTGCCTGGGAGATTCAGTCTCACAAACAAATGCCTCAGGATTGAACATAATTCTTGACACTGAACGACTGCAGCAGACTGGCTTCACTGGTTGCTAATGACAACTTGGATACGGTGGCACTTTTTTCGCCGATTTTCATCCAGGTTCATTTATCATCATGGGGGCTGATTTCTCCTCATATTTTGATACTCCTTCGTTCCGTTGGGGATTTTTCTCATCCGATGAGGAACCAGTTGGTGAGGTTGTGGAATCAGATGGTGGTGAGAAGAAGGAAAGGAGAGGCAGTGAGGATACGGGTCACTGTCCGTCGCATCACGACGGGAATGATGGTGATCCTATGTCTGGTGTGAACAAGGGGGATTCAGCACAGGAGGAGGAGAAAAATGAAGTTAAGGATGGGAAGCCTGCGCACGGTGGTGAAGCAAACTCTGAAGGAATTAGTGAAGACAAGTTGGGCAAGGAGAATGAGACAACTTCACTGAAGACAGAGGACAGTCTTGGGAACTGTTCTGAAAGAGATGTGACGGATTCTTCGGAAGAGAGACCGATTTCGGATAATCGCAGCACTGCTTCCAGTGATTCTAAAGTTGTGTTATATGGAGGGTCTGCGAAATCATCTACAGATTCACCAACCGGTGGGAGATTCATTAAACATGCTGGAGTTCACACTGCAACTGTTCAACAAGATTCTCGTCAGCGTCGTCAGAATTCCCAGGTGATAAAGCATTCTGTTTCAGTTGTTTTACAATGTCTTTGTGGTCCTTGGTCCTGTTCTTTCTACATCATGTAGACCAATCCAAGTTGTTCAGATTCTCGGACTGCTTTTATCTCGCTCCTCTTCATATGCTTGCATTGCACACTTATGAAGAGGAGTGAGACCAAAGCCCTGCGGTTTGAGGATGCTCTAGGCCATAGACAAATCCCAAATTGACAAAAACGAGAAAGATCTGCACACTTCCTCCGAAATCGTAAACAGAACCTCGGCTTGAAACCGAATGATGTGACGCAGAGAACCCAATGACAGCGACTTCAACGATGTTGCGTCAGACTTGATCATTGCTGAATCATGGATTACGTCATGTCAGCTGGTTTCAGGTTGAGGTTGTGTTTGCGATTTGGACGAAGTGTGCAGATCTTGGAATTTGGGATTTGTCTATCTTTGCACCCAGGGTCTTCACAACCACTCCCCTTCTCACAGTTGGGAGGGTACGACCATAAATGAGCTGAGATTTTCAGGATGGCTCTAGGCATGAAGACATACAATCCCCAAGAGGACACTCAACAGAATGATACCCCGTTGTCAGTTGGTGATCACTTTCTCTGCCATGTTTCCATGTGATATGGTATCAATACATTGAATATGTTGTGGACTTGGCGTTCGATATTGACGCTTTCCAAACAACCATAGATTTTCCCTTGTCATATCCCACACAGCCTAACAGCAGGCCATTGTAGCGTTTTTTTCCTCAGTGTATGTCGGAGGCATCCTTCTGTCGCAGATCGTTCATTGATTCAAATACCTCTTGCATTTCAAGTGAAATAAGAATAAACTTTCCAATGAATTCTGTGACGTTCATAAATAATTTACAGACGAATCAATAAAAAAGCATCCACAAACCTATGCGATTCTCATTTTCACCAACAGGTCGATTATTTGACTACAGTGGAACCTCCCTTAACGGACACCTCTGCCAGGAGGACACCTCTCTAATCAGGACACCAATGTTCAGTCCCAAACTGGTCATTTCTATTCATTTCAACCTCTGTAATCCGGACACCTCTCTATTAAGGACAGCATTTGTCAGTCCCGAAGGTGTCCTTAATAGAGAGGTTCGACTGTAATTATCATGGGTCATATGTGTTGATTGTGTTATAGAATTGGATGATGTCCAGAGCTGTATCATCGACCTAGATACCTCACCATGCTCTGACTCCTCATGTTGATACAGTAGTCCCTCTGTATTACAAACACCCGTCAGAATGACCTATCCATCCTTAATTTGGAGGTGTCCAAATTACAGAGGTATATTGTGTAATGGAAGGGAACTACTGACCAAATTGGAACAGGTTAGATGTCAGAAACAGAGAGTCATCAGTGTCCTCTTAGTTCAGGCGTCCCCATCTTGGTTTACGTTTCTTCAAAGAGAGGTTTTGCCCTCTGAGTTCGGTTGGCATTCTTGGTAGTACATGCAAGTTCCTTGATCGATTGGCATTCAGTGACTACACTTGCCCCTGTAGCTCATACCCTGTGCCGTGATCCCGTAAGTTTTCCTTCTACACTTATGTTCTCTGATTTCAAAAGCGTGGTTTTGCTTTTCTGTGCCGTTATCATCATGGGGGTAGAAGTTGATACTGTCATATTTCTTGGTGTTTTTGTACGTTTGATATGCATCAGTACATTGCAGTCGGGAGTATGTGGCCATGGTTTGTCAAGAATTAACCCTGCCAATACTCAAAAGGTAGAATTGTCTTCTTATCTACTCGTGATTAAAAGCCAGAACTCCGTGTATCATTTCAGGATGATGAGGATGCAGTGAAGAGACGAAGTATGGGTCCATTGAAGATGGCTCACTTGAATGGGCTGACGATATCAAGGGCTCAGATCATGTTTGCTCAGAATGATGAGTCACGGGCGCCGAAAGACGACCGAGTAAGTAACATGGCATCTTGAACATCTAATCAAGGGTTGAAATCGCTATGCCTTTGGATTACACTCTAGAGTGGTCTGAAGGTGAAGCAACCGTAGGCCTTGGTAGTTCGAGATGGTACCATGGCAGGGTCTCAGAAGTTTTTGAAGTAGGGGGGGGGGTCCTTCTTGAAGGAGCAGGATACATATTGTGAGGCAGTCTAGGAAAACCCCTCGGATGTCACATTTGACGAAAGTGTTGATGGCCATTTCAGTAGCTGAAATGTACAATTTACTTCATAACAAGTAAACTGTAGAAGATCAATGCAGGCAATCTGACAGCCTGATCATTCAGCGACATCCTACGGGTTTTCCTAGACCGTTTCACATTTGTCTCTGTCCCTGTGCATTGTCAATAGGATACCAGTAGGCCATGAGCAAAACAGGCAGGTACAAAAGCTTGGACAGCAGGTGATTTGCCACCTTTGACCTGCTACCTTGGAGCCCTGCTGGTTGGAAATGCACTTCTGGTAGATTCAAGAGAGGGGGTCTATCTCTTGGGGCCTCACTATTCTGTATAACAGCATGCTCATGTGTTCTGATTATCAGAAATGTTTCAATATCACATGCTGTTCCGATATGCCACATGTTCCACTTGAGGGAACCGCAATAGAAACAACATCATGTTGTTTTTACATGAGATGTTAGAACATTAATAATACAATATTGAATTTTGTAATTATTTGAGCTGCATCTGCCATCTGTGCCTGTTCCTGCTGCCTCATCAGTGGAGCTCATCTCACAAGAGATATGGTTGATAATAAACAAGTTGATTTTGATAATGAATCGGAGTTGGGCATGGAAATGTTTCCTGGTTGTCGTGGATAATCGGTGACTGGTGGATTTCAAAAGCCGCATGTATCAGATGACTTATCATCTGCCCCTGAGTCTAGCAGTCGGCATCTTCTGTTAAAGATTTCTCACATCCCATGGTTTTGATTGTAAAATATTTGAAGAAATGTTGTTCCGATCAACCATCTGAAGAGTGTTTCTTCAAATTCTTTCCAATTCATTTCCAAGGCTTCTAGAAAACTTAAGATACTGTCTGCTCTAATCTGGGGGCAGCTGAGTTAAGGGCATCTGTTTGGTCTGGCAAATGCTGTCCCGTCTTGGGAAGTGTCCTGACAGAGGTGTCCACAAGAAATGTTCCATTATCTCCTTGATTTGCTTCTCAGTATCATTTATACTTTCGTCTTTCAGAGGAAAAATCTTGAAAGTAAACTCGAAGAAGGCCAGGTGTTCGTTGAATTTGAGAAGATCCCAAAGAAGGTGACAACGGCGGAATGCCGTGTGGCCCTAAACCCAGAAAATCTGTCAAAGAATCGCTTCAAAGATGTTCATCCTTATGATAGTTCTCGTGTGAGACTAAAACCAAAGTCAAGTAATTCATCTGGGTATATCAATGCCTCACACATCAGGGTGAGTGAGATTTACAAGAGATTCTCTATGATGCCAGTGTTGGCTCGATACTGCTCTGTTGTTCAGTGATTCAGGCAATAGTGTAGTTCCTCTCTGTCCATAATTGAGAGGTGTCCTGATTACAGAGGTCAAAATGAATAACGGGACAGTTGACTGATTTGGGACTGAAGTTGGTTGTCCACGAAATGTGTCCTTGCAATTGAGGTGTCCTCCTGTTTGAGGTGTCCTCGTGGAGGTCTCCTTGTAGAGTGTCCTCTTGGTAGAGGTGTTCCATTAAGAGAGCTTCCTCAGTACAGTCCTAAGTTGATCTAGTACTTGACCTGAGCACTTACATCACTCTTCCGCAGTTGATAAAGTAGCACACTGCTGTTTGTGGTCAGTGTTTGTTGGTATCATCTTGTTGCCGTGTTGGAGTGCCTTGCGGTGTCACAACCCTGGAGTCAATTGATTGGTCCTGTTTTCCAGGTGAGAGTCAAGGGTCAAGAACTCTGGTACATCGCTTCCCAAGCTCCGCTGGAGAACACGACGGAAGATTTCTGGCAGATGGTCTGGGAACAGGACGTTCAGGTGATTGCCATGTTAACACAGTTGAGGGAGCTGGGTAAGGAAAAGTGCTTCCCATATTGGCCGACTACTCCTGGATCAAAGAATAAGAAGACTTTTGGAGAGGTACGTATTTCGTAAAGATACTAGTCGTCATGATGTACTAGATTGTTGTCATGATGTATCAGCAAATTCTGGGTCACTGGACGTCTGGATCCCCCTTCTCTCAGCGACAATTTTTCATCAGGATTGGAAAGAAATTGCCAGCTAAGGAGTTTGTATACGTAATGTTTCCTCATGGAGTACATGGTGTAATTTCAGTTCCAAGTTTCACTGAAGTTCAGCAACGATTCTCTGTGTTATGTGACCAATGGTTTTAATCTAAAGCACAAGGGTTCAGGCAAGGAGAGGATGGTCTGGCATTTACAGTATACAGATTGGCCCGACCATGGCTGCCCGGATGACGTTCATGGATTTCTAGGTACATGAATCTTCTTTCAATGTGTCTCAACTTTTGGGTGTGTGACTCACTGAGGACGTCACACTGCATGGTAGTAAGTTGGCGTGTGCTCCACAATCAGTGCTCGACATGGGGTCACCAACTCCACTGAGTGACACTGCTTCAATTCTGGTATGGTTGATAGCTGGGCGATTGTTGGCTTGAAGTTTGCGGCTCACTCCTTGGCCATTGAGCAATGTCTGGCGAGTTCTTTCAAACTTGGCTCTTGTCTTCATAAAATCCTTTTGTTTTTGCAGCATTTTTAGAAGAGATTGAATCCGTGAATCGTCACATTGCCATTGAGAACCCCGCTAGTGAGAAGAAGTATCCCACGCTGATTCACTGTAGTGCTGGGGTAGGACGGGCGGGGGTTGCTATTCTTGTAGAGGTCATGAAAACTTGTTTAGAATTCAACCAGGTCAGTATGTCGGCAATGAGACCCGATAATCTTCTGACTCTTCGCTGTTTCCTTCTTTGGACCACAGTGTTCATGAGCCCTTAGGCCTATACCAAATCCTTCAGGAGACTGGCAAAGCAGAGCTGTATGCTGTATTTGGTACTTTCTTGTTTCATTGTTAAGACTCCCGTGAACGCTAATGGTAGGTCTCATGTTCACACATGAACACAACATCATTGTAGAAAGATTTCAAAGAACTTTTTCATGAGGGATCATTTTCCGATAGCTTTAACTCGTTTGATGTTGACTTTCAGAGTCTGATTAACACACAGATCATGTAACCATGGTAACAAATCTTTCTTTCAGAATGTTGATATACCGACGGTGCTTGCAACTCTTCGAGGTCAGCGGATGCATATGGTGCAGACAGTTTCACAGTATACATTTGTTTACAAGACTTTGATCCAATATCTGAAGAATTCAAGGCTGATATAGTTGGCGTATATTCTGCCAATGTGTGAAGAACTTGTCAGGATGTTGGGCCAACTCTGGGGGAAAGAGGAAATGAACTTGTTGCCTCTTACATCAATTCGGAGTGTTAAATGCTGATGAGTGCTAATTTCTTTTTAAATTTGAAGGAGTATCCTTCAGGGAGCTAAAACATATAAAACTTCTTCATAATTTTGCCCCAAATTCACTCGGATGAAATCTTAGGGGAGACATTCCCTGCTCAATTTTGGTACTTAATGAGTTCAACTGAGGTGAAATGCATGAAATGATTCCCTCAAAGGATTCTGAGACAGCGGTTTTAGGAGGGCTTCTTATTCTTGATCTTTTACACACTTTTCAATTCATGTTATGCATTATATGACTGTGTATTTAGAAAACCAATACATCAACTTAGTATTGAGGAAATGTGATATTGAGTGTGATATGTGTGAGCTAAAAGGGAAATGAAGACCCTAGTATTCACTTAAACTTCATCCTTCCACTACAGCAAAGGGCTTTGGTCTCGCTCCCCTTCCTTTGTGTGGGAGCATATCAAGAGGATGAGACCAAAGCCCTGTGGTGGGAGGATGCTTTAACCCTGACCCTGCTGCCACTTCACAGACACGGCAAAGCTGAAAAACTATCCAGTACCGTGTAGCTCTGCTCAGAGTTAGTGGTACCACAGCTTTTTGCCTTAGATAATTGTTTAGGTGTTCATCTTGAGAAGCATCATCATTAGATCTCCATTCTTGTGGGGAACTTTGGTACGAAGTATCACAGTGTGACACTCATACCAGAAATCATTTGCTTATACTAGTATGGCCTGCCCAAGATGTCAGCATTGGCCTTCATCAGCTTCAGTCAACATGTCCCTTTACTACCAATAGTTTAGCTATTGTGCCAGGGCATTCCCATTGGACAACTCGGTCCTCCTGTAGTAAGAACTTATGTCTCCACTTGTGATCAGTGGGGGGAAGGTTGATTGAACTAATAGCTAGATTCTGTGCTACGATGTAGTTGGTAGCACAGGATAGAGCCGTTCCTTCAGTTGACCATTTTACTACTGCCTTTTACCATTGGATGACAGAGTGCTATAGAGTAGTGCTTCATAATCTTCATTTTAACCATACTTTATTAATAGGAGTCTCTTATTCCTTGTAATTTATCTCCACCTGTAGATTTTATCAACAATTTATCACTTCTTGGTTTTATTGATCATAATGTATTGATTTGACAAAATAAACTTATTATTCATTTTCATGGTGCTACAAACTGCTCTGTGTTGGAGAATATTATCAAGATGTTATCCAAATAAAGATGATGAAATTTCACTAATGACTTGTTTGTTTGTTTTTGAATTCATTTTATCTTGCTACTGTCTTCTTTGGAGATAGAACCATCTGCTTTGCCCGTCAAAACTGCTGAACTGATTTGATATGGCAAGCTGTAGTGCTGACATCTATGAACGATTAGGGTGATCTGGTGCTTCAGTATGGCATAGGATCATATTTTCTCCAGGCATGCTGATATGGCCTAAATACAACTTGTTGACAANTGTATTATTGACCTCAAACGACATTGTTTACACTGTTCAGGATCCGCACTACTCATCCAATAAATTGCGTCAGACTTGCCTGACTGTTTTCATTGTGTGATTTAGACACTTTGTTATTGTTTCACTCAATCACTAATCATGGGGAACACAACGGGAGGAGCGAAACGGAGGCTTTCTGGGGAGGACCCGTCTCCAAATAAGGATGCGTATTCTGAAGAAGCATCATTTGACTTTTTGACCGGCGGTCCAGAAGCGTCTGGAACCAGGAGGAAACTGCTTTATCAGCCATCGCAGGATGATGGCGGGGATGAATTTACGAGGCAGTTTAAGGTACGCATTGGTCATCTACCAAGCTTTAGCCTATGACTGACTGTCTTATAGACATGTTGTTAGAACACACGTCGTCGTCATACAACATCATTCGATTCATGTTGGCCTTTAATGATATGGAAGGACTGACTGGGCCAAGCCTATTCAATTCCGTTTCACTTGCTGATTAAGTTGGAAATGCCTAACCTACTCCAGTGATAATTGCCTCAAACAGAGAGATGAGGACAGTCTGGTTAACAAATTTCAGATTTTGCCTAGTAGGCCTATTCTGTCAAGTCTGCACTATTATGCTGACTCTGAATTGCTGAAGCCCAACAATAATATGTTTTCAGGCACAATGTCAAGATTCCCAGTATGAACCAATTATGATGCAGAAGGGTTTGACTGCTGAAAAGCCATCAAAATTGCCAACTGTGTTTAAGTGGACTGGTGGTGGAAAAGATGTCTATTTAAGTGGGACATTTACTGGATGGAAGACAAAAATACCCATGGTTAAGAGGTTAGTGTTGTTTAGAAGGAAGAATGTCAAAAACAAGGAGATATTATCAAAGATGAGGCTCAGGGCAAAAAACATATCAATTTGCCATCTTTTGCCTCCCTCTTGGTCATTTTCCTTTACTTCACAATACATAATGGACAGATTGCTATCATTTGATATTTTCTCATCTATTACATGTAGTACCGGTATTATAGAAACTACTACATCATGAAAACTTCACCATGGTGATCAGCATTTTTTCTTATCATTTAGCCATGGGACTTTCTACACCATTGTCGACTTACCTGAAGGAGAGCACCAGTACAAGTTCTACGTTGATGGGGAGTGGGTCCATGATACCAGTGAGGTAAATAATACCATCTGAAAAAGTCCTGCTGGATTTAGAAAATATTTTACTTCAGTTTCTTTGCCTCATTTTCAGTAAATCCTGTTTCACTTTTGTGATTGTTCTATTCCTTCTGGACTAAATACTGTTGCAGAGTAAGGAGTCGGTTGTTCTGGGGTCCATTTTGGAAAGGGGCTGGGCAGAAATGAAGGGTTGTTACAAGTTCGGCATAACTCTGAAACTACTGTTTCGATTTGCTTGAAACTTGCACAGATGATGCTTTGTACTGAATGATTAACAACTATGATGACACAAAGACAAATGCATTACTCTTTCCTAATTAGGGAGACAATGCCTGATTTCAGAGGCCTAGAAAGACGAGAAATAGTCATTATTTCACCTCAGAATTTCACATAGGCCTATGTCACGTAAAATGCTAACAAGGTTGTGTGATATGAGTTGATGATTTTAATTGTTTTCTGCAAAAAA
>NMRB01000564.1:162100-172792 GCA_002633025.1 Notospermus geniculatus
ATTTGTGTGATAAATCTTGCTATTGAATTGAAATTTGAAATTCTTCTGATGATATCAGCTCCACAGCGAGTTTTCGCTGAAAATGTCTCCTAGTATTACCACCATCAACTGGTTGGCTATATTGCCACCAGAGGTCGCTATATCGCCGTCCGGTCACGTGGACCGAGGCCGGGTCAGGTGGGCGTTGGCTGTCTGGCGAAGCTTACAGTAAGTGAATAGTTTTTGTTGTTGGTACTTACGTGTCTGGATCACGCATTTGATCATTAGATAGATTTGCCGAGAAACAACTGATTTGCTCAAAGTCTCGCCATAAGACGTCATCCTATTTCGCCAATGTTACCCTTTTTCTGGTTGCTAGATATTTCGTACGAATCGGTGGTGCCTAATAAAGGGTAGCTCTACTCGCTATGGGCTGACGTAAACTGCTTATCTTTCATCCTACTTCCAGTAATCCCCAACAGATAGAATATGTTGTATTGTCTTAGCTGAGGCGAAAATGGGAAATAATAAAAAATGGCAGCATAGATCTTCCATTATGTCACATGTGTCAAGGGGATTTGCTGATTTTTCGTCTTGTTTTGCTCACGATAAGGAGAAGATAAAGGAAAGCAACTCTGTTCTCTTAGAACACCGCGGTCAACTTGGTCTGTTCCGTGGGACGTGCGGATCCGGTCTGATAGAATCTAATGTCCCCGTCTTCCTGATGTTCCCCTGTATTGTTCGTCACAAGATTAAGGGTCTTGGTCTTTCCAGAGTCCAATTCAATGGGGCCGTTTAACCCGCTAATGTAGTGTTTGGGGACATCCTGTATTGGGGGGGGGGGGCACTTGATTCTAACTGGCTTCGTTTTCACCACCGTGTTCTCGGCACAGATGTGGAGGAGGTCTCCAAAGCGACAGTCGAATCTTAGACAAGCGCAATACACATTTCGTAAGCGCCTCGCAGTCCCTTTGCCAGGGTAAAGGAGTGACAGAAATATATTCAAAATTCCATATACATTGTACATATACGTTGTTCTTTACTCTGAAATGGAAGTTCCGCCCTTTGGCAGCGTGAGGAAACACCGTGGACTCCACGTCGGAAAATCCTACTCTAAAACATCACGGTTAGCGTCACTTCACATAAAGTTGTTGGTAAAATGTCGATACTCGTCAGCCACGGATAGCATACATGAGGATGGCTTTTCCTTCCTTCAACAACTACCTCACTTTTAAAAACCCTCATGGTTTATGGTGCAGCCTAGCCTACTCTCAGTACAGAAACGTTGTTTAGGTTGGCACACGTCTTCATCATCTTTGGTCTTAGCGAACTCTTGCTCAACATTCTCGGCGAAGCTTGTAATTAGACTGGTTTCCGTCTTTGCCGCTTCACTCCCGCGGCGCTACTGTCCGTTTGTTGTGGAGTGAGCGCCGCGGGCCTGAAGCGGCAAAGACGGGAACCAGTCCAGCTTGTAGATATTAGGGAGTTTAAGAAATCAAACGATAAACGTTAACTTTACGACAACGTTATTTTTTTGTACAGAAAATGCAATATATAATCTGTTGAATTCGCAATATGAAAAATAACGTTTTGTCGTAAAGTTAACGTTTATCGTTTGATTTCTTAAATTCCCTATTGCGAACTGCTGACGTTCAATGTGGTGCTCCCTCGGAGTCGGGGTCTCATCGATTATGATAGAATGGCGGTCCTTTTGTTTTAGTTCGAGTCAACATGTAAAGGAAGTGGCCAGAGATAATGATGTCTCGACATTCCACTCCAACGATATCTTCCTCAATAGATCCAATCCACGTAATTGATATATAAGAGGTACTTAACTGGCAATATATGAAGGAATTGACCGAGTTATTGAGCAGTTACAGGTAATAATGTGCATGACTGCTCTTTACTTGTAATCAGCTTCAGGCTCATTCACGATCAAGCACAAGAGACTCCCCATTTCTGCTTGATTTCACCCCTGTTGACACTGAATCGTATCGACGTATCTGCATGGAAGCATACGTATATGTGTGTACACTATGTGTAGAATGCACTAGGGATCAAGTTCAACTTGGTATGATGTAGATGATGATCCCTGCTTTCTTTGATACAACATCATATTACATGCTTTCCTCACCAAGTGTGTGTGTATGAAGGGAATGATCCTCCCAGGACATCTTGGCGAAGTTGAGTGGATATTTCATGATTAAAAATCATTCCTGAGCATTTGAAGTGAAAGTCGTCCGCCAACTTTACGAAGTTTACGAAAAGACCGCGTGACCCTTCCTCACGCCGATGCAATAAGGAACGCTTTGACCTTTTATTCCGACAGGGCGGCGCTGCGAGCGTTTATACCGTAGACTGCACAGTGCAGCAGGGTAAATGTCGGTGAAACAGCGATACAACCGCTCACAACACCTCCAAATGGCGGTAGATTGCTGATTCCTCGTTTACAATAAGGTGTTGGAAGCAGAGATGTCAATGTAGGCCAACGGGTGAATCGTACCTGCCAAAGGGAAACATGTTGGAGATGACTACAATAAGTGACTGAACATCATGGACCTAAGAAGTGGACGACCTATGAGTATCTTAAGATCTCAATGCAGGATAACACACCGTCTAATGACGGTCCTACATACAACCTCCTCCTCTCCTCTTCGATTACCCTCTGACATCCAATTATAATTAGCCTTTATCTCTGCTGCCTGGTGCTTCCATCAACCATTAAAACGTGCACGCGCATGTTGCCTCAAATTCTGCACCGATCCATTCACAAAAAGAAAAATATTTATTAGATTTATGCGTGAATTAATTGGCTGTTTAAAGGCGTTGGCAATATCACAATGGCGGGTAATTAACTCCGTCAGGTATTCACAATTACCCACCATCGTTATTTGAAATTCAGTGTTTAACGCGACGACATCAGTTCGTTGCCGGGATGCGGGGTCGGCCATTTTTTTATGATTCGAAAATTAATTAAATGTCGGGGTTGTCTGTTTATAATGTGGCAATAAAAATATAGGCTGAGACACGGGGGTAATATATTTCTGGAGTCTGGGCGAATGAATAGCGAGGAAACTTGGCATGGTATATGCAAGAAACACAGTTTGTCAGTGGTGGCGAAAATTTCATTAAATTTCTTGTTTGCGGAGAATGACAAGTAACCCTGGGCGAATTGGATAGCAGACGAGAAAATCGACCAGTTATATTTGTAAGTGACGGTGGGGAGGTCTGACCATACCGGCGTGATATCATCCTACATTGGATCAACTCTATATATTGGATTGATCCCATTCAGAGGAATCAAGTTGATGACAACCCTCATGATATGATATTTCCTTGTCAATGATCGACCGCACGTCGACAAAGCCTCCCTGACATGTCCTCACCATACACTTTATGAGGAGGCCGATGTCTGGGTTACGATTGGTGTACACCATGAAATATGATATGAAGTTATTGGACATGTTTCTTCAGGAGCTGTGTAAGGGCATACCACATCTATATTGGAGATGATACATCTGAAAACAGGTCAGAAATCAAAGACGGCATATCAGTAGAGGTAAACGGAGGTCAAAAATACAAAAAAATATTTATACAATGTACAATAAACATCAAATTGCTGAATGGTGAAATGTGCCTGTTTTCCTCCGGGATCCATCCAATTACATCGTAATCAAACGACTAATATCGATATGGAATGATTATAGTATCCGTGTATCGATGAGGGATCGATCGATTCGGCGGTGATCGATCGTCTACCAAATCAGTGAATGGTGAACCACGTAAGGAAACCTTGCCTATTATGATCTCATTGATTCGTGTGTCTGTCTTGGGCGTTGTTCCCACCAACCGCCTTTCGTTCCTGTTCTGGGAAAAAAACTTCGATTTGGAGTCGCGGAGCATTTTGTTCACTTGATGACAGTATATATGGTTAACTGTGTCATCACGGTAGACAATTTATTTTGTATCGATCTGCTCGGAGCTCATCGCTAAGTGGTAATTGACATCATACTCTAGTATTCCAGCTGGTCGCGTTTGGCATGGGGAATCCGTATAACGTTTTATTCCGACAGGGCGGCGCTGCGAGCGGTTGTACCGAAGACGTCAAAAACAGAGCAAAGCAAGCAATGACGTCGCGTCACGACGTCCTTGACGCAGTGCAACAGGGACGAGACGTCGAAAAAAGGTACAACGCTCACAGCGCCTCCCAGTAGCGGTAGTTCTGCAGTCCAACTGGTCGCGTTTGGCAGGAGTCTCATCTCGGTTCGCCGGTCCACAAACTTTGCCATCATGGTCGGTCGGGGATCAAGTTCTTTTGTGAAGTCATAAGAATTCTCCGTCAAGACATGTCCCAAAGAGTCAGGAAAAAAGATGGTGGAAAACCCAATTATGTACACTGCCTCGATGCTGGTTACTTTTACCCAAAAGAATATAGGGGTGTTTTTAGAATGCTACGTATGCATATTGCATATTAATGGCGTATTACTAAATTCACATACGTCTGACATCTGGGAGTCGTTGCCTCGTATAGTTTGAAAGCAAAAACCATTGACTCCAATGATAATATTTCTGTGAGACGAAAAAAACATGCAAATTGAAGAAATAGAAGTGAGTAAAGAAGATGATCCTGTTAGTGTTAGAACATTGAAAGTAGTGACGACTGTGTTGTGTCTTATTATCCTCTTCCCAGCCATGGCTTCTCCGATCACTCGATCTTTTTAAAGGCCGCTTGTTTCTTCCCCATTGATGATTTGTCCTGCCAGGGGGCGCCCCTTCTCACCACAGCTTACCACGTGACCAGTGTATTTGTTACACCGTTCCATTTTCTTTTGCTAATTCACTTTTTTCGCCCTTGGATCTGTTCGTCCTTGAAAAACGTATAACTACACCACAATGTAATCAATTACCAAGATCCATTTAACATTCTCTAATCACCTGCCATGAAGGCTATTACAGCCTAATATGTATGCAAACGATCTCATCCACTCACTTCTGTCGTTGTCTACTTGAAAACGACTGGAGAAGTGTATAACGTTAAATCTCAACACATTCAATCACTGCAGCTTTCATTTTTATGAGAGCCACGTTCCGACGCTCAACGCCATTTTCATTAAATCTCAAAATTGTGTTAGTCAACATGTTTGTCTTGCATGTTGCTGGCAAGAACTAATTGAAATTCAACCCGTGCTGCCTTACTGCAAATTGGTAAAGAAACAGATTTAATTAGAATCCAAGTTCGAATAAATCATGCGTGTAAGGAAACAACTGGCGGATTTCCCAGGGTGGGGAAAATATGGTGAAAATCTGATCAATAGTACCATTGAGCCAGCACGGAGGTGTAAGGTCCGCACTTCAAGAAAACCTGCCGTGTAAACAGAATCGCTGGTAGAGCTCTCATATACATCTCATCAGTAAGATGGTACGGGGAATGTCTGCGTGGAATACTGACGTGGCCTTGGTTTGATATTTCACAAAGATACGAGTGTTTTTCGTCTTTACCATAACCTGTACAAAGCTGAATGCATCAATTACGTGTTCAGCAGCAAAACCCCACACGGTTCGCGACCGGTTCACGTATTATTTTTTGTACCACGAAAAGGGAAGGATAGTAGCCTACAGGTCGCATGTCTTTTGCACGGTGCAAAAAGCAAGTGAACTGGCTTCGATCCGAATCGAACCGACTCGGTGTGAACAGGGCCAGTGTCATGTAAGGAGGGGCTCTCTCGGACCTCCATGCTGGACCAGGTGTCTCTGAGAACCCTACTGCTCGAGTTGAACAGCTCATTGTAACAGCAAGACCGCTGATGTCTTGATGAGTAAACGAAGGTTTGGCAAGGCAACAAGTGCAAATGAAGGCACCCACGCGTGGGCAAGGACATGGCCCCTGACATGGGCAAGGCAATGTAACGTAACATGGACACGGGTAGGCGACGTGGACAAGGCATGTTAACTCATTCTAATGTGAAATTTATGGAATTGCATGGCAGCTCAATAAACAGAAGAAATCTTAAATTCTTCTTTTACTAAACATTAAAGACAGCGAGCCATCGTGAATATACTCGGTGCATTAAGTTACATGGCTAGACCTCCTTCAAATGACAAGTAAAGTAGACGTTGGGTGTACTTGAATTGGTTTACCAGCCACAAGTAGGGGAGATGGCTTGTCGCATCTCTTATCTACAGTGAAAGAACGGAAAGAAGAAGTTAAGGAAATCATACTTAAGATGAAGTATTTATTATAAATATGAACTCTCCATTATTGCTTGGATGGCATAAAAGGTAATCATGACCCGAAGTAGGGCAAGTGTTGACATAGAATAGGACAGGAGGAAGCTGAGTGGCTGGGGCTTTATATCCATATAGAAGGATTTCATCCTTGAATAGAGCAAGAGGTACATGGTATATGGTCTTTATACCTCTCAAAGAATCCAATAAAATCGCCTGTTAGCAACAGGTGCCGGCGTGTTGCCAGGAAGCCGACTGTTTGACGACTTGTCGTCTTGTTTGACTTGGGTACACATCATCCTTAATGTAGCACCTCGTGGTGTTTGATATCCGACGTTTATGATAATATCCAACTCCTTGTGGTCTTTTTCGGCCGCCTTCATGAGAGAGTCCCAATTCATCTTGTAATATCCACGGGTGTTCCTCAGCTGATGCACTTGCTGACCGAGCAAACACAATCCTTGGTTTTAAACAACAAGCAGTGGAGGAACAGGGAGATTTTCCTGCCGTTTGAGGCCGCCACCAGTTACCGATCCTAGAACATCACAGAATTTGACGTCACAGAGAAGAAATGGCGCGTGCCACAACGTCATCCGTAATGACATGGACGCCATGGGTAATACGTCTGTGACATCAAATTGTGACGTTCTAGGATTGCTCACTGGTGGTGGCCTCTAACGGCAGTAAAGATTTTCATTTTGAAAATACCATCACTCTGTGGGACGAGAGAAATCCTGCACTGCTAAAAAGCAAATACTTTAGTTAAGAAACTTGAGGCGATGGACGCCACGGCTAACCACGGATGAGCCGAAGGCATTGCAGACTGCTTGCTAACCATCGCCCACGATGACGAATGTAGCATACTTTATACTGCTGATGGCCACCACAGCGAAATAAACTACTCCTGCAGGCGGCAAGAGGATTCGTTTTAAAAACAGTCAGCAAATTGAATGTGAAATCGCTGCACTTAGTAAATTGGGAGGTAATATTTCTTCGAATTAATCTGACTCGGACCAATTATGGAAATGGGTAGGACTCGGGTATTGCCGTTTTTGAATCAAATTTAAAACAAAATGACACATATTCCAATTTCATCTGACTGTAATAGAAGTAATCAAGCCTTGAGGTTGATATTTCTATGAAATTGCTCTGAAAGTGATATCCCTGAAGCTATTGAAGTTTGGGAATGGTCCGATGTTGTTTTGGAGGTCTGTGATTAGCGGTTGAACCACCGGCATAACGTTTCACCGTCAGTGGAAACAAGACATTCTTGTTGCTGCAGAGGAAGTGCACCTCGTGTTTCTTGTTTTTAATCATTTGCATTGAGCACGCAGATCGGGGCCCCTCTAACTAATGGATCCTTATTGACTGCTACTTCCACTAAAATATCTGCAGCAATGCGCACAGCGATTACACTGTTGTAGTTCTTATTTATGGTTTCCAGGACGTTTCTTCAACAATGCCCGCCATTACTGACGTTGACATCATGACGCTGGGGCTGACGTCGTCCTATGACGCAACACCGAGTCTTCGGCGTTGCGTCATAGGACGACGTCAGCCCCAGCAAAAGGCGTAACCCAACAGAACGGTCATGACGGTGTTACATCTTGGTGGATGAATACCCTCACTTTCATAGCTGCATCGCAACTTCCATTCCTTCGACAAACCTCTTGGTATCCAATGTATTTCTAAACTGTGCGACCCGCACTTTAGACGTGGCCCGGGAAACTAGAGTAGCATTATCCACAAAGGGATAGAAAACATCTCGGATACAAGTGGATGTGAGTTCAGTGACTGGTGATTGTTATGTGTTGTATCTAGTCTCGTCGGTTATCGCTCTGGGACAAGTTCTGTGAGCAGACTTCTCTATGTAGAAACTCGATGGGTTGTATCGCCAACGAAGCGAATGAACGTCTTAAGAAAATGGCGGCTCTTGTTCATCGGAGACGCCATGTTTGCTTCTAATTGTGTACCGGTAACCTTTTTCAGGTTTTCGCAGTACACTCATAAACTGTGTAAAATATATTTTTCAGTTTCTAACTGATTGTATATTGAATAAAGAATGTGTGATATGTCCAGAATGCCTGGAAAGCTTACCATCGGGATACAGGATGGCTGCCCATCCGTGTTGAGGTGGATGGCTCGCTGTCCTGCTACTACAGGATGGCTGCCCATCCGTGTTGAGGTGGATGGCTCACTGTCCTGTACTAGACTGGTAAAGCCGGTAGATTACCCCGCTGACACACGCAAGACTTCCGCTGTCATGGATCCCGTGAAGGAATGGGTGGCGTGTCAACGCAATGAGCCGCCGTCGACTCGCCAGCTTTGAGGTGATGGAAGACCCAGTGGTCAATCCACTCCGGATCGATGGCTGCCTGATTGGCTATCATTCAACGTCGCTTGATCATTAGAGCTAGACGAAGCTGTAGCAGCGTACAGGTAGCGTTCATCATAATCCAGGAAGACTCCACATCATTATCAAGCTACCCCTGATACCAGTTGCCACACATGATACTGATGATAGTTGGACAGTGCTCTACACTAAAGTAACTCGACCTCCTGATATCGAGGAGGGTATCCCGGATAATCTAGAGTCACTTTACACCATATGAGACTCTGGCTGCAGCCGGTATAGGATGAACGATCAATATTACGAAGTTTCTGATTGGCGATCAGTCGCCCACTTTCAGAATATGTTTACCGAACCAGCGGGGACACTCAGATTTTCGGTGTTGCAACAGATAGGTAGATATACTTCTCCAACTTGGCTGGTGGCTGGGACGAGAAAACACCAGGTCGTCCTCGTACTTTATTTACTTGGGATTGTGGTCAATACTTCTGCCTTCATTGCCACTAGCTCTAAGCCAAGGTATATAGAATTAAGTCCAATTAATACGTCTTGTTGCTTTTCGAAACCAGGCAAACAGCTCTCTGCAGAAGAAATAATTGAGATGGTTGCCAGAAAAACTCCTTTCGTACTGGTAATTGAAAATGTGAAAACTAATTTGAGATGCGATGAGTCCTCTCTATTTCGCAATCAAACATGAATCAAGCATGCCGGTGATAAGATTGTTGGTGATATTACGGTGGAGTGTCAGCCTCGAGATTAAAAATCATACATCACTTAAAGATTCTTCAGATATTTAATTAGTCCACTAGCGTTTCAAACAAATGTACAGTGTACATCACGCGGAATGTACTGGCGTGTGTACCTTCTCAAATAGCATGTTGAGTTTCGCAACCGTCCAGTTCGGCCAACGCGACTACGCTTCTATTTTTCGGGTATTCCCAGACAATACGGAGGTTTAGAAATCAAACGACGAGCGTAAACTTTACGACGACGTTATTTTTCATACTACACATTCACCAGATTTTATATTGCATTTTCGGTACAAAAATAACGTTGTCGTTAACGTTTACGTTTATCGTTTGATTTCTAAACCCCCCTAATAGAAAATCTTAACCTAAATGTAATCGTAGGTCTGTTCGGGCGATTGCGAAAACTCTCTCTGTTGTCCCAGATATCGTTGCTAAAACCCTTTGTTCACCATGCATATGTACTGTAACTCTATGAACATGATATCGAGGGTGTGGGGGTAGGGTTAGGGTATCATTGCATCAGGCATGCCAGGGGTCGTTGAGTCACTACGTCCTCCCAATAGAAAACGTCGCTATGGCTGGGCAATGCCATTACACTAGTGTTGGACCCGTATCCAAGATCTTGTTGGTAAATATACCCAACAATCTTCCTAGCCGAGAAGCGCATTTAATTCCAGAAAAAACACAATCGTCGGAATTTGATTTCCTTTTAGTATTGCCCAGTGACGTGGATTTCTTGGCCAATAAAATTCTCTCGGGAAATAGCAAAATTGCTTTGTTTTGTCACTTCGTCTTTTGGGAAAACATGTGACGACTTTTTGACATTATTGGAAAAACTAACGTTCATTGCTCATGTATGCATACAACTATTGGAAGAAGTGCCAATTTATTTGCAACAAGAAAGATAAAACACTCTTTCGCACTTTTATTACATTACGGCTTAATAAATTGGTGTGTCAATAGTTTTACAGTCTCTTAATAGTGTTGCTTCTTCTCATGGGATCGCTACTATCAGTACATGTACCACAGCAGCGGTGGTTAGAGTTGGTGTGTTCAGGTCCAGAGTCAGCGGTGGGCGTTATCTCAATGGGAATGCGGTGAAGCGGATATCAGGAAAAGCAATATTGTTTTTTTGTCGTATAAACAAAGACATCGTCATCGTTTTTTTTTTCATTTTCTGTCCACTTTTCAAACAAAGCTCGACTTGTGTGGTGTTACCAATGACGGCGATGCCACGGGCGCTGGTCCAGGAAGTTTTTTTGCAATGGCGGCTTTGGGCTGCTGTCATGAGACAAAAGCATGAGCTGAGGAAACGCGATGGGCATGCGCAGGAGGATGGGCATTATTACTGATATAGGCTACCCATGGAAACGAAGCAGGGCCTTACGG
>NMRB01000564.1:172952-185781 GCA_002633025.1 Notospermus geniculatus
CAGTCAGTTCAGGTTGCCTCCAGTCAGTTCAGGTTGCCTCCAGTCAGTTCAGGTTGCCTCCAGTCAGTTCAGGTTGCCTCCAGTCAGTTCACATTGCCTCCAGTCAGTTCAAGTTTTCTCCAGTCAGTTGAACTTGCCTCCAGTTCAACTTGCCCCAGTCAGTTCCCACTTGCTACACACATCCCCATCTGTTCCACTCTTCTTGCAAATAAAGTATGACAAAGTGAACTAACATCATGTGGTTCATGATATCTGCATATCGTATTTACCCAGTTCCCATTGTAAAAATTCAAATAGATATTTAATTATTTTATTGGAGACTATGACAAAAACCTCCATTGATCTGAGTGAGCTGGTTGTAAAGGAATCTGGGATGTGATTGTGTGTGTACTTAGGTTATTGATCTTTTTGCCCGTCTTCCCTCGCCTAATTTCGTATACAAACAGTCCAATTGATCATTTGGGAATTTATTTTGCTTGTTGTTGCGCCTCGGAGACCACTCTAGGCTCACCCGGTGCATCTCGTCTGCTGGAAGTAACATGCCTGGTCGAGAAGGAACTGTCCAACCAGGGACTCCTCGTCTGGAACGGTCTACGTCGAAGTTTATTGTTCTTCAAGTCAAGACGTTTCTCCTACATTATGTCTTCACATACACTGAATGTTTGAGAGCGATTACAAATCTGGGCCTCCGGCTGCAGGATAAAGAAACCGATTGCACCCACAGGTGTACCGTTCTCTTACATTTATCTCGATAAAACATGACCAGAATGAACAGTTCTACTTATCTCGATAAAACATGACCAGAATGAACAGTTCTACTTATCTCTTTTTTGACACGTTTCTCTCCCTTCATTGTTTTAGTTTAAAGTAGACACAAGAGGATATCTCGGTGCAGCAGGACATGATTTGGTTTTCCTGCAGTTATCTGCTCATTTTTCCCTCACCAGACGCGAGTTACATCCATTTGCTTTTCTTTCTGCGGGTTGAAATAATATGAATGGATGGAAGCATTGCCCTCGGAGGAAATCTACTCCCAAACACGATGAACTTATACAGACGTCGGCACAGTTTATGTTGAAGCTCTTTTGACAGTATTCCTTTGGGAGATTTTATTCTTTTATACCTCATGTACATGTACATGTACTTATAAGGACAAATATTTGATGTATTGTGAATTTTGATATTGGTTGAGAACCATCGCTGTCGGAGGTAAAAAACTCGTCCAGTAGCAATCTGGACTGACGATGCTCTTGCAAGCGTGAATATTGCTGTCAGGTCAAATAATCCTTCGAGTTGGTCAGCGGAGGGTGATTTGAGAGATGTCTGTTCGGTAAAAAAACCATTGCCATCGACCACAGATAGCTTTGGTCCCACTCGACAACCTAAGAGAGTAAATTAGTTGTTGTTAGTCTATCCCGCCACTCCTCTGGCCGCCCCATGGGAACAATAATATTGCTGCTAACAGCCCGGTGGAGTCATCATTGATGGCACCATATCCTGGCCCATCACTTGAAGAGGTTGCCGAGTCCTGTCAGAAGGTTATAGATCGCAGTTACACAGTTAATGAGCTACAAGGGAGATTCTATGCTCCATGCCCACGGCTGCATGTCATCCATACAATGGCACCAGAGTCATGGTACGTCATCCATATTCCTGTTCACAAGCTTTCAGTGTCAGAATATTTCCGATCTGCTGGTGCTGCGAGTCAAATATTTGACATGTCCTTCCTGCCTCGACCCACTTTGCCTAAAACGCTGAAGTCCCAGATGAGAAAACAAGCAGATTTGGATGTATGCTAAAAAACATGGAGCGAACACAACGCTCCCAGCGGTAACAACATGTACAGTCACTGTTTCACTGCACGCAGCATATACACAACATGCTCGCCGTTCAGTTTTCGATTGCTCTGAAGTATTTGCTTTTGCTGTTTCCCCAATCCGATACACTCGGCAGATATTGAAGACAACTTCAGCAGAACTGCAGTGCATGAAGTGCCGAAATCAGTTTCAATTGGCTGCCGGCTTCCGTGGAATCCATCATGGAATCATGTTCATTTCATCACAGCCGTGGCATGATGTTCTTACCATTTTTGAACAGATGTGTGTGTCCCTCAGTTGAACAGTCCTTGTACAATATACACTGTCTTTGTACATGCTTTTGGACAGCCAACCCGACTACCGTATCTAGATGATGCTGTCGTTATCAGCGGGATGCCTGACAATAAAGTCTCCGCAAAGCAGCCAAATGGTGCCTTTTCAGTAAAAGCTTCTGATCAGAACGAATTGTACATATTCGGACGCTCCTGGTCTGTAGGCCTACACTGTACATGTACAGTACGTTTTATGGCCGAAACCTTTCGCTCAACATGGCCGACTGCAGTTAACCAATGAAACGGCTTTAAACTGGTTCAAAACCGGCGAGTGACGTCACAGAATGACGATATCGAAGAAATCCCAATTTGCCAGTGCGAGCCCTATTGGAGGTAGTCTTCCGATTCACATCACATGCGTGATGTTGGGGTGTTCTTTTTACCAGTTTCTTCTCATCTCGGATGTTGCAATAACGATGCTACGCACCATTTCACCTCGTTTCCGCATGACCTGTGAAATCGTGTCGGGTGCGAAAAGTGGCAATATGGCTGATAGAAACAAAAATGATCATCTGTGTCGAAGACATGACACTGCTTGCGTTATTAACAGAATAAGAACATTTAGTTTGCCATCATGCCAATAACTTCGGTGCCCGCGGAAGTCACTTTTCGCGAAATATCGTCATGTTTTTTTGCCAGTTGTGGATCTCGACGTGGTGAAGTCATTGAACCTCAGGAATGAGAACAAGCTCTGAAAATGCGGAAGAAAAATCACACCTTGAAGCAAAGATTCTGCTGTCAGTGTTGTCAATAACAGACTGGTGTGATGGAAGGACGAAATAAAACATGGCAAGGACATGTACTCCGGTCTGATACAGATAGATGGACGTGGCAGACTATCTCAGGGACATCGAAGGTTTACAGTCTGTTATGATGGAAGGACTCAATGAAATACGGCAGGGACTCCGCGCTCTTCTTCCTGGTGGCAGTTCTTGCAGCCAATTATTACTCAACCCACGAGAGCTTGCGGAGAACAAAGCCTATTGCAGCCAAGATTTTACACTTCTTTCTTCGTGATTGCTTCCCCATTCAAACTGTATGGTCATTCAGAGACGATAGGCCTATCTAGACTCGATATTATAACCGAGGTCGTCCTCCAGAAAAAATTTCGACCCCAAGCGGGGTCTTCTTCAGGCTGGCACTTTCAAGTCGAGCTACCAACAATTGTTTAGCACCTGTCCAACAACTAGGACTCGTGTGATACGAGGAAAGTGTTGTCGCTGATGAAGTCGGGCTATCACCTCGGCTTTCAGCGATAAAATACGAAGCTGTATGAATCGCGTCACCACAGCCTGATACTCTCTCTGAGGTCCATCAGTTGGGACTCCGATTAGTTGTGGAATTCTCATCCTCCAGTGCAGGACTGTGTTCATTTTGGCAGCTAGTAGCACTCCAGTGATAAGTTACACGTCAAACTCGTTAAGATGAAAGTCAATCTGACGTAAAAATCTCGACTTGTGTGATTTCTCGGATTAATTTCCATCAGAACGAATAAAAGCTCTTTCACGTGATGAAATATTTCCTTTGATCAGATCTGGCCGTTCAGCGCTAATTTGTTCAGTTCCGTCAAGCTTTCCTGGCCGCCACTCTCTTACAGTGTCAACTCGCGTGATTAAGAGGCATCAATTAATCCACTAGCATCAAGAACTATCAATAAAACGCCAGCTTTGCCTCTTAAGTGTATTGTCTTAACCACGGTTGCATCGCTATGTGTCATTGAGAATTGATGAGGCATTGAGTAACGATTGCCGAGGACAATGAGCTGAGCTGTTCCATCTTCCTTCATCATTTCCACGTGTCTTCGCTCAGCGACTTAACGATCATTTGGCCAACAGGGAGAGCTCGAAGCCGAGAAGAAACCTTTTTTTTAACAAGAAATCGCTGTCTTTTTCTCCCGATCGGAGTTGATTTACAAAGATAATGAGTACCGTGGGTATTGCTTTGATGAGAATATTCAAGTTGACGAAAAGTTTAACTACGAAAGTGAACTTTTTCTTGCAGCAATCACTCAATGATGTGATCATCAGTTCATCATCTCTAGTAACCACACGCGCATGCGCGCACTAGTAGCAGAAGGAGCATGCGCACTCCTGTTGTCTATGATGCCTCGCTTCCGCCATTCATGCTTGATTCGTGTATTTCCGGTCCAGTGGAACAGGATGTAGACTACTTCCGGCGGAAGTTGACAATTCTGACTTGAGAGATAGCGGAGCTGTTGCAATGCCTGCTGGGAAGACAAAGCTACATGAACAGTCATAAATATTTGATCAATGAATATCTCTGCTCGCGTGGCTTCAGCGTGTTGACGAAGAGACACTTGTGGAATGACAGCTGCTAGGTTCTCCACGTCCACCGTGCATGTCAGTCGATACCGACTCTATTGGAGATTTCATATTGGATTCCTTTACCTGATGTCAAGGGCGTTGTCTCCCTTCTTCTACTCACTTCACCTTAAACCAATTGACACAGCATCAGAAGGTAGCGACTCCCACATGCTGTGCGGAATCCTATCAGCGCAGCTTCCCCTAATTCTATCTCCTCCATCAAATTCATTAAGGCACCATTTGCGGGTAAAAACAGTTATCCGATAGTTGTAGGCGATTGGCATGTTAGGGTAATAAGATAACTGAAGTCATTTCCGTGGAAGATTGATCAACTTCAGCCAGGAATACCGCCAGGGTGGGGGAAGTGAAGATGACAACCTCTTGTTTAAAGGTTGACTAGGGCTGTGGTACCCATGGGAGACTTTACTGCCGATAGAGGCCGCCAGTTAGCAGTCCTAGAACGTCATGAAATTTGACGTCAGAGATGTAAGTCATGGCCTCCACGTCACCATGGATGACATTGTGGCGTGCACTTCTTTTCTGTGACGTCAAATTTCATGACGTTCTCGGGCCGCTAACTGGTGGTGGCCTCTAACGGCAGGAAACTCTCCCATTCTGAAGGATCTGCGTTGTCGTTTTCTTAGAAGAGGTAATCACGCTTCGATTTTACGTTGTCCAGAAAAAGTCGTTCGTTGTGCGTTTATCTCGGATGAAATCTTGAGACTGCGAACAAGCTGTGAATTCCATTACCGATAGATTGTGTTGAGATAATGCCTAGAACTGTTTTATGACAGTTTCAATCTTTATAATCGTCAGAACGACGTGTTTCCATAGAAAATGAGGCAGATTGTAAGATAGCTGGGGACATTTCATTGACATCACGTGGATTGAGACTTTAATCTGTGCTAGATGGATGCATGGAGATTGATGGAGGCGTGGAGGTTGATGTTTTGACAGATGGATGCGTGGAGGCTGATGTTTTGATAGGCGAATGCGTGGAGGTTGACTGTGGTTGGATGATGCATGGAGGTTGATGTTGTGTTTGTAAGAACTTGAACTACGAAACTCCACTCGGTCGTTGCTGGTCAGTTCGTGACAAGTACATCGATGGGATATAGGTTGGTGGAGATCTTCTGATACTTATCAGTGCTGGGCCAATCGGTCTATCATTCATGTCGAACACAGGCCCACGTTCAGATGGCTATTGATAGCTTGCGGCGGGTTACGAGGACCGACCTGCCGCGGGCAAAATTAGTCATGAATCAATATTCTGGATACTATTTCAATCTGAGCCTGGACGCAAGGGCCCAACGCGCCGCGTAGCGGCCAACAGCGAAGCTAGCCAAAGACTTGTCACGGGTCAATCAATAGAACTGGACTCATAGGAAATATGCACCTAATGTCCAGATGGAATATACCGGACGGTTGGTTCACGTTTTTAGTGACTGTGAACGTAGATGGGTACATTATGTAGCGATACGCTGACAGATTTGCTGGGGACTNTTCTTTGATAGTAAACCCTAAAATTGCATTCCCATATCTGTAATTACATCACTCAGATAAAAGTGTTGCAGGGATATTACCAAATCTGTTTTCATTAATTTTCGCCACGGTATGAAATATTCAAGAACATATTACCAGGCGATGCATCCTCATCTAATAGCTGGGCAGATACCTCGATCTAGTTTAACTTTATCACTGATTTTTGTCCGGTTAGCACGCCATTTACCAATCACAGCTGCGAACGGAAGAAGTGGACGGCCAACTGCCCCATATCTTAAAAATCAGCCACAAGTCTACATATGAAACCATGCGGGCGGGAGGATCAGCTGCATGTGTCGGGCCCTGTAAGCCTGTCTACCACCCATTTTCAGGAATAAGTTTGATATTGGTGGTCGCTTTTACGAGTCTTACCGGCGGACTAGTGCCATATCCATGTGCTTGGTTTATCCCTGGTCCTTCGCCCAGAGTACATTCATTCCAGGTCATGTTTTATCGCTGATTACCGCCACCAACTCCAACCTACACGTCCTCCAGGTGATGAAACCTTGAGCCTGATTGGATGATCTCTCTTCATCAACACCTGCATCAATCTCTTATCTCCCAGACATTCATAATATAAAAAATTCATGATGAAATATCCAGCGGTGCCTGTACTCATGCCAGCATTGATAGTGCCGTCTCCACACTACTTGGAAATCTAGCCATTGTTACAGTCGAATATTTTTCATTTCCTCTGACTCGGGTGTCTTCAGGGATCTGCTCAGAGCTTTCTCATCTTGGCGCCAGTGTCTCACACAATAGCCTCACCTCGAGGTTGGTATCGGCAAGGATGACCTTGTTTCTTCCCATATCCACGGTTTCGCTCGTCGTGCATGAACAGTTGTTGATCCAGTATGAGATAACCATCTTCGATAATCGAAGGCCGATCTGCTCACCGCATGCACTGCGTTACATTGCACATCACCCTTCGAGAAATAGATACAAATAGTGGTAGACGAAGACCCGATATAAAGTGCAATCTGATTGGTCGACCGGTATCGTGCCAAGATATGCCGTGGACCGGTCTATTACTCGAAGGGTGATGTGTGATGTAACGCAGTGGTGAGCAGATTGCCCTTCGATTATCGAAGACGGAGATACCGCGCTCTGAGCTTGGTGAAGGCGGGAATGTCCTGTCCCATTTGGAGCCGAAGAAGAAAGAGAAGTTTGTAAAGGGGAATAGAAATGAATAAAAGGAACGCGGCGTTTCACGTGTTTGCGGTCATCATGAGCGTTCGTGTTGGTTTGCGGCTGTGCTGAGTTCTCGTTTAACCTAGTTTGACCTTATCACACCTGTTGTATGTACCTTTCTGCGATGTCTATGCCCAACAAGGCTCCCCTGCTGCTGAAGCCTTTAAATTATCCTTGTAATACCATAAAATGATTCGAGCAACTTTACCAGAAGGACGAGAATACTGTGGTCAACCTGGTACTGGGCTTATTCGTATGTCTGTTTATATCAAGAAATGTCATTGAAAAAGACAACAATTGGAATAGGATTATCTCTTGGCGTTGATATATTTTACCTGTATTCCAAAGAGCCTTGGGGTAAGATAACAAATATATTGTGTACCGGTATATATTGTATAAGCGTACAAGTTATCCCAATGACGCACTTGACTACCGTTAAATCCTTCTTTATTTATTAATGCATTCCAGCTCCATAATCGTGATAATGTTTTTCTGTGTCTCTGTGATTTAGATCCATTAAATGGTAGAACCCCATTTGTAGTGTTCCCACTCGCTCTCTCATTAGAACAAATGGATGTCGCAATTTATATTCAGCTTGCAATGCGACAGGAACCATCTACGGGTTCGTTTGTTTGAAAAACGCTTACAGCAAAAAGTATTTCCATCATAAAGAGGAAGATGTATCGTTCACGAATCATCTGAGCTCGATAATACGTTAACAGTTACCTAAACATTCATTAAGACCCATTACACCCTTTGCTAATTCCTTTATTCTTTTGTCTGTATAATCTTCTGGTTGAAAGGGATTACTGAGCAAGATGTGACTTAAAAAACCTCAGGTTCTCAGAATAGGCCTAGGCCTACTATTTATCTGATATTTTGGTCGGGGCAAAAGACTTGTCATTTTCTCAGCAACTCGACTGGATATGGGATGGTGGTGAGAAGGGAGAGCTAAGAAATCGCTGTCCTGACAACAGAATGTCACTAATGGTATTTTCTTTGCAGTAGACGTAAACCGCTTCGGAACTGACATGATCAGTAGGCGGAAGTAAGATGTAGAATGACTGACTCTTTACTGAGCTCTCTCTATAAGAGACGTCGGCCATTTTCTACTTTAGACTGGTTCCCGTCATTACCGCGGCGCTAATGTCCGTTCAAAGCAATGTTGTTGTGGAGTGAGCGCCGCGGGCGTGGAGCGGCAAAGACGGAAACCAGTCTATGTCTGCTTGATCCTGCTGAACCCGTGAGAGACAGGGCCATATTGACCGGCCGGCATCCAACGCCAACCTCCTGCAACACGAGTAGGTCTACTCCCTTCACTTAGATCAGGGGACACTGCGTCGTCGCTCACATACATGATGACTTGGCGTCACTTGCCGAAGCACCGCCATTCGCAGACGAAGGAAACCCTGCCGGCCGCAGGCCATTCAAGTATCCGAATTTGGAATCGTTTGTTAGAACACTTCTGTCGAACGTGTTTCTGAAATACTTCTAAATCATTCATTACAATTGCGGGGAATCTGAGTGCAGAGGCACAGCTTAACGAGAAAATATGACATGTATATTTTTATTAACCAGTTCATTAGGAATGCCAATGTGATTTGCTTGTTGTCTGATTAAACCCGCGGGAGAAGGAATCGTCTGAAATATCCCTGGAATTTTCCTTGTGTAATCAGCGTTACCAAAGGCAACATATAAAAACCAACTATTCTACTTCTTTGTGGGAATAGGCCTAATTAAACATATTTCGTAGGCCTAACAAGATTTAACTTGGTGATTGACAAAGAACTCTTCTAATGACGTTGACATCTTACGCCCTCTTTCTCTGCCTCCACCGGCAGGGGCACTCGTACATGATTGCTTGAGAATACAAGGCCTATGTTTGCGATGTTTGCATATCATCACATTATGCTTCTTCAGCGATCAGCTTCATGCATTGATTACGACTAAGAACCGTTCGTTGAACTGAACCATCCCTCCCAGAATGTATCTCATTTGGCAGTATAGCAGATATCATTTAAACCATCTTTTTCATCATGGGGTCCATGATGAAATGACTGCATCGTATTGTCAGGATATAATTGCAGTGCAACTTGCGAGCTTTATTCACTTGTGTCGGAATCACTCGAGATGCCGTCCTGTCATTCCTCTTTTTAGATACCACTTATCAGCCGCCCGCAGCGACGTTGAGGACGTGCCTTTGAAAACCTAAATTGGTTTATTGTAAAGTGTGGAATTGTAACTGGAACGCCGGTGAGAATAGTTGATTTATTTGCTGCTTTGTCAGTTGTAATATCAACCAATTTGAAAAATGAAGAAAAAATTATTGATCAAGATGTTGTTAACGGCAGGAGATTCATTACAGTGAGTGAAGCGCTGACGTTTTTTTTTCATAGAAATGGTTTGAAATGATTTTGTTTAGATTTATTACCATCGAAAGCACAAACAAGTCGCCCAAGTTTCTGCTCCGCCACATTTTTAAAGCGTCGATCACTCGAAGACCGATCCGTACATCGGGTCAAACAAACCAGAAACATGCGAGTGTTCGAGGCTTTATAGAGGATTTTCAATGACGTCACACGGTCACGTGACTGCAAAGAATCGGCCAGGTTGGCCGTCAAATGTCCGACGACAACGTCAAAACTGTTAGGATCTGTGTGTTGACGCTGTGTTCATGCCGTGATGTCACTTGACATTTTGACGGCCAATATGGCGGCATTGTGTCGTCATGGAAATGTGACGTCACGTGAAGAACCGCTACTCTTATCCAAACAGCAATCCGTAAACTAAAGCTTGTTAACGTGGCCATCTCGTCATTGTAGTCATTGCAAGTGAGGCACACCTCGCCGTATTGACCTTTTCAATTTTGCGGGGTACAACAAACCATTCAGTCACTCAAGTAAATCGTTCCCCCGACAAGTTCAAATACTTTCCCCGATGTATCCATTAACCGTGATTTGATTGTTGCCATAGCTATTCCACTGGGTGATCAATCATACAACGAAAAGGACGCGCAACATTTTACTGTAGAGACGGTAGTGTCACGTCGTCATTTACTGTAGAGACGGTAGTGTCGCGTCGTCATTTACTGTAGAGACGGTAGTGTCGCGTCGTCATTTACTCTAGAGACGGTAGTGTCGTGTCGTCATTTACTGTAGAGACGGTAGTGTCGTGTCGTCATTTACTGTAGAGACGGTAGTGTCGTGTCGTCATTTACTGTGGACACGGCAATGGTTCCGCACGGCACGGTTCCGCATCCTCACGAATTACGACGAAATCCTGACGAAATACGAAGTAGGAAATACGAAATAGGCCTACTACTTCATTTCCATTATCTAATGTATTTGAGGAAATGGTTGGTACCATAAAATATCCCTGCTGCCAGAGCGTCTTTCAGCATATCATGTAAGACCGAGAGTGTTTTGGTGCACCTAGAATTTTTGAATTTCCACTTCGTATCTCCGAAGTGGAAACGAAAGGTACATTTCCAGGTGTAATATACGCCGCAACTCTATCGGTCTTGCGTCATACGCTAAAAGACGCACTTGCAGCAGGCGACATTTGTGGCACCAACCATCTCCAGAAATTACATTAGGTCCTTGAAGTGAAGTCCAATTTCCAACTTTGTACTTCTTTTTTCGCCAGGCTTGCGAAAACTCACAAAAATAAAACTGCTTCCAACTCGGGTGGAAGGTGGAGAAGAAAACCATTTCATCAAAGTTTCACTGCAGGTTGTACGTTCCAATACACTTGACGATGTCAATATTCAACTCTGCGTTCATTTCATTCCAATATAATTGATATCGACTCACTACACGTCGGCAAATTTTATTACCAGAAAACAAAACAACAAAAAGAATTCTTGTTCGTATATTTTAATTGCCAAACTGGTTGAGAAACCATTAACAACATTTCGAGTGGTGAAGCCAATATTTGATTTTGGTCTATAACAAAGGGTATATAGAGCGAAGTAAAGAAACGGCTCGCCGACATAACGGCTTTGTCAATATATACTGTTGATTGAAATAAAAGAAGACTTATTTCTCCACGTGACAGCATTGTTCTTTACATTGCTGTTTAAAGAAATCATTAACTGAACTAATGGTATCCATTTTGTTATGACCAGTGTTCCTTTAATTAGTGGAAACATCCTCCCACTTCAAGGCTCAAGGTCAGGAGAAAGAGAAAAACCTCATTTGCTAATCATGTGAAAAGTTATTTTAAAGGAAGGTTTTGTTGTTGAATAAGATTTGATCAAAGTCATCTCCGATACATCAGTGTGTGTGGTGACGCAGTGAGCTGATGATTGGGGGCTGATCAAAGCACATTTTTACAACGAAATGAAATGTCATAAATCTGAGGAAGAGTCGAAGAAAAATGGGATATTCACTCGTCAGTTCAGTCTACATCACTCAGCGACTTTTGGGGGAAAGATAGAAAACACAAATGTGCTCAGTGATAAACATGTAAAAGATTGGAGGCTTAATATAATCTATTTCTGGAAGTTAGATGCAAGTTAAAGAGGAAGTAAATGTTTTATTCAGTTCTATGTAATCTCAGAGCAAAGGCGAGTGTCGGATTGGTTTTGTCCTCAGGTTCACTCGCTGACTTTTACAAGTCGTACGCCTACAGTTTGTCTACCTACACTAACGAGGGTATTGCTGCAGTCACTTTGTTCGTCGATCTCACTGTCTGTTAAAAATCTCTACACTAGGTCCTCCATAGCGATGTACTCTTTCAGCAAGGACGGTATTCTGAGATCATTCAAATGAACGACCATCGGCATCGTGCATCGTCGAATCAACTGTCGGAGTCTCATCCGGGACAGTTGTTTGAGAGTATGGCCGCCATGACCGACATCTCTCATCCATTTCAAAGATTTGTCATGGCCGGTACCGACATAGACCACGTCCTCGTAGGTTCGAACAAACTCATTGGTCGGTCTGTATCCACACAACACGGCCAGTTGGAGCGTGCAGTAAAAAGCTTCATATGAACGTTCATTTGCGAATATTTTTCTCCGAGTACTTTCATCCATCAAGAGAAACTTGTCCATGAGTTTGTGAAAGCATTCAGGTGACACTCCGCTGGTTCCACAGGCCTTCATTAAGACGGCTGGAACCGTGAGGTCCAGTCTAGAGGCCCGGAACACCCCGTGACTGAGGAGCATAGAGTTGAGGTAGTATTCGAGGAGAGTTCTTCCGCTATCATCGCATGCTATGTCCGATCGTGCGCCTGCCTGGAGTAACATCAGGACAACCTTCATACTGGCTTCTGGTTCTGCACAGATTCCTGAAGTCCAACTCCTGAATTCATCCGAGCAATAAAATAGGGCGGTTTTCCCTTTATTGTTCAAGCGATTCACATCAGTCCCGCGAGACAAAATCTCACTGACGATTTCCGGGTATGCGTAGAAAGCTGCCAGCATCAGAGCAGTCAGACGATGGTCCAGCCACGAATAGTTTCTGTTACTGTATATGGGCCTGCCAGTATCCTCAACGCCTTTATCAAGGAAGACTCGGACCATTTCTAGGTTTCGTCGTTTGATGGCCTCACTGAAGGCAGTTGTACGTCCGGGTCCTTTACTCGGATCAGCTCCACCTTCGAACAACATCTTGACAAT
>NMRB01000564.1:187412-199194 GCA_002633025.1 Notospermus geniculatus
CGTTTTACAAGTATTGTCCTATTGTAATGGTTAACGTAGAACCTGCCCCGACATTGACGCTTGCTTTATGCACCAACAGAATGAGTGAAGAAAACGGAGAACAAAAACTGGCGGGAAGTTGAGGAGCACCGAAGGGAATTTCGTACATGATGATTCTGATTGATTTTAAAATAATACATGTAATTCAATTTGATTTTGTGTGGTGTGTCGTAAAAAACGTCAATCTCAAGGCGGAAGCATACATCTGCAACATAATGACACTTAATTAGGCCTATGTTAATTCTCAAATTCATTGCGAGTCCCATTTCGATGATTTCATTTCGTTTCGTTTCATTCCGGATTTTATCACAAACCCGAAGAAAACTCTCAAGTGGCGAGTAGGCCTATGGGCCGTATTTTAGGAACTTCCTTAACTCTAAGGTTTACATGTACCTTTAGCTATTTTTTGCAGGGCAAAATACAAAAGCTTAAAGTGGACCTTAGAGTAGGAGGCTTCTAGAATACGGTCCTATATCTTCTCATTTCTTTTCCATTCAACAACAGCCTACGATCGTTGTCTTTCAGGTATAATATAATCCTGTCGACAGGCGCGATGTCTTGTGATTCGGATTAGGCTGGCTCCCGGGGCTGGCTGTGACCGACTCGGCCCGCGATGGTCGAGTCTCATTGTTTTAGTATCACGTGCGTGGAACACGGATTAACGTCGTTGGTCTGAGGCATGAGATGAAAATCAGAGTGCCCCCCCGGCCCCCCGTGATACGAGCCATGATATCTGGTGTAAAACATGTAAAATATTCATGACATCATGCTGTCACGGATGTGTTGTATTGACTCAAGTGTGAATCGACACGAACCTGGGCGGAACGATTGCCAATCGTCAATATGGTTGATCATGTTGCTAGTTCAATAGACTAATCAACACCTAACGGAACAAGAATACAAAAACATCAGTCAGAAAAGAAAAAAAACTAACTTTGCGATCTGAGAACAAAATCATCGACTCATTAGAATGTAATCGTTGCATAATGAGAGACTTTCGTGCCGTCAGAGGTCCTAGAACGGCATGGAATTTAAGAAATCCACGCCACGACGCCATGTGGACGTCACGTCTGTGACGTCAAATTTTGTGACGTATTAGGATCGCTAACAGGCGGCCTCTAACGGCAGCAGTCTCACATAACATAATGAGATACCATCTTCAAATGTTGGTCTTCACATTCCACTGTAATCATCCCTTCCATATCTTAGACTATCCCGCCCCGCCAGCCTGTTCCGTATTTTCGAGGCAGCCATGGCTTACCGAATAGAACCAGTGTCACGCAAATTCAAATGGACGGCTGTAAAATGATGCGGCCGCGATATTATTTACTCCAGAATGTAAATGATACTGTTCGGGATGTATTGATATGTATGACAAAAGCTAGCAGACGATGAATATGGGAGTCAAAATCTGGCATAAACATTCATGAGGCATAGTCTCACTTTTCTGCTCGACTTGGCTGTCAGAGTTTGACTCCTATCATTTGTTATTTGACACCATGATCCCGCCAAAATGTAAATTCATCGACAATCAACTCTCTAGCCCTCCCTGGGGCTGTAGTTTGGAATGAGCTGACAGGGAAACGAACCCGCAATATCATACCGGTACTGTCTAATGGTGAGAGGTACCGACGTGTGTCCATCACCACCGCCGCATGGTTTCCACGACGTCACGACGTAATTTCGACAATGTCGCCATTGCTGACGTCGTGATCATGACGCAAAGCACGCAACCCAACAGAACGACGTTACGTCGTGGAAACAATGAATCATCAGAAGAACAGATGAGTTGTCTTGCTTGCGGCTCCAGTGCCTGACGCCCTGGGACTGAACACGACTGACCACAGCACGCCATCTCTCACTACTAATAGCTAGCGGTCGACTTAAAACATCCATTGACCATCGCTGTGGACGTAGCTAGCGTGCTAAACCTCGATAATGCTATCATTTATCATGTGTGTGCCGACTAGCCATCAATCAAGACGGCGAGGTAACAATGTGCCAAGACGCCATGAACGTCATCAACCGTGGACAGTTAGATCACTTTATGACCGGCTGGGATTGCTGCAAAAACGCATTACCAATATTATCAGAATGTGAAATGTCAGTTTCCTGGTTAACTTGGTCGAGTGGCCACGGCAAAGTGAATCATCGTGGTGTTTTCAGCTTAGACTGGTTCCAATTTTTGCCACTGCACTTCCACGGCGCTCATTCAGACTCGCTCCCGCCTTTGCCGCTGAACTCCCGCGGTTATTCTTTTCTTCTCCAGTACAGCGCCAGCGGTAAAGACGCGGGAACCAGTCTATTTTCACCATCGAACCCGAACCATTCGGATTCCAGGGACCTCCAGAGTCGTTGGAAGGGACCAATCTGAAGAGGTCGCCAGCATCGTTCCTCGGCTACGACCTCTGGAAAGGGCTGGAACCGAGCACAAGATTCTTGCGCTCATCGATTTTACAAATTATTTGATAAAAAGTAATCCTACCGAAAATTAGAATTTGTTCCAGTATTTGTAAAAATACTACTATAATTTTAAAGGAGCACGGTATTGGATCTCAAATGCGTTATTTGACTGCCGACGTAGAGGGAGCCAGCTAGCGGCAGTACGACGAACTACAAAAATGCATTACAAAATGTACGCAGTAAATCGGGTCATTCGCCGAAACGTAGTTAGTCCCTCGGGTTGGAGAGTGGCGCAGTGGCGCCGGCTGTCGAGAAAAAGCGGCAATACCGTGCTCCTTTAACATTCTGTTGGGTACTCAATGTTTTATTAAGGAACGAAGTACGAACTCTTTCGAATCCCTACGCAGTTTGTGCAACGGTCAGAAATCCATCCGCCTTGCACAATGCATTTGCACTGTGCAAAAATGGTACCGGTCTAGGCCTTTCCAGAGCTTAATGTGGCATTGAACTCTGGGTACGAGATTGGGAAGGGACGGCACTGACGTGTCCGTTTGGCGATAGTTTCGTATCTAGAATATTCTATTCAGACGGCAACATTGTATCGGTCATGTTTGGGGGGGGGGGAGTAACCGTGTTTATTGATATGTATTTATCAGATATGAATTTGGAAATAAATGAGGAATAAATGAGGAATGGTTTGTTAAGTTTTACTTAAAGATTTATCATCCTGGGGACGTGACAACTGAAATGTTTTAATTTGATAAATAGACTGATTATCTTCGTTCAGCACATCAGAAATCTAATTTAATGACAAAATGAGAAAATTGAAACATCGGCTAATTTTCATTTTGATTAATTGAAAGCAAGTAATAGATATTTACGAGTTGATAATGTCTGTATATCTATGCCAATCTTTATTAGTCAATGAAAATATGTATCTAATCAATCATGTCCGGTATGGAAAAGTTTCTCCGGGTCATCTCTTTTCAATTCATCTGTCAACGATTTCTTGGGAAAGTTTATGGTCTAAACTTGACGAACTGTAGTTGACAGGAAAAACAGCTAACACGCATCAAAGGAGTTATGTGTAGGCTACCACCAGGCCCGAATACTAACCCTCAGGTGGTGTTAAACGCTCCTCAAGGTTGCTTCGGTAATCGCCGCTAGTCACGTGACCTCGTTCGGAATGCATCGGCGCTATGAATTGCTTGGGTGTAATCATAAACAAGATGGCGGACAGCATAAAATCTTATCAACCTCGAAAATGGTGAATATCAAGACGAATGGGGGGGGCATAGGTTCTATTTCAAGTTTAGTTTCTTCAAGGTCTGACGCGACACAAGTAGATTATGTTGTTGCTATACCAATAATGTTGATGTTAGATATCCCCTATTACCTATACTGCGGTTGTAATCATAACACCCTCTCTCCAGGAGATCCCAATCAACATAAACAACAACATGGCAGCGTTACATTTGTCAAGAGCCCTGACACTGTATTCTCTACTTAGAAATGTATATCACGGCAGCATAAGAAAGAACATGTTCCGACTACATTGCCAATATGAGGTGGAATAAGAAGTGATGCATTTTTAATGTTCCAGACGCTTTCAAGTCATTACTGAAGAGATAATCCTTGGTGCGGTATACCAAACGATATGCGTCAGAAATGAGCAATAAGGAAAAAACATGTTGTGTAGGAATGTTATTGTGATACTTTTGCGACCAACGTGACTTTTAAGCTTTTCCCTTGTAAAATAGACAACCTCCGTTTCCCAATCATAAAAATATGTGTCAAGTAAATGATGGTTAAAAAAGAGAACGTGTATAGGCTTATTCTCTGCTGGGTCGAACCCCTCTAGGCCCTTTTGACCCTTTGACACCGTTGCATTGTCCTTATAGCTGTCTTTAAACCTCTCTGTTCAAGAATACCATATCCAGACACACGTTTGTCGTTATAGAGCTTCTTCACTGCCATCACAATGGTCACGTGACTGCAAAGAATCGGCCATGTTAGCCGTCAAATGGCCAGCGATGACGTCAAAACTGTCACGTCATGACATTTTGACGTCACGATCTGTGCGTTGATGCTGTGTTGGTGACGTGATGTCGCTTGCCATTTTGACGGCCATAATGGCGGCATCGTGTCGTCATGGAAATGTGACGTCACATGAAGAACCTCTATAGCTCTCACGAAACAATGCCCCTGCGTTCAAGACGGGATGTGTTGATTGTTGGTCTCTGAAAGAGGTCGTTTTTGGCATGGACATTTCCTCCAACCTAGGTATTCCTGTGGTCTGTCCTGAGGTAATGGATCACGGTCTGTGGCCAGCCGTAACCATGAACACGTTAGTAAGCCCGTCACGTACGTAATTGCTACTCGCTAGCTTTAAAGCGGAAATAAGCTTAAGATAACGGGCCAAACTATCGCAAGGAAATCCCATTCATTTTCTCGCTTCACTGGCTTCTTGTCGAAGTAAATTGTTTGTGTACACGCGACCAGTCTGGGATTTGAAAATTTCCCGTCCATTTTATTACGACATGCTACAACTGAGGCATGGACGCATTTGATAAGATGCTTTTTAGACACGAAATCTCGTCTGCAGGTCGATGTTTGGCAATTTGCCCAATGTTCTGTCTGACGTTGATCGATTTCCCCCATCCACAGGGGACCAGGCTGACGAATGAATGGAAGGGTAACGGAAACAGTATGAGCGTAGGCTGTGGACTGTTGGCTTATTCAACTAACTTTCGTTGATTTGAAGAATGCGACTGTTTCTGTCTGTTTACTGCTTCCCGTAGAGAGCTAATCGAACCAGTTACTGGTGGTCATCCGAGCCCAGACTAATGCATTCTTAATGTAATAATGGTGGTCACAGTAGGAGCCACCAGGGGATGCTCACTCAAGTAATTGGTTACAAACCGAGAGTACATTTTAGACGGCCATGTGACGATGGAATCTTAAGACGGGTGGCCAGGCAAAGAAGACAAGAGTACATTGATCATACCTTCAAACATAAAGACGGGTTGTACCCTAAATGACTTCCCTAGTGACTGTTTATTTATAACTACCACCCGGTGAAGTGGTACTTACACGTCTCCTTCTCTGTTCAGGTAACATAAGTGTCGTGTATGAGAGACCGTTTACATCACCCACTCTCTCTGACCTTCTCTATCATCTGCATATATCCTCTGTCAATAATCACCAGAGCTCTTTAAGCGGCAGGCAGACAGCTAATAGCTCCTCGCAAAGGATATCACCTGCTTGTAATCGTCTCAGTATCCCGTGCCTGGTCGATATCTGGACGAGAGGACGGACACCGGCCATCTTGTCTGGGATGCTTGCTTGAAACACTTTTTATGGTAATACTGAATGTTCAACAATGTTTCTATTTTCCAACAAATCCTGGTGACCATCTAGAGTCAGTAGCTAAAATAGTAATTCTGCCCAACATCAGAAGACATCAAATTGGGAAGAAAAATTTGGATTCATCCTCTGTTGATGAAGATGAAGATGCAAACATAATTGTTCATTTGTCGCAATGCAAACCAAGAAAGTCATGTCTTACAATGTAGCTTATTAGAGTGGGAGTGAAGTCTAATTCAACGTGGGAAGTTAAACCCGCTTCCACGAGGAGGAGATCGAGTCTGGCAATTTGCAGGTGACGCATCTGACCGGAAGGCGGTAGCATGTTTGGGGTGTCCCCCACCCTCACTTTTAATAAAACAAAGAGCAAATTGCCAAGCTAAAGCAATGGTGAGGTTTCTTATCGATCAAATGATTGTCAACAGAAACCTTGACTTGAGAAAGGGAACGGGAATGATGGAAGCCAACACATAGGCAGGGTTTTACAGCCAGTACAAGAGACATTTTGCAGCCTCACACCAACCCTCTATGCAAACAACTTTATGACATGTTATGTGATGTAGGTCGATGAGCTGAAAGTAATGGTCAACCGAGTAAGATAAATTGTTGGCAAACGACGAAGTATCAGTTTACTGTCTTTCTTACCGTTTGCCAATGAAAGCTTGATGATTCCTCGGAACCCGATCGTGGATGGTATCGAGCTCAAAGGAAGGTCATTTTATTGTCACTCACCAATCTCTATCCTATCAGTGATCCTGATACACCTGAATAACCTTTGACCCCAATCAATCCAGTCGATTGCTTTGTTACTGATACCAGTTTATTACATCCGGGTATCAAAGCCTCGTTCCCATTATATCGTCTGCTAAGAGATCATCTTTGATCTTTTCTGTACAGGATAAATGGAAGCTATTCTGAGAACAGAGAAAATCTTTCCGGTTTATATTTTCCCCTTCGCCTGGAGGACGGTGGCAGATCACACAGACCCAGAATGAACTAAACGAACGCTAGTTAACGGACGACACAAAGAAATGGGTTTTTAATAAGTCTTGATTACTTAGACCAATTTATAAACGCCAAGTGTAACATCAGTCTTAACTTCCGACTTCTCAGTCTGTAAGTGGCTTTTGTAGTCCGTCTCAAAGGGACACTATAGGCAGCTAACTGTTAGGCTCATGTCAGTGCGGTCACTTCATCACAGGTGGCGCTAATAACTGGCAATCTACGGATTTGGGCTGAAATGTTGATGTGTTGTGTATTTTACTTGCAATACATGTCAGAGTTAGATTCTCATGCCAACTAGTTGGTGTAATGAGTATATCAAAATGCCTATGAGGAGGCTGGCTATAGGGTCCTTTAAGCTTTTTGGTCCGCGTTTCCTAGTTCATCATCCTCTTGGTCGTCATAACTGAACGAAGACGAACTTCTCGTCGTCTTTCTCCTTCTTCCTAATGACTATGTGCGATGTCAGTTCGATTACAAATGAAATTATCAAAGTCAACCGATATATTAGCCAGAACAACACATGATCAGTATAATGTGTCTAGAGAGAGGCCATGTCAAACTCAAGCAAACACAATATATGGCCTGTAAATTAAATTTCCTTGATTTCTTCAATAACCCTCGACATTAATCAAATTTCCATTTCTTTTAATAACATCCTGTGGCGCAATGGGTTTTCCTCGTCAACTCATTTGACATGATTGAAGCATTGGGTAGGCGCCTCGTCCAACCATGCTGCGGAAGGGGGGGGGGGCGCTTTTGTGTGTCACCAGACGCATTTCAAATAGAACTGAAACAAAAGAGAAATGGGGCAGGAGTGAAGTATGAGCCAGTATTGTTCTATAGAGCAACTTCACGTGACGTCATCATTGACGTCATAATTCGCACGTCCGCCATGTTGGACGTCATTTGAAGCTACGAATGCGTTGGACGTGACGTCCAACATGGCGGCATCTCGTCGCGGCAGTGACGTCACAATCGTCGCTGCACTTCCTCTATACGACTAGTTTGGTTTGTTTCGTGGAGACGGAGCAAAGAATTGGGTTTTGGCTTGGTTATATTTCAAACACAAATCCTTCACTCAGCATGCTAAGGTATCCTTGACAAGGTCGTGGGGGACACAGTTAGGTTTCGACGGCTGTTTATCGTTTCCACGACGTAAACATCGTTCTGTTGGGTTTCCCCGGCTTTGCGTCATATGATGACGTCAGCAATGGCGGACATTGTTGAAGTGACGTCGTGGAAACCATGAATAGGTTTTTCAGGCGGGGAGTTGCCTGTCTCTGATCTGCCACAGTAAAAACCATGTGATTATCCTAGTTGTAATCTGTATGTGTGGGGCGGTCTATCTTGATTTTGATGCCGGTATCACCGATATGAACTCTGAGCCGTCACTCTGATATTCCAGTGAACTCTATTTCTGAGGCAGATTGTCGTCATCCATTCTGGTTCACAAGGATGTCATAACTCAAATTTGTTTAATGAACCATAAAGTATGCAAACAAGAGTCCATTAACTTAAGACCTCGTAACATCTCAACCAAGAACGAATCAAGCTGCTTTACATACGTAAATCGAGCACTTTACATGCGAGCTAGAGAATTCTTTAAGGTTCAGTGTTCTGATGATAGTTTTTAGCTGGTAGGTTATGTTTGGTAATGTCTCCCACGTCAGCATCAATCTTGCTGCTAAGATCAGTGTCACTGTGTGTAATCGTTTTGCACGGAGTGTGCCAATATTGAAAATGTGCAAGGTATAAAAAGGACTATAAAACAGGTGAGGTGGCATCATATCACCTTGTATATTTCCAATTAGTCTTGTGAATTTCTCAACAATATTTATCTCCGAGAAAAAGTTGGTGGGAATCAGTGCCGAGTTTGTGATGAGAAGTTTTAACTTGCTGCAGGTGTGGGTAAAACATGTTTAGCAAACTTAAATAAAAGGAGGCGGAAAACTTAAGAAATGGGTGAATCAACGAGCGTCTGAAGTTGATATCCAGCCGAGGGCCAGATGGTCTTCGTCTCTCTTATTGCTCTTACCCCTCTTCTCCTTTTCTTGACATCATTTAGAAATCCAATGTTTCCAGACCACAAACACCAATCCGCCGAGAAATGTAAAAATATGGAAATGTGGAAAGAAAACCCTGTAGATAGGACAAAGCGAATGTAAGACCGGTAATATGATCTTTAGCTCTGATTATCCTGGGTTGGTGAACATGCCAGGGCGCTGAATTAAGGAGTGGGCTTGGATGGAGACAGAGCAATAATGTTCTCGTGTGAATGGTAAAAAAACAGAACATACGGGACGGTGTGTTTTATCTTGTCTCCTTGTTCTTAACATGGAGGTATTACCTCCATGTTCTTGATGACGATGACCAGCTTAAGGTCGCTGACCCCAGCCTAAGGTCGCTGAGGTTTTGAGCAACTGGAGTTCCTTCTCTTGTGGCTGTCCCCGTGGAATAAATCCCAACTCACATTTCCATATTATCACAAATAAAATTTGGACCTCATATTTCTTTCTTCAGATATGATTCAAATCCAATGGGCGCAACCCGAGTCCTCTCAAAGGAATTATAAGTGGATAAAGGACTGAATATATTCTTGTCTATCCTCGAGACGCTTATAAATGTTTCACAAAATGCTAATCCGGGATCGATTTTTTTCTCAAAACATTCATGACCACATAATCTGTAAACTTCTCTAAGAACTCCCGTTAGAATATTGATCCAATATTTCTAAGATATTCCACTATTGAATCATAAGAAATTTGAGTATTTATCGTGTCCCGGTTTCACGCATGGTGATATTTCAAAAGGGATGCTGTCATGGCTGTATAGATCGTAACGGGCTGGGAATGTATTCGGTTATAGTGTGTCGATGAAGGCCATACCGGTGTAGCAGTAGCAAGAATGGCTGCTGATACATTCGTCATTTGTGTCGTTTTCATAAGCAAGCGGCCTTGGCGGGGATGAAAATAACCATAAGATGGACGTGATAAATGGTCGGTCCATCCTTAATAATGCTGGGTTATAGCTCAGCCTCCAAATAAGACGAGACTTTCTGAAAGAAGTTTTGAAATGGAGGCTGTATCGATTGTATTGGTTTTCCTCTTACATTCTCAAAGGAACGGTGACTTTAAGGCTCAAGTTGTAATTCGCTTCCTGGTGGGGGGGGGGGTAAATTAAGAGAAGAGCGATATTGCCAACAAATTCTACTTTAGTGAACGGTTGATCTTATTAGAACTTCTCTTTCCTTCTTAACTTCCATCGAGACCATCAAAATCAAATCATCTTGATACCTTCCAACTCTTAACTTGGACTTTTATCCTCTAAAGCTCGGTGAATGATCAAATCGAGTGATAATCCCTTTCTTTCATTGCCATCAATATCCCATCAATTCTTCATAACACCATAAAGGGATCAAAACGAAACATCTGATGCGATTTTGGCAGCCATGACGCTCTAAATCACATAAAACACTTCTGTGCTGCTAAACCTATCGTAAATTATCACTCAATCGAAACTGGTAATTAGGCTGAACAGTATGTTTGGTATAACTTGTCGGGAGTCTCGCAAGCAGCTGAAAGAAAAACGTTCCATCGTGTGACTTCTGAAATAGTGATATCAATGAAGACTTGACTGCCGTTAGAGGCCGCCTGTTAGCGATCCTAGTAAAACGTCACAAAATTTGACGTCACAGACGTATGACGTCGTAGCGTGCAGTTTTTCTCTGTGACGTCAAATTTCGTGATGTTCTGGGACCGCTGTAACTGGTGGTGGCATCTAACGGCAGTATAATCTCTCATTCGACCAACACAGCGAACTGTAGGACCTGCTCATTGATCACGACCTAACCCACGAATATAATGTCCCCCGTGTGGTCGATTTCACACAGGTTATTATGCTCGTAGTGATAAGCTGACAGCTTGGCTTGGACACGGCGGTCAGCTGTCACTCTCTGACCATGTCAAGCATGACGGCCAGGAGGCTGGGACTTCATGGACTGGTCAGGACCGATCATAGCACGGCAGTTGCAGGCAATCCGCCCTTCACCTGAGTCAGTTGTTGTGAAGTCCGTTGTGATATCTGAGTGACGTCAAACTCGCCATTGATGCGTTTTATGCTTGCTGTGACAACTCCAGTCGGTCAAGACAATTTCAAATTTGGTGCAGATAACCGCACAGAATGCACGATTAGGAGCGAGGAAGCTGACGAGATTGTCGTTGACAATTTACCCCGACATATTCACGATCTCTGCCGCCACTCGTCACTCACTGGGCCAATCGTGAGCCGAGTTTGATGTCTCTTGTTTTAAAATTCATTCTGTCGAGTATGGGTTAAATTGGCTGCAGCCTGCACCTTGTACCGCAGGCATTAACTCGCTGTAAGTGGCCCATCCAGAATTATAATGAGTTTTACCCACACACGCCTACAAATTTTGAATCAGCTTTTCAGATACATTAACAAATGTGGCGGCAGACTTTCCGTAAAATATAGCGGACATGTTTGACACCCACGTTCAAGGAATCGTGCTTATACGCTGTTAGGTCTCGATTCCTTTATGTAGTTACCATTTAGATCAAATAGTCTAATACCCTTCCATATTTTCTGTCACTTTTGTCAATTATTTCCCCAACGATGTACCCAGATCGGAAATTGACTGCTCAGATTAGACAAAGAGCGGCGAAGATTAGCTTGCAGACCGCGCAATCGTTCGTCTCAAATACCATCGACCAGAGATTGGTTGGAGCTGTTTCTTTAAAAACCGTCTTTGGCGGAAAGCGTGAGATATGAAGGAAATGAGTACATTACCAGGAATGGATTGAATTAGTGCCTTACTGGTGCGGGCAATTACCCACCGATTGTCTCATTATGTTTAGAGCTGCTTATTTCGTGAGGTTGAAAGTAGTTGAAGATAAAAGTAGTGTTGAGTGGTTTGTGGTGTTTGAACTCTCTACCACTTCAAGGGAGGGCT
>NMRB01000564.1:199434-227333 GCA_002633025.1 Notospermus geniculatus
CCCACGAATATAATGTCCCCCGTGTGGTCGATTTCACACAGGTTATTATGCTCGTAGTGATAAGCTGACAGCTTGGCTTGGACACGGCGGTCAGCTGTCACTCTCTGACCATGTCAAGCATGACGGCCAGGAGGCTGGGACTTCATGGACTGGTCATGACCGATCATAGCACGGCAGTTGCAGGCAATCGCCCTTCACCTGAGTGAGTTGTTGTGAACGTCCGTTCAACTCACTAGTGATATCTGAGTGACGTCAAACTCGCCATTGATGGGTTTTATGTTTGCTGGGACAACTCCAGTCGGTCAAGACAATAGAGAACCCCGATCACGCAGACCACGCGAGAATATACGCGTGAGTTTGAACTGATAGTACACCGACGCCACCTATTATTCATGACGATTCAAGGTGTGATTGGCCGTGCTTGGTGAACCGCATCTCTCGAACAATGAGCCTCTATAGGTGTCACGTCTGCTCTATCAGTCTCACGTGACCAATTGGCGCTCCCCATTTCAAATTTGGTGCAGATAACCGCAGAGAATGCACGATTAGGAGCGAGGAAGCTGACGAGATTGTCGTTGACAATTTACCCCGACATATCCACGATCTCTCCCGCCACTCGCCCCTCACTGGGCCAATCGTGAGCCGAGTTTGCTGTCGCCTGTTTTCAAATTCATTTTGCCGAGTATGGGTTAAATTGGCTGCAGCCTGCACCTTGTACCGCAGGCATTACCTCGCTGTAAGTAGCCCATCCAGAATTATAATGAGTTTCACCCACACACGCCTACAAATTTTGAATCAGCTTTTCAGATACATTAACAAATCTGGCGGCAGACTTTCCATAAAATATAGCGGACGTGTTTGACACCCACGTTCAAGGAATCGTGCTTATACGCTGTTAGGTCTCGATTCCTTTATGTAGTTACCATTTAGATCAAATAATCTAATACCCTTCCATATTTTCTGTCACTTTTGTCAATTATTTCCCCAACGATGTACCCAGATCGGAAATTGACTGCTCAGATTAGACAAAGAGCGGCGAAGATTAGCTTGCAGACCGCGCAATCGTTCGTCTCAAATACCATCGACCAGAGATTGGTTGGAGCTGTTTCTTTAAAAACCGTCTTTGGCGGAAAGCATGAGATATGAAGGAAATGAGTACATTACCAGGAATGGATTGAATTAGTGCCTTACTGGTGCGGGCAATTACCCACCGATTGTCTCATTATGTTTAGAGCTGCTTATTTCGTGAGGTTGAAAGTAGTTGAAGATAAAAGTAGTGTTGAGTGGTTTGGGGTGTTTGAACTCTTTACCACTTCAAGGGAGGGCTGTATGTAGACAATCTTGCCCGCAGACAGCCAGTGGTTTTGCTCATTACAAGGGGAAAAGCACGCTATCAAACCGACTAAACCTCCCGACAGCCGTTCGTCAAGGTTTTTCCTCTTATAAACTCCAGTAACCAGGGGAACCAAGCTAAATTTGTCCCGTTGTTTGACGAGGAAGAACTCACACCTCAGGGCTTTACTTTAAAATGTGTCTCTTTTCATAGAGCAAACTTAAAATTCAATACATGTACATCTTTAACGGAAATATAACAGAAATTCAATTTCGCGTCAAATACCATCTTGGGCATATTCACTACTCCTTTTGTATAGAGATATTCATCTCTCCGAGGATATTGCCTCCCCATTCCAACCAGTATTCAGTTTTCAATATATCATTTTGCTGGAAATATGAACGAATTTGTCGACTTTAATGAAATTTCGCGTCATCCTCGCCCGCTTGTATGAAACCACTGTCGTCTGGCCTATCCATATGAAACGCAAGTAAATACGATTCTATCGAAAGAAAGGCTTTGGTTAGTAACTGAAGATATCTTGAATTTTTCGTCACGTGATCACAGATTTGATTTATACTTGTCGAACCAGACGGTATCCGAAAACCTGCGTGGTGCTAGATTCCGCCTTCCCGGCCACTCCAGCCATGTCAGCGTCAGAACTATCATTGGGGTGGGACCCGCAGTTCCAACAAGCCCTAAAATGTAGTACAGGTGTACCTTCCAGAGGGAACTCGCATCCGAGACCTTCGCCACCTGCAAGCTACGTACTACTATGCCCTCGGTAGGCTACCCCCGGCGGTTACTTACAGACGAGGCGGCTGGACGGTATCCTGGGCTTATGAGGGACTCTTCGGCTCTGGTCGTGGCGTGGGTGTTAATGGAGGTAGCGTCTATCGCATGAAATCTCGTAATGATGGGCTCAGCCCGGCTGCAGTACCAAGTTTGATTTAGTAGGGCTCTTTTATGCGAAGATAAACTGATCAGCTGATGTATGTGTACATACCAGCTTCATGATATTCTGGCGTTAACGGGTATGGGATGCGGAGGGCTGATGCTTTCTTTGATCCATTTGATGGACTATAGTCAACGGCTGCTTCCATTTGGCTCACAACTGAATGCTGCCATTCACAAGTACCGATAGACATGTAAATGTATTTGATGTATTATCTTTCTTTGGGGGTATTTTATGCAAAAAGATTCATTTTATGTCATAAAAAATGTCACCGTGGGATTCGATGACATCAAATGTCGTTATCAGGAACGCATGGTGGCCAACGCGTGGCGGATATTCAGTTGGTAGTCTCATAAATATTCACCATATATCGAAGACGATGAAGTTTTTTTGGTGTGGGTCCATGGGGGGATGGTTACATTCGCCACCGACCATGAACAGATTTTCAATCACTGACGACGCATCGCGGACACAGAGGAACCATGAAATATTAAACTAAAAAGTAAAAACGGATTCCAGAGATAATGTTGCTTGTTTATCCGCGGCTGTATTCCCTGTTCGATCATTGGCAATGACCTACGACATGTTGTGACGAGCTCGCAGAAAAACAGCGCTCTGTCGTGAGATGAAGCCTGGTCTATCGGCGAGTCTTATTGGCTGCATTTCTGGAGTGCAAAGAGGTGACATGCTGCTGTAACAGTCAGATGATGATGTAATACCGCTAAATTATATCATTACTGTGTTGTGTGGATGACATGTTAAGACTAAAGTGCCCCCTGTCGCGTGATGAAGCGCCCCCTGGTGCGTCATTTTGATTTTATACTCCTCCCATCATCATTGCCTAATGACATTCCACGTGACTTCCTTAATAACTTGAGCCTGTCATTCTTTGTGTGATGATCAATCAACGTGTGTCGATATTTCTCGAGAAGCAGCGCGTGAGTTTCTGTGGCGAGTGTTATGAAGTCGTCTATAGCTGGATGAGGTGACTCGGTACACTCTTAAGATCATGTCGATAATTATTCTGCTAATCATGTTGTGAATCAAATGGTAACAATACAAACTGACATCGCTGTGAGTAAATATTGATAGCATGGCTAATAAACTGACTCGACTAGGAGAAAACCGGAGCAGTCGTCCTGCGTATCTCGGCAAAAGTTACTTTGTAAGATTTCCTGAAATCCTTCTTGTTCCTTGTATTTGTATTGTATTAGATTTGTCCATCAGGGCCTAAGCCAAAACATCAGCCCAGGTAAGTAGGGAAGACGCCATCTCAAGCTACTCATGTTCCCCACTTGGTCAGGGTCTTTTACTTGACGTTGCAGAGGTACAAGTCACCATGTCTTGTTCCTTGCTGACAGTGGAGCTGTAAGGGTGAATGTGGTTAATGCCGATAACGTGGGGAGCTATAAGGGTGAATGTGGTTAACGCCGATAATGTGGGGAACAACGTGGTGAATGTTGGTTGATGGTGAACCATTCTGGTTTATCGCATCCTGGAGTTCCTTTAATGACGTGGCGACATCAGATAATTGAAAGTAATTAGCGTAAGTAATCTCCAATTTAAGTAAGTGATGTATAGTAGAAGTGGAGTTGATCCAGATTCACCGTTTTTGTCTTTCCAACGTTAAAAGCAGTATAGAACATTCACGTTGTATATTCCATCCATTGACATCAAAAGATTGCCGACAATTCCTCTTCTAAAGCTGCTGGAGTAAATCTAATTCATCCACCACACTCAATAAACCCGTCGCTCTCTCTCCGCGTTCTGTTTCATTCATTGATAAAGCACGAAGATGCGTCGCCAAAGCTACTGTCACCTGCGTCCCTAATTTGATACCATCATGTCCGTTAGCCTCAACGACGCTTTCTGGAAATGACACGACTTGGATTTGAGGCGCCATGTTCTTACACTATGATAGAGTGCGACTCCCCTCAAGAATCAGCGTGTTATTAGGGAGTTTTCGCAAAGCCCCCGAAACTCCAACGCGAACGCCAAACCCATTGTTCGATGCCACGAAGAGAGCACCGCACAAAAGGATAGACGTACGCGTTGGCGTTTCGGGGGCTTTGCGAAAACTCCTTAGTTAGTACCAATCACGAGCCCCGGGACGATGAGAAAACGTGGGCTGGGACTTGAGGGGCGACCATTGTTGAAAATCGTGAGGCAGTAGGCCTTAGTTGAGTTCCAGCCTCCTCACACAGTAGACTTGGCCCCTTCGCCCTCTATCTACGCTCTGCTATGGTAAGAAGTTGGGACCCAGCCACTCACAGAGTCAACTTCGTCCTCTTGCACCCTCTCTCTACGCTCTGCTTTGGCAAATAAGTTTGGTTCCAGACCCACGCAGGGTACTTGGCCTGCTTCACCCTCTGCCTACGCTGTGCTGTGGCATGAAGTTCGGTCCCTACCCCTCACAGTGTAAACTTGGCCCTCTTCCTCTCTCTCTCTATTCTGCTCTGGTGTTTGTAAAGGGAATGAGTCCAGTCCAGTAGAGGCTTGTTATTACAGCCATCATGCCAGCTCATTATCCCTGCCTCCATAGATGATCCACAGGAGCTGTAGCAGTTCATTTCTTCCTGATGCGTCCATCACCCCATTGGGATTGATGATCGTGACAAAAGATGGCCATTCCGAGTGCTGGCATTTCACCGATGCGGCAAATAGGTTGAGGATGCTGACTCTATGCCGGCGTGGATGAGTTGATTTACGTCCATCATTCAGCTACATATTCAGCATAAATGACAATCTGGCATGTCGAGTTGATCGCTCTCCATGGAATGACCCAAACAGATTGGATAAACCAAGCATGTAAACATTGCGGCATCGCCTTGTTTCTGCAAGTGGTAGGTTTTTGGACTAACAAGATGTCACTAATGAATCACCATCGGCGCAGAAGAAGATGCGCAATTTATTCATCATCCGAGATGCTGCTGCATTCCTGCTGCATTGAATAGGCTGGATACAGCCGACGAGCCTTTCTAACCATGCCAACAATGTCAACGATAAAGTCATCAAGCGAACAAAAGAATCATATCAAAAGTTAAATTGAAACCGAGGCTGATTCAACCCGAGGAACAAACGACTGGCTGCGCAAACTTGGTCAACAAACAACTTGACACACTGTATGCACGTCCACGATCCCTGTCCAAGCGAGAAGCCATCAGGCATGGTGGACGGACTTCATCGATTATGTCTTGTGATTTAACATTGAGCAAACTGACCAATCATGCCGAAAGTCGATGCTGGAAAGAGGATCTTGTAACGTCATGACAAATAGCTTGGTATTGGAACACAGACATATTGGTCAGTGTTCATTGCCATGTGCAAATACATAAAACGTATTGACCGTGTTATCCGAAGAGATGTGGCTATTAATCACCGGCTTACAGAGGGCCAATAAAAATCGTCTTTATCTGAGGATTTGTGCACTGTTGCGTTATCAGCAGTCCTGGATCTCGTTCATTTGTACTCGACTTCTTTAACTTTTTATTCCGCGTCTTTCCTCTGATATATTCTTGCCGAGTTTTCTGCTTCTATTAATCTCGGGTCGTCTTTCTTCCTCGAGTTTGATCCACGTCAGTCGACTCCTCATTCATGCTTTGAATTCTTTTGAATACAGAGCTAAATACGGTTGGTGAGGTTGCCTTTATTCGGCTGCCACGGCTGCTCAACTCCCGCCTGACTCTGGGAAAACGATAGCATGATCAAAATAATTTTGTAATCCACATGATACAAAAACCACGACAATATTCCTGCTTTGGTGCTCACTAGGAAAAAGCTACAGATTTCACTCATGTTGTAAATTCTTCAGCAAATTGTACCATGTCCTAACACCTAGTATACATGTGCATTGCATGTCTAGCACTTATTCTGAGTGCGTGAATGTACATGTACATGTATAGTATGTACATTTGTATGCACGACAAGTCGTTGTACAGATCATCTCTTGTTTATGCCGGTTTAGTTCCAGCTGTCTATCAAACTCCTGTCTGAATGCCAGCAACTGGTCTACCAGACCTGATCGTCAGGACCAGGATTGCTCAGTCTGTAGAGGGAAGCAGTTTGAGAGGCTTTTCGCCATAAAATACAACGACAAGAATAGAAACGAACGAAGAAGGGGTTCATAGATAGAGTCCAGCATTCGGGAACAGATTTAAGGCTGATGTCGATCACCGCCTTCCAGTGTTCTCAGTGATGGGTAAAGAATTGGAGATTCCAAAAAGGATTCAATTAGAGTCAACGTATCCAAGTGTCGATGATGATTGAATCCACCTCAGAATGACGGAATCATTCGTACCCTAATGCACAGCTTCTTCATGGCATGCACAAGTGATTCCGCCTTAGTAAGGATGAAATAAGATTTGAGATCTCTCCTATCAAACCAGCAGTTCTCCTTATGGACCGGTGTTATCGAGTTTACTCATTCCGACCACATCTGAACATTTACTTACGTTCGACATCGTCCAGCATTCGTTGAAAGAGAAAAGTCGACCAAACGTTTTCAAGAACTTGAGCCTAAAATGCGATCCGGACAGACAATACGTATAAAAGTTCAGCGCATTATTTGCATAGTTTAACGTTTCAAAGATTATAAGAACTAGCCAATACTGTGCACGTTGTTTTCTGTCAGGGAGATACATTAGATCTGGTTTGAATACCATCAGTAACATTAAAGGGGAGGTTGTGATGAAGAACATTGAGTTTAGATGAAGAAGCATTTTCGTGACAGACCGGGAATGTTGTACTGTTTTACTTGTAGACATTTCCCGCGCTTTATCTTCATGCAAGAGCTTAATACCGATCAAGACATTTGATGAAATCATGATAGCAAATGGTATAATGGAATAAATAGCCATGTCGATACTCGTGAAGACACCTTCGACAAAATGATCGTAGCCAGCCCTTGGTACACATGATCCCTCGTCTAGCACATAACCCCAGATCATGTGAGCGTACACGCCAAGGAGAAACAAGATGACCGCCGTAGCCGCTAACCTTGCTACTTTTTGTGAACACACATCTTTGACACGCAAAGGAAAATAAACAGCAACAGCTCTCTCTATGGTTATCAGCACCAGGACCCAAGCTGAAGTGGCCGCCAAGTAGTAGGTTGCCAACTTCACACCCTTGCAGAGGATAACGTGGATATTATAGACGTTCTGGTTGAAGATGGTTCCAAGTAGTTTTGGAAGAACGGAGAAAAAAAGGTTGAGAAGATCAACACACGAGAGAAGTCGGAAGAGGAAGCTGGTCGAGGAGCCGCGGAAGTCACGACTGGCAAAGATGATTAAGGCAGAGATGTTGCCAAACGTCCCTAAGAGAAGCCACGCACTGAATCCGAGAATTCGGACATATCGTGCGATTATGTATTCCACGAATGAATCGAATTGGCCCGTCGCGTCCTCGTCGTACGTGGAGTTGTCCATGGCTGTCGTTCGGATGCATGTCAGGACGCTGAGCTGATATGTTGGGATAAACCACAACGGCGTTTTCTGGATATGTTACGTGAAGTTTCGTCAATCAAATGAAAGAGTCAAAGTAATTAAGAGAGGAGATCCAGTTTCCAGTCGTCGTTGCCGATACCATTGGCCGAAATTCAACGGGTTCAGCCGAAATTCAACGGATTCAGTGGAATAATCATAGACCTCTCTGTCCAGGTGCGAGAAACGACCACTGCCTCCACACTCTGTCCAGGTGCGAGAAACGACCACTGCCGACACCCTTAGCGGTGGAGGTGAGCCTTTGTGCCACCATCAGCCGTGATATGTCGAGCTCACTAACTGCTATATGATCTACTGCTTGCCTGACGGCACGGCGCCGTCAGATCAAATGTCTTATTTTAACCATATAATGGCTTTTGTGGAACCTTGTTCGGAGTTACGAGGAAAATGAAACTATGTAACCCGAGCCCATCATTTTGAATTCAATGATTTGATTGATGTATTCGAGGTTAAAACGATGAAGTTGGTAAAAAAACATCGCCCGGCCTATCTTACATAATGAAATTAAGTGAGCACTCTCTCACCTTGTCTTTAAGACCAGGGACCGGTTGTTCAAAACAGTATTTCTCACTAAAGTGACGTTTAGTGCTATCTTGGCGTTATCTCCATCGGTTAACGCCACTCAGTTAACGCCACGTTAGAGATAACGCCAAAATAGAACAAAGTAAACGGTGTTTTGAACAACTCGGTCAAACCTTCAGTGTACCTCACAAACAATTGTGTGTACGTTCTATTTGTTATGATTTCACCTCTGCCCTTTAAAGTGAAATGTGACCACTTCTACCTTCCTACAACATCACAGTGAGCTATGGCGAATGTGACTCTGATGTTCCTCTGGGTACGGACATGTTTAAACCATCAGACACCACACCCTAAATGACCAGACGTTTATCGTCTGTCCACCCATTAGTTTATCCCTCCTTCAGGCAGTGGCAAGTGGCACGGAGACCAGTATCTTTGCTATCACGACGGCTGGTCTGTCACTAACGTTGTTTCTTCTCTCATTGCACGAGGAACCCTCGCCAATAACCTACTAACCCCCGGGCGATCATTCTATCTTCCTTTAGTGCTGACTGACTGGGAGCAATGGACTCTTCTCACCTTTTGTGAAACGTCTCCGGGTATATGACTTCAAAAGTGTCATCATTAACTCGGGGTCTAAAATCAGAAATTCGGCTGTGGGTCTCTTTTCGAGGGAGATGGAAATAGTATCGACAGAAACATCCTCCTCCAAGGAGGTGGCTCCTTGGAGGTCGGGTTGGTGGTCGTGGAGGGGCGGCGGTCGTGCCGGCGGAGTAACCAGGACCGGTGGTCGTGGGGCATGGTCGTGGAGGGGCGGCGGTAGCGCCGGAGTAACCAGGACCGGTGATCGATATTATCTCTGACACGATGACCACGAAGGCAGTGCAGGGAAGTTAGCAGAAAATTTCTAATCTTAACAAAAGTCATCCCCATCATGAGCAACAAGGCTACTTGACCAGTTCCACTTTGATCCATTTGTAAGCCATCCCATGCATGATAAGTAAGACTCGAGCAGTGGTATCTCTGTCCAACCTTAATTAGCTAAGTGCCTTGGTAGATTGATCAGCCTTGTTACTTCAGCTCCCGGCAATCAGGAGATTGGATGCCCCGAACATCTTGGTGACCAAGATGTTCGGGGCATCCAATCTCGTCTGGTAACTAAATGGCTACCGTCCAGTTCTTCTCAACAACACAGAAAATGAAGAATTCGGATTTTTCCTACGTGTTGTTGTTGTTCCTACGTCGAAGTAGGCCTAGTTGGGCCGATGACAGATTGGTCATTTGTTTCCAATCCCCTGGAAAACAAACAATGTCTCAGCGATGTGATGAAAATCCTTTTGTTGAAGCTTGGATCCCTTGAGGTGGTTTTGCTGTTTTGAACACTGAGTTGACGTTCCTACGTTTTAACTACGACACATTCCGTTCCTTATTAAGCAATACAAGCCATATCATTTTCTACCGACAGAAAAGAATTGTTGACGCCAGAAAACGGCAAAAATAAATATCCTCCACAGTAAATATCCTCCACAAAGCAAACTAACTTCCATTTTGAAGAAAGTAAAAACAGAATGCGTCCCAAGTTAATGCATGGCATGTTCGTATTCGTTAATGCAAAAACCCCGTTGGTCCCTATAGCTTAAGTTACATCGCACCACGCGCTAAAGCTTTATTTTTCACGTCTTGATGGCAACTGCGTTTAATGCCTTCAATGTGTCGCGGCCCCTTGGCGAATATGGAAGACATTACGTCGTGCTCAGTGGCTCGTCATTCCTGGAGAATAGTGTTAGAAGTTTATCGTTGACAAGAGAAAAATCACGAGCCTGTCATAGCAGGATGTTGTAAAGAATGATTTGAAATGTTTTACACTGGTCTCATTTTGGCGCTGTTGGACCCTGAAGGCATAAAGAGTGGAGCCTGTGATACCTGTTTGTTATACTCTTATACCAAGCTTTCATTGCATCCTTCCCTTGTCGGTTTGATCAGGATATCGCTCACGGCATCTGGCACCAAGCTGGCGGACATTCCGGCAGGCATAAGGAGAAAGTAAGGACGTCAAATCAAAAGAATTAGACATTTCATTTGTAGCGTTTATGGCGAAAAATAAGCACGCAGTCCACCCAGATTGGTCACCACTTCTAATCATAAACTACTTCTATATGAGGTAATAATAGTCCTTAACGTCGGTCGTTGCCTCTCTTAAAAGAAACCGAATGCCTGATGAAGGAATTGGGTATAATGCAAGAGTCACTTGAGGTAGCGAATGGAAAGTGTTACATTCTGTTAAATGGTCCTTGGCGTGATCTCGGATACGGCAAAAGTCCCGTTTGAGGGTAAAATAATATCATAAACGAGGTGGAGGACGCTTATCAAAAGCCTTGGGGAGATCTAATGACGTCGAGGAATGGAGTAGATGAGGGCGGATCGAGGACCTCGTCAGCAGGGCTCGAAATCAGCTTGCCTACCAATCTCTGGTCAGCAGGGCTCGAAATCTGCTTGCCTACCAATCTCTGGTCAGCAGGGCTCGAAATCAGCTTGCCTACCAATCTCTGGTCAGCAGGGCTCGAAATCTGCTTGCCTACCAATCTCTCATCAGCGGGGCTGGAAATCTGTTTGCCTACCAATCTCTGAGTTCGGGGTTAGAAATCTGTTTGCCTACCAGTCTCTGAGTTCGGGGCTCGAAATCTGTTTGCCTACCAGTCCCTGAGTTCGGGGCTCGAAATCTGTTTACCTACCAGTCTCTGAGTTCGGGGCTCGAAATCTGTTTGCCTACCAGTCTCTGAGTTCGGGGCTCGAAATGCTCGTCAGCACATCCAATGCAAAAACCGAGGGAGAAACCATCTCTTTTTTTCGATGTAATGGTCCCAAAACGTTTCTCAGATAAAGAATTGCATCTTTTCTTGTATGTAACGTTATAAAGAAAGACAAACGTGTTGCCTGGAGCGATGTTCAAAATTGGCCTCTGACATTCATATCAGATGACGATGGAGAAGTACGTACCGTGTTATGACTCAAAATACGATTACTAGTTATTACATGGCAAGTGCCATGCCATATTCTCTCAAATCGTATTCCAATAAAGGCCGGGACTAAACGCCTATGCCACGCGTAACGACAGGGTTTTTACCTTGGCTTTACTTTTAACGTCATGGAAAGGCTTCAGCAGTGTGGTTCTTCTTCTTGTAGTATGATGGTTGTCGTTCTGCGTGTGTCGGCAGGCTGGCTGGCAATCCTTCTCAGTGGTTGCCTTTAAGTATGATCATTTACCGTCAAGTAGAATAAACTGACATGACACTACTTCACAAATTCTCACAATTTTTCTGAGTGGCCACTTCATCCAACATGACACAAAATCTCCCTTGTCAGTTTCACTTAACTTTTCCTATTATTCATATCAGCTGATTGGATTCAACAACAGACACTCAATATTCGCATACCTTTGACAAATTCAATTTGTCTCTGTCAATATCAGCCAGGATTTCTTGCCGTGAGTGTGAGAAGGTGTGATACCTCGTAACACCTGTAGAGTCTCTCTCTTTCTCAACCCAGACATCCTCCTCACAGTGTTTCTCTTTGCCATTGGCTGTTCGGGTGGCGACAAATCGTGTGCGACGCGTCACTAGGCGCAGTCAGGCAAAAAATACTCACAAAATACGTTCCTTTGGGTCAGATCCGCGCTGCTGTGTCGCCGCCATCAAGTCACTGACATGGTTGAAGTGCATGTCTTGATATAACCCGAGTAGGCCTACATGTGGGAGTGTTCCTCCTAAAACTGGCAATTTTATGTTGAACAAGTCAAAGAACGTTAACACCGAGCCCTACGGTGTATGATAACAAGAGGCCCATGAGCCTGGCGCTCAGCTGATATTGTGGGTCCCGATTTGTCTGAATGTACTAATCGCCACAGTGTTCAAGTAGCTGGCTGAAGTGTTTGGCAGAACACGAGTAGACCTACAAGTGGAATGTTCCCCCGACGACTTAAAACTGGCAATGCCAGGTTGAACAGGTCAAAAGAACGTTAAGACTGAGCTCCACACTCTTTGATAAAAAGCCAATAAAAATAGGTTTTTAAAGGGTTCAAACAAAGAACTCAGTAATGTCGCGACGCGGTATCGAGCGACAGGTTCTCGAGTTCTAACCTCTTGGGTGGCTGCACCGATCGCGTTCCTAGTTCAGGACATGTCAGATGAACGGAAAAGCAGCAATAGGCGAGCGCATGTGTCACGCTATAAAACTTGGCAGATTCCTTATTACCTCGATGCGTACATAACAAATGCATTACTGAACATTAGAATGTTTACCCGAACGTTCTGTTGACGATCTACTATAAATACTGCCACTACTTTGAACGATCTTGCAATTTTATATCACAATGATTACTGTACATGTATGTCTATTAAAAATAACGCGGGCTCCAAGGCGCTGGTGTCGCGATGCATTCCCCTTAACGATCTTAAACTCACACGACAACTGGCACTACCTCCCAAATCACAGAATTGCATCGTAACCGCACAGGCATGACAAGAAACAAGGAATATTTGTGGTTGTTATGGGCTGTATTATTCAAAACAGGAAATATTGGCGCCGACGATATTGGTAGGAGCAGTTTGTGAACAGTAACGTCTGCTATTGGTTTTTGTTATGATATATGAGCCTGGTCTATGAAGGAGTTCTGAAAGACATAACGCCTCTTTCTCAAATTTCGCTGGTCGTCTGCCGCTCGCTCTGTATCTTTCTGTGAGTTTCCCTGGTTAGCATCAGGTATGCCAATGAGGAATCTGCATAACTTTTTATCCCGACAGGGCGGCGCTGCAAGCGGTTGTACCGAAGACGTCAAAAACAGAGCAAAGCAACGTAATGACGTTGCGTCACGACGTCTTTGACGCAGTGCAACACGGACGCGAGTCGTAAATAAGTGAACCGCTCACAGCGCCTCCCAGTAGCGGTAGTTCTGTAGGTTCCTCATTGAGGGAGAAAAACGACACAGTGAGTCCCAAAAATTGCGAATTGCCTATGAGAGGTATCATGTAAGGCTTGTGATAAGCGACTTGTGACACGTGACTTGTGATGAAGACCTTCACTCCTGACAAAAGCCCCAAAGGCGTCAACACATCTCCACTCGCAAATTGACACTACATGATCATCTTTCACTGAACACCTCGTCTTCTGGACACAAAGTCTAACTAACGGAATTGCTATCTTCGTGCTGTTGATACAAAGAGATGAAAAGCACAAAAATTGACACACAATATATGATAAATAAAAAGGCAATTTCCAGAGTGTTTGCGAATTTTCGACCCCAACCGGGGTCTTCTTCAGGCTGGAACTTTACAATCCGAAACTCTAGAACAGACTCAATACACCATGATACACCATGAACGAGTAACCCAACCTAGCCTATACTTTTGAGTCGTATTCGGTAAAAAAAACCGCTCACAGTATATCATCTCAAACAAAATGATCTTCCCTTTTCACCTCTCCTCATCTGACAGAATGCCGGATACCAGGAACGAAAGCAGGAAGTGACGTCACTAACATTCTCTTTGATATATCTGACAGTGATGGTATCAGCCCATTAACCCAACTAATTTGTACTCTTCCAATGGAGACGTGACGAACGTTTTAATAGTCTTTTAATGTAATTTAAGACTGCGAGTAGATGATATCTCTCTGTGAGTTCTCCTAGGGTTTCATCTTGAAACACAACCATTTGCTGTAACGAAAGGTAACGTGGCTCCAAAGAAACGACTGAAATGTCCGATGCTGTCATGTTGACGTTTGACCAAGGACGTTGGCCTTGCAGGCATACCATTGCAGGCCTTTCCGAGTCCAGCGAGTCCTTGTATTGTCTACCACTACAACACAAGGCTTTCCGAACCCTTCCGGATTAATGCACACCACTACAACACAAGACTTTCCGACCCCATCCTTGTATTGTGTTGTGTGCCACTTCAACACGAGGCTTTCCGAGCCCATCCTTGTATTGTATACCACTACAACGCAAGACTTTCCGAACCCATCCTTGTATTGTGTGTACCACTACAACGCAAGGCTTTCCGAGCCCATCCTTGTATTGTACATCACTACAACGCAGGGCTTTCCGAGCCCATCCTTGTATTGTACATCACTACAACGCAGGGCTTTCCGAGCCCATCCTTGTATTGTGTACCACTTTTCACGTATTTTTATCGTCCTCGAAGCGACCTTTCCGTGTTGAGGATTGAACACATTCCCAAGGGAAATGTGTCGCTAACATTATTATTGAAAACATTAGTTTTTCGAACTGAAATGTCAGTGATAAAGAGTAATAATGCCATTAACCTGTTTTTCCCAATATCGAGGGTTTCAGGTTGTTGGTTCGTCCTGGTCTCCGAGTTGTTGTCTTCCACGTTACCTGCCAGAGGGAGACAGTTCGTTTGTCATACAGAACACGACCTTTCCTCGGTCTTCATTCTCCATATGGCGTGGTATACGAGCAGACACATCCTTCGGGTTATTGAACCTGAACGCTTTTTTTCAGTAATGGATGTCAGCAGATCCATTTTGAACTTACAAACTTTTCGGAACTTCAAAATGTCTTTTATTTTACCAAACTTCAGATATGCCAACTTCAAACGAACGAGGAGTTGTTGTTAATATTATATCTTCAAAGACACCAAACGTGCGAGGTAAAGGACCTGCCTACAATATCAGCCAATTGTTGATTCCATGGTTACCGCGAGGTTGGTGTGCGTAAAATCCCTTAATGTAACCATTTGATACTGAGGGTCTGTGAAATGAAAGGATCTCTGTTTAGACAGTTTGTTGCAGGTTACTGAATGCTCTCTTAGTATGGTGGACAGTTCTGTCGTGGTACATGTAGGTAGGCCTACATGTACTGAGGTTGAAAGACTTGACACGGTCCAGGTTCTTTGTCTTTAGGGCCCTTGCTGATTTAAAGAAACTTTTCAACGAAATCAAAGAAGTAGAAAGAATTGTTTGAATTACATGTAAGCAACTTGTGTTTACGCCTAATGAACCATGCACGTCGCACACGGTCAAGTTTCATACGATTTTTTGCAAACACATATTCAGACGCGTTGAAATGTACAAACTCATACCCTATAGTATGCAGTGCAATATATTACAATAGAGATATGCCATTTCTCTCTAACTTAATCGAACTTTGTCTTGGTAAGACGACTCAAAGGTGATGGAGACAATAGTGATTATTTTTAACTCTTCAATCGATTGAAAAATTTATTGATCGAGTCATTTGAAACAAAAGCTTTGCGTGGATGAATTGTGTTTGTAATTGATAAAGGTTGTCATTTGACAATAATCAACATTAGGCCTATCATAAAGTGATCAGTTTGTCAATCAAGTTCAGCAATTATTCGTCAACGATGCAGAATTGATCGAGGCCTTCATGAAGCATGATTCGTGGATACGGGAGGCAGTAGTGGTGGATGGTGACAGGGTGGTATCTGGCTGGATAAAGTCTCTCTCAATACACTCGTGGTTACACCTATCCAAAATCCCCGTGCTTTTTGAGACACGGGGTTTTTCCGAACCAGAAAAAACACGGCGTTGACACGGCGAGCGGTTAAGGCTGATTCATACTCCGTCCGGATTTTGCGCCGACTATGATCAATTTCACTGAGTGTGCACATTCACGTCGTGGAAACCTGCGATCAGTTTCATGCGCTTGACGGTCCGCAAGCGAGTATGAATCAGCCCTAACACTACTAAAAGTGCGATTGGTAATAAGTTCCGTATCCCGGCGATAGGGGCACTGCATGTAGGCTCTGTCATCGAGTGGCTACTGGAGGCGTGAAATATCCTATACGCATGCGCATGACTCATCGATTTGCATCGCCGTCTGTCGCCGGGTGCTTGGAACTACAAATAAACACGGGGATTTCGCGGTTACACTACATAAAATCCCCGTGTCTAAATAGCCCCGGCACTGCCCCTTCGAGCTCGCTGGGCGGGCTAATATGCACGGGGATTTCAGACACGGGTCTATTTAGACTCGGCGATTTATAGGTGTAACCGCAAAATCCCCGGGGAAAGCACGGGGATTTATGTAGTGACACCACAGCTATTGACTTCTCCCTGTCGCACACCCCGTATTTCGGCTCACGTCGAGAAGGGACTATATGTCCAACGCCTGGTTGGACTTCATCATTGGGAAGAAATATGAGTTTGCGGGTCTTGTGCTGAGAGCTGTGAGGTCAGGGAGAGAACACTTAGATGTATCCTAGGCTTACTCTCATACCCTTTTAGAGAAGGCAGTCGCTTTCAGACCTGGAGATTAGACCAGCAATCACATAGACCCTTACGCAGGGCTTTCCGAGCCCATCCTTGTATTGTACATCACTACAACGCAGGGCTTTCCGAGCCCATCTTTGTATTGTACATCACTACAACGCAAGGCTTTCCGAGCCCATCCTTGTGTTGTATATCACTACAACGCAGGGCTTTCCGAGCCCATCCTTGTATTGTGTACCGGTACCACTTTTCACGCATTTCTATCGTCCTCGAAGCGACCTTTCCGTGTTGAGGATTGAACACATTCCCAAGGGAAATGTGTCGCTAGCATTATTATTGAAAACATTAGTTTTTCGAACTGAAATGTCAGTGATAAAGAGTAATAATGCCATTAACCTGTTTTTCCCAATATCGAGGGTTTCAGGTTGTTGGTTCATCCTGGTCTCCGAGTTGTTGTCTTCCACGACGTCGTTACCTGTCAGAGGGAGACAGTTCGTTTGTCATACAGAACACGACCTTTCCTCGGTCTTCATTCTCCATGGCGTTGTATACGAGCAGACACATCCTTCGGGTTATTGAACCTGAAAGCTTTTTTTCAGTAATGGATGTCAGCAGATCCATTTTGAACTTACAAACTTTTCGGAACTTCAAAATGTCTTTTATTTTACCAAGTTTTACAAACTTCAGATATGCCAACTTCAAACGAACGACGAGTTGTTGTTAATATTATATCTTCAAACACACCAAACGTGCGAGGTAAAGGACCTGCCTACAATATCAGCCAATTGTTGATTCCATGGTTACCGCGAGGTTGGTGTGCGTAAAATCCCTTAACTTTTTGGGAGGCTGCAAGAACAATGTTATCGTCATAAAATCGACTTGATATTTCACACACATACGTACAGACATATACTTTAACATATAAAAATGGTCTCACAACAGTCAAAACTTCTCTTCATGGAAATAAACGGGTGACTTTGAGAGCAAAACTGCCCGGTAACCAAAGCATCTCATATCCCATTCACAGCCTGATCTGACACACTAACTTCTTGGGAGGCTGCAAAAATAATGTTATCGTCATAAAATCGACTTGATATTTCACACACATACGTACAGACATATACTTTAATATATAATAATGGTCTCACAACAATCAAAACTTTTCTTCATGGAAATAAACGGGTGACTTTGAGAGCAAAACTGCCCGGTCAACAAAGCATTTCATATCCCATTCACAGCCTGATCAGACACACTAACTTTTTGGGAGGCTGCAAAAACAATGTTATCGTCATAAAATCGACTTGATATTTCACACACATACGTACAGACATATACCTTAACATATAAAAATGGTCTCACAACAACCAAAACTTCTCTTCATGGAAATAAACGGGTGACTTTGAGAGCAAAACTGCCCGGTAACCAAAGCATCTCATATCCCATTCACAGCCTGATCTGACACACTAACTTTTTGGGAGGCTGCAAAAATAATGTTATCGTCATAAAATTGACTTGATATTTAACAAACATACGTACAGACATATACTTTAACATATAAAGATGGTATCACAACAATCAACACTTCTCTTCATGGAAATAAACGGGTGACTTTGAGAGCAAAACTGCCCGGTCAACAAAGCATTTCATATCCCATTCACAGCCTGATCTGACACACTAACTTTTTGGGAGGCTGCAAAAACAATGTTATCGTCATAAAATCGACTTGATATTTCACACACATACGTACAGACATATACTTTAATATATAAAAATGGTCTCACAACAATCAACACTTCTCTTCATGGAAATAAACGGGTGACTTTGAGAGCAAAACTACCCGGTCAACAATGCATATCATATCCCATTCACAGCCTGATCTGACACACTAACTTTTTGGGAGGCTGCAAAAACAATGTTATTGTCATAAAATCGGCTTGATATTTCACACACATACGTACAGACATATACTTTAATATATAAAAATGGTCTCACAACAATCAATAAACTTCTCTTCATGGAAATAAACGGGTGACTTTGAGAGCAAAACTGCCCGGTCAACAGAGCATTTCATATCCCATTCACAGCCTGATCTGACACACTAACTTTTTGGGAGGCTGCAAAAACAATGTTATCGTCATAAAATCGACATGATATTTCACACACATACGTACAGACATATACTTTAACATATAAAAATGGTCTCACAACAATCAACACTTCTCTTCATGGAAGTAAACGGGTGACTTTGAGTGCAAAACTGCCCGGTCAACAAAGCATTTCATATCCCATTCACAGCCTGATCTGACACACTAACTTTTTGGGAGGCTGCAAAAACAATGTTATCGTCATAAAATCGACTTGATATTTCACACACATACGTACAGACATATACTTTAACATATAAAAATGGTCTCACAACAATCAAAACTTCTCTTCATGGAAATAAACGGGTGACTTTGAGAACAAAACTGCCCGGTCAACAAAGCATTTCATATCCCATTCACAGTCTGATGTGACACACTAACTTTTTGGGAGGCTGCAAAAATAATGTTATCGTCATAAAATCGACTTGATATTTCACACACATACGTACAGACATATACTTTAACATATAAAAATGGGTCTCACAACAATCAACACTGGTATCTTATCCACCCAAAATCAAAATTCCCAACTTTCCATGTTTCCAACTTTCCAGGTTTCCAACTTTCCGGAAACTACAGTCAACCGTCTCTGTGATATACTGTACATTTGTGTTCCAGAATGCGTGCACTAATCTAAAGTCACATGTGACATCAACTGGAATCTTGCACACCCAATTGGTGGCTATTGAAGATCCATCTTGATCTTAATTCCAGGTGACAATCATTTGCATAGTACCGCCAATTGCTCTGTTTCTTGCAAAACATCCTATCGTTGAAAAATATGATCTGAGTTCTCTGCGAGATGTGATTTGTGCTGCTGCACCGCTCGGTCAGGACATGGAGCAGGCACTTATAAAGAGAGTAGGAAATGTGGTGAGACAAGGTAGGCTGTTCCTATCAATTTAAAGTGGTGTAAGAGTTTTTGTTCATTAGACCCTGAGAAATGTCACTGGCTGATGTCCAGGGCCGACCTCACAGGAAGTCCGATAGTGCTACTGGCGCCTATCGGCAGTTAGTTATAACGCATTTTCCCATTAACTACATGTAAACCGCCGATAGGCACCGAAAGCACTATCGGACTTTCCATGCGATCGGCCCTGGACTTCATTGATCTCTGAAGCTCTTACTAGGCCTACTTTTTGTTCGCAGGCTCCTTTTGTTGTCTCGTCTTTCTTAATCTTTAATCTCTGAATCTGTACTTCTCTAAGGGCCAGAGAGCTGTCATTCTTGTAACCAGATTCTGTTGTCCAATATACATGACAGAATAAGGCAGAACAGACATTCCTATTTTAGGTTATGGCCTCACAGAAATGTCACCGGTGACTCATGTGTGTCCACTGAAGAGTGACAAGCCTGCTTCTGTGGGTCTGATGTTGCCCAACTCAAAAGCTAAGGTTGGTAGTCCTTCCCATTTTACACTAATGATATCACAAATTGTGTGTAGGCCTACATGTAGATGTGCAGTATTCATGGTTGTTAGTTCTGTCGTGTTCTTTACACCTGCACTCCTCATCTCAATCTGTTCTGTGTTTTTTTCTGATGTACATGTAGGTACAATGTAGGTCTATGTCATTCCTTGCTTCCCATGTGTATTTAGTCGTCCAGCTTTGTCAAAATGCATCTCTGTGTAAAGGACACGTACCACCAATTTCAGATCGTTCATGCAGAGACTCGTGAGGAACTTGGTGTAAACCAGGACGGTGAAATAGTTCTCTCTGGACCGCATATCATGAAAGGTTACCACAACAATCAAGCGGCTACTGACCAATGCATCAAAGATGGATGGTTTTACACGGGTATGACCCCCTTTGGCATTGTCTCAATAAAGTTTCAACCAGAAACTGGTCCTTTGTTTCAACATGACACTTAATTCTATGCTGATTATTCGTTTTTTCCCTGCAGGTGATATTGGTCACGTTGATGAAGATGGTCACTTTTTTATTGTGGACAGACTCAAGGAATTGATCAAATACAAAGGATTCCAGGTAAGAATACAACATCTCAATTTCCCAGTTTACTATGATTCTTCTACACTTTTATATTTTCTTCACCTCCTTTTCATTTCCAGGTGGCCCCAGCTGAGTTAGAGGGACTCCTTCTAACCCATCCAAGTGTTGCTGATGCAGCTGTAATTGGTATATCTGACGACAGAGCAGGAGAAGTACCCATGGGATTTGTTGTGTTAAAGCCCAATTGTGATGCTACTAAGGAAGACATTGTCACGTTTGTTGAAAGTAAGGACTCCATTTTGGGTTGAAGTGCCAATTTGCATGTTGGCAGCATTTGAGTTGGACGTCAAAGAAATACATCCTTCATTCCCAAGTACACTCCATGTGTTGCATCAAACATGCTACGTTTTGGTAGGGTACCTCCACACTTGTAGCATATCTCCTCTGGAATTATCTAAATACAATCATCCTTTTCATTCAGAACATGTTGCATACTACAAGAGACTGAGAGGCGGTGTTAGGTTCCTGAAGGAAATACCAAAGGCAGCTAGTGGCAAGATTCTACGAAAAGTTCTGAGATCAAGATATGCTGAGATTCAGTAAAGAGTATACAGTATTAGAGTTGTTGTCTATTCATGACTGTTGAAGGTCCCAAACTGTTGCTGTACATTGCAAGTATTGTCACCCTACAGTGAACTGTTTGAAGTGACCAACAGTTACAACTCTATTATGGACAGTATGCTAGACTCGAGTAGTAAGAGTAATGTCGAAATGTCAAGTTGTTCTACAGAAGTGATGTGATGGTAAAGATCAATTCCGTTAGTAAAGGTCAATTCCAATTAGTAGCTGATTTGCAAGTAATGTTTTTACCGTTTGATTTGCATCATCACTCATTTAATGTAACCTTTATAGCACAGGTGCTTATATTATGCAAATCTCTGCTCAAAAAGTATTATACTTCACAGATTGCAAATGATGTTGTCACTAGTCTGCAAAATATGCAAATATCATGACAAAATTATGCATTGTCAATGTTGGAAAATTTGTGGTTATTCATTTTATCATATTTGCCAGATAATTTTAAAGTACCGGTATATTTTATTGTGGTCGATGCCAGGTATATTGACAATGTTATTCACGAAAAATATTGTACAAGAATTAGTATTATGATGATGGTTCGTATAATGTTCAACAAATGGTGTGTCTATGTCTTTTTTCTTGCCTTGATATAATTTCCCACTTAAAATGTTTACAAACGCTCCGACAACATTATGATTGAATGTTGTATCGACCTACTTGGCAGCAGTTTTACTGGGACACTTCGTATCTCTATTCAAGTGTCGAGCCTTATTTGACTGGCAGTCGAACAGGTTTATCTGAAGTAAGTTCAATATCAATCAAATAATTGTCTTATGACATCTATAGGCCTAATCACCTTATGCATGTAAAGGAAAGTTTAGAGGTGCGTGCACAATATCATATAGGCCTAGTTATGGCCTATCTGCCAATAACCTAAGGTCTTTACGGGGCATCCGCTGAGCCTTGTGGGCAACGCCGACAAACATATCCTGAGAACGTGTCCAGGCTTACCACCAAGTCATATCTACTGCGTCCCGGGAAGAAAAAAACAATGGAAAAAGTGAGAGGAGCGTCTGGAGAGCCGGGTACGTATGTACATGTTCATGTAGCCTACATATATTTACATTTATACAATATTCTGACTTTCCTACCTGATCCCGGTTGAGTATTTGTATTTTTTATTAGGTGGAAAAGTGCCGTCAACAAATGATGAGGACGCACAAATACAATGTATTTCGAGTTCTTGCTATTCATCTCTTTGCAGGCGCACATCCCCGGAACAACAATATCATCAGCAGTCCATTCCCTGACACCAAACTCACCAACAGAACTCTCCTGGAGGCTGTCTTTGAAGACTTCGGAAAATATGGGGATTCAGTGGCATTGGTAAGATGTTTGTTCCGTTCCGGCATGTACATGTACATTGAATTCTGTGTAGCCTAGGGAAATTCAGAGGCAACGTGCAAATAGAATTGGCCTAAATCGTAGACCTCGCCCCATGTCCGTCTCTCGATTTTGAATATGAGCAAATTTGCCTGAACTTGTGTTCTTGCATCGCCTCTGAGAACTGCGTCGTGCATTGCCCTCAACTTGAAAAGGTGGTGAACTTCATACCTGTCCAGTAATGTTGGACATCTTTCTTTGTAAAAGGTTGATGGTCCAACGGACAGAAAGTACAAGTTCTCTGAGGTCAGGAAACTGGCGATGAATGTAGGAAGTGGGCTGACAAAGCTTGGCTTTAAAAAAGGCGATGTCCTGTGCATGTATTGTCCCAACGTGCCCGAGTATCCCTTGGTTGTGTTTGGCGTTCTTAGCATTGGTGGCGTTGTCACTTCTGCGAACCCTGCTTATACGATTGGTAAGTAAGTAGGTCTACATACAGTCGACTCTCGTTGTACCACCAGTGGCGGTACAACGGGTGTATTGTTGCTGTCAATGTTGAACTGCCTTCAACCGAGGCGGTATAACGAGAAGTGGACTGTATCTGAAATGTACAATTTCGATCGGATGCATCTTTTTTCGTGGAAGTCCTAGTCTCGCTTGGCCAGACGCTACGTGCTCACCCTTCGGTAAGTCACACTCCGCGTCTGGCTCTTTTAGAGATTAACAGTCGTGAAGACCGCGTGGTGGCAGCACGGGTCCTTGGGTTTTCCCAACCTCGCTCGCTTTTTGACAATATGGCGAGTGGCCCAAGGTTGTCTGAGCGAACTATACCCATGGGGCCGAGGTTGGGTTTTTCCTGGAAGTAATTTCCGCGGGAATTATGAGTGAGAAAGCGTGGTGATTGGCTGGAATCCAGTGGAGCGCCATCTAGTGGTGTTACCGACATTTGAGCCCCAAATGTGCCAGTGTGTAGGAGACCGGGACGTCGGATACACACTGGGGCCGAGTGTATGGAAGTCCATGCCACCGACCGAATATTACTCTCTTGTGTATCGTTGGAGTATGGGATATTCGCCCGATATTCGGCGCCGTTCTCGTTTCAATACAAGGTCGAGTGCGTTCCGACATGTTCCCTTCTTTGCATCCCTCATTACAGACGAACTGACCTTTCAAGTAATGGACTCTTGTGCCCAGTATATAGTGGCAGTGCCTCAGAATTATGAGACAGCAAAGAAATCTGCCTCGAAATGTAAAGGAATAAAGGTAGGTGTAGGCCTAGGAAAACTCATCGACAAATAACATGGAAAGGTATGGTCTGATGAAGGGTGTTGGCCGCCGTATTGGGTGGCTATTCGCTGGATTTGCCGTTCAAAAACTTCGGGCGCCAGGCCGTAGAAATAATAAGGCAATTTCTGAAGATTGGCTTCTCTTGGGTATACACCTCTTCTTCAGGATATCTATACTATAATGGACGGTAGCCATGTTGGATTTTGTTATCAACCCGAGTTGACCTATTATCTGGTATACCTTGCTATGTAATGACTGTACACAGTTACGGTGGACCGGACTCTCTGCCCTATCTCCTCCTTAGTTAGNGAGGAAGCTTTGAGTTCAGCTGGATTGTGATTGGTCCGTCTCGAGGCAAGGGTTGCTATTCCTACCTGTGTCTCCCGGAATGTCCACTCGTAATCCAATTTGATCGATTTCACCAGCCCCACGACCATACTGCTAGATTAAATCCGAATCATACATCCCCGCTGTCAATGCAATTATGTAATTGAGTGATGTAGGAGATATAGGTTGGCCATGCAGTGAATTGGCCATAGACAAACGTGACATACATGCCCGACAGATCGAGACTTTACGGACTTGATGGAAACAAACGAAGGGAGACGCGAGCGGTGTGTAAAAAGTGTCTTTTGTAAGTGTATCCAAGGACTTGCCATTGAAGGAGGCAAGTCTTTGGACGCAACATCGGTTGTGTAGGAGGAGGGCGGAGTTATTGCAGTGGAAGCTCATGACTTCTGAGAGTCTCAACCTTTCTGACAACTTATTGCTTTCGGTCGGCGACTTATGTTTTACAAGTGTAGCAGACTTCCCCTCTTTCAGTCAATTTGTTCGAGCTGGTTAAAACGCTGTTGTTGGGAATTGCCCCCATATCTAGTCCATGATATCTCTGTCCTAACTGTGGCACTCGCCGAATCATCTGCCTTGCTATGATCTCAGAATGAACCAGATAAATGTTTTCTGTAAGAATACGTACAATGTTCGTCAGATTGAATCCGGTGGGATGGCTAGCACCACCGGGTCGATCCACTGTGCCCTCATGTGTCTAACACAGGCCTCGTGTCCTCATTTCATTCTCGGACGACAAAAGCAGACGTGTTGGTTGCTGAGTGTTATTGCGGTCTGCATGACTGGCTGTCCACTCCGGGAAATAACCAAACAGGTGGTTCATTCCAAGGTGAGGGAAAGAATGTGAAGAAAACAAGTATGGGAGGGCAAATCAGGCCATTGAGGAACTAATATACATGGACGAAAAGATTGGTCGACAAAATCATTTCTCAAGCAATAAAAAGGGTCCAAATATTGAGATTCACACGAATGCTAGTAAAAGTATATCAATTGACGGCAGAGAGAGAGTTGTTCTTCCGAAAGATACGATTATCATAAAAAACCTGTTTTCTGGCAGTCATCAGCTCATCTGATGATATAAGCGGTGTGTATTGATATAAACGTGTGCCCATTGGGAAGTAAAGATCACACACTTTGACTTCAAAGCGTTATGACGTATGTCAGGTGTTCGCAGTCTATTACCTCCAGTGGGGGAAAAATGTGATTCCCAACACATCTTTCTCTCTCTTCCTAATGCTAACATCTCTAATTTTAAAGTCAGCTTCGTTGACCTGCCTTGGTAAGTAATACATTAAGATCATTCAAATACATCTTTCAAATACAACATGAATATGTGGTAGTTGACATGATCTAGTGATATCGGGGATCAGCATGTTATCGAATGGCCCTTGGTTCGATTTCCTGCCGACCCACCTACCTCTGGCATGTCTGGCACAGAACTAACGGGAATATGGGGACGCTAGCTCAACAGAGGGCAGCACACCGAAACCCGGTCCTAATACAATGGGCGCCTAGTTTTGTGAGGGAAATTGATCAGTTTCATTTCAATAGATTTAACCACTAGTGACACCTATTGAAAAAGTCGGCTATCGTCGGCTATGGTGTGTAGATCCATCCGACTGGCGTCTTGTTGTAGTCGCCTCAAATTAGGATCAATCATTTGCTGATTGGGAACTCTGAAGTGGAATGACACAACAGTTCACTTTTGTTTCAACTTTCTTTAATTGTGGCGTGATATTCCCTTTGATTGGTCTCCTGATAGGTGTAAAACTGCCTCGACAATGCCCTGATATATTTCCTCTTGGAGATGGCAAGAACGGAGAATACGGTTTGTATCCGTTCAAACAGGACAAGGTTTTATTGAAGTTCTATTGCTTCTTTAAGAACGCCAGTCATACCGGCACCGCGTATCTCACTCTGCACCATCAAAACTATGCCACATATCATCGATATTCGTCTGGTGGGAAGTGTCTTCCTAAACGCTCGTCTCAGTTCAAGAAAGTCCGCATTTCTTTTAAAGTGAGTATTATGGTGGCTTTGTTGAATTTACTCCATGACGTTGCTAGGACTGTTAAAGAGACCTCAAAGTTCTCATAGCTGATGACTGACGGGAGCAAGTTGCCCCCAACGAAAATTTACAGGGCCTACGCACATCTAACAAAAACGTTTATTCGACATCACACCTAAGGACGACCAGACCTATACAGGTCATATCGACCATCAGGACCTCAACCATTCATTCGTTTCAAAACGCTCCAGGAAAATATTTCGATTTTCATTTCCAGAAGTTCGGAGTAAATGGTCAGGGTACTGACTATCGGTTTGCAACGAAGAGAACACCAAAACACACCGTGTGGGGGACTGGAGGGGATTGTTCAAGACATGGAGGAACACCAGGTGGTTTTAAGATTGATTTGAGGGGAACAGGTCTGGAGCTGAATCCTGATGTTAGTATCAAAGTCAGCCACCCAATCTTGTGAGACATGTGCAGATAGTTATTAAACACGTCGTATACATGTACTCCTGAGACTTTACTGCCGTTAGAGGCCACCACCAGTCAGCGGTCCAAGGACGTCATGAAATTTGACGTCACAAGAAGAAATGCACGCCATGACGTCATCCATAATGTCATGGAGGCCACGTCTTACGTCTTTTTTGACGTTCTAGGACCGCTAACAGGCGGCCTCTAACGGCAGTAAAGTCTCCCCATTAACGGAACTATCTTGATGCCCAGCCAGTGTCCATCCTTGACTTCCATGTATTCTTCCTTCAATCTTTCATTCTCCTCCTGACTCGACTAAAGAATAAATGGGAGACGGTCCGGTACCAAGGAATCATCGAACAAAACTGGCCTGGTCCTGGGAGACAGGTTTATGTGGTTAGAATGGGAGGATACCCGTCGTATATGCATCGGTTGTCGATGGGGCTAAGAATGTTTACCAAATCTTAACTGGGGTCTTCACCTTGTACTGCCTTTATTCATGAAGATAATAATTCTCCTTTGTGCATCGCGGAAGAAAGTTGTAAAGTGCACTGGTTAAAATATGGAGATACAGTCCAGGCTCATTTTTTGTCCGCTGTTGCTTTGGTTGTGAATGTTCAGCTGTCCAGGGCATCAAGTTGATGTCAAAGATGTCATAATTCCTTTAGTACCCTTCACTAAGACGTGCATCGAGGGCTCCGCTATGGCATCTTCAGTATCTTCTGCTATAGCATCTTCTATATTAATTCTTTTAAGGAGCTGTACTGCGAATTCTTTCCATCGATGATTTTTTTCCTGATGGGAACCAAAGAAACACACAGTAAAAAAAGTAGTGTTAACCATACACCCAAAAGTAGTGTTAACTGTCTGATAACACTAGAAATCAGTGTTAAAAAGAGTGTTAAGACATTTTAACACTATTACTAAGTGTTGAAGGTCGGTGTTAACAATGTTTAACACCCATAAATAGTGTTAGGGGATGCTTGACACTTAAAATTGGTGTTAGCCATCGGTGTTAACCTTTTTGAACACCCATTAATGGTGTTAAAGTAAAAGTCTAACACTATAAAGTAGTGTTAGCTACCACTGATAACTATTTGCTGATTTCTCCATTCCAAAAAGAAATTCTTCGAGACTAAGTTATGAGATCATTGCAACTTTGCTTG